>CAKOBK010000002.1:0-107884 GCA_932526605.1 Nephrotoma flavescens
AAACCCAAAAATATGCTGCCGAATTTAAACACAGATGCGCTTATACAAGAAAAATATGAAAAATTGCCATTTTTATTTTTAAATTTATTGATTATTTTTGTTGTTGTTTTTCGACTCGACTCTGGGCGTTTATATTAACCAGAGTTAACTCGACCTAAAAAAATTTTTGGATTGAGTCGAGTTAACTCCAAGTTAACTTTTGGTGTTTATATTGGAGGTTGAACCCAGGTTGAACCTGGGTTCAACCTCCAATATAAACAGTATAATTGTGCGTCGTGTAAATGGATTGCCTAGTGAAAAAAAACTTTAAAGTGTAAAGGGTTACATTGGCGGTAGCTCGATTGAATATTTTGGTATCATTCAACAATCAACCCTATGTTGGGGTGAGCTAAAGGATTGAGCGTTGTCGGTCGAAAAGTGGGGTCAAGTGGAGTGTTGCGCAAGAAAATATAAGTCGCGAGTACTTGTTCGAGACCATAACCAAGTGGAGGAACCTTGGTTTTACTACGGTATCCAATTTCTTTTTGTGGACCATGTGGTTGGGGGTACCGGTTGGATTAGACGGTGTGATTCGGGTGGCGTGATCAAACGGAATTACGCCTTTTATACATCTCATGCAACGGGTTTTTTTTTTGTGTAAGAGCATTTAAGGCCGTGTCCCAAACACCGACTTATTTCAAACTTATGACTTATTTGACGCCATCTTGAATATATATATATATATATATATATATATATATATATATATATAAATCATATATATATATATATATATATATATATATATATATATATATATATATATATATATATATATATATATATATATATATATATATATATATATATATATATATATATATATATATATATATATATATATATATATATATATATATATATATCGCTCACTGCGTGCAATAAAATGATAACTCAAATACATTGTTTTTCAGGAGACAGTTTTGAAGGTCTTTTTGATATAGCTTTTTAAATAATTGTGTTCACAAAATTTAAACTGTGTAAGGATGTATTAAATTTTAGTAGCGATATAGTAGATAAATTAAATATTATTAAAAATTATTGTATTTAAGCAAATACGATTTATATAGTTTTAAATGTTGTTTTGACTGTATTGTAAGTACTAGTTACCATTTTTTTGATCGGAAAATTTTAGAGTTCTTGAATTATAAGTAGAATTATATTATTTTTACGAAAGCAAAGTGAATATTTCGATATAGTAGTTCGACTTATCAGAGTAATGTATGGATAATTTTATACAAAAATAAAACACATTATAATTTTAAGCATTATTACATAAATAATCCATTTATTGAGTATGCATATACAACACTAAAACAATTAGTTAACCAAAAATATTGAATAAAACGAAATCAAGAATCATCATTTCCAGATAAACTATTACTGTGAGGTAAATTTTCAAAAAACGTATGGTAGAAACCAGGAATATAATTATTTTTGCACAGAAACATTAAGTCTTTGTATTTGCTTTCAGAAATGGGCTCACTTTGGTTATATAAGGGATCAACATCGTCACGGTTTGTTTTCCTTTTTCTCCCTCTGCGTTTTATTGTTGAGGTTTCATCATGGTATAGTATGACTTCACGGAAATTTTCATCAAAATCATATTTATAAAATAATTTATTTGGTTCGCCATACAAAATTCTTATTTCTCTAACTTTGCTGATATAGAATATTTCATTTTCACTGTTTTTTGCAAAAAAATATGAACTAGATAAATTTTTAAAGTTCAAAATTTCATGTTGCTCCACTTCATGTACCATGTATGTTGACCCGTTTACTTTAGCATTCCTTATTAGACTATAATATTGTGCAGGAATATAAATAGTTTTCTTTTTGCGACATTTCTCTATAGTTGAATGCATAGAGTCGCCCTCGTTTTGGGTGTGTCCCTTTTCAAGAAACTTGTGATGAATATCGATTTTGAGGTTTTTTGAAATCCAAGAATAAAAACTGAATAGCACTTTATTCTTGTTTTGCCCGGGGCAATTGTCTGTCCAAAAAATAAATTTATTAGCTCTCTTTCTGTTTATGTTTTCCAAAATAAATTTATATAAACAGCTTGCAACTTCACATGCACCTTGGCCGGCTACCGTTTCGTCCCATAAATAGCAGAACCCTTGACGGTTGGCCAAATCATAAATGGTGAAATTTTGTAAATTAAGTTTCCGCTTATAAAAAAAGATGCTGGTTTCTCCGAATGGACACTGCAGAATTTTTTGAAAATCAAAACATGCAGCTACAATATTTGTATGTACCGTAGCTGCTGCTTTATCAATATTTTTCAATCGCCTGGCCTCATTTTTCATTTTTAAATGTTTTTCTATTTCGATTTTAAATTTTGCCTTATCTGAAGAAGACATATTACCATAACTAGTACACTCATTACATTGATCCTTTTTTGGAGTGAAAAAACTCAAATTAAAATTAAAATTGAAAATGTGCCGGTACTGTCGTTCTGTTACAATATGTTGCTGAATGTGTTTTTCTTTAATCCACTTAACATACAACCGATACATTTTAGCTACGGATAGATCACTGTCGAGGAAACTTTTCGTGGAATGCGCCCGAATATAATGAGAATCAACTTTTGGAAAAGCCGAAATATGATCCAAAACGAGTTTTTTTGATCCTTGTTTAACTTCATTAACCGGGCGTACGTATTTACCTTTTAATAGAAAAAATTGAATTATTTAGAACAAATTTTAGAAGTTAGTGATTATTACCGCGATTATCAACCCCACCACAAGCACATTTACGGAGAGCAGTATCCACTACTTGACTAGATACAGCTAAAGTGTCGAGAAACATTCTCAAGCAAACCCTTGTACTTTCGTTTTTATCGTTTTTATAATACTTCAAGTAATATAATCTTGATGCGTTTCTTCGGCTGGTTGTAGAAATTTTGGTAACCTTTTTATCAATAACTTTAACACTTTGACTTATAAAGTCCCATTGCCGTTCTTTATTGCCTAGCTTGTAATAATGATTGAACACATTCAGCCTGGTATCATGCGGCACTCTTTCTTGGCATTTTAGTCGACAGTTCACTGAACATCCACTTTTCATCAGCTTTGGAGGAATTGAACGTCCGGTTGCGTTTACATAATGCTTCCCAGTATTTTTTTGCTGCTTTGATACTACTCGTTGCCACCTGTTCATATTTCTTTTCCTTTTTCTGGTTTTCTGGCATTGTGGCGAAGCAACGGGTTGCAAAGAACTAGAAGAGCTTGAATTTGATGGCTCATACTCAGAGTCCGTACCGTAACATTCAAATGGATCTGGGAGTGCGTAATAATTTTATTAGCTTTTTTCATAATATCCAAATAAAGCGATAATTATCAATGTACATACATAATTATCAATGTACATATAAGAGTTACATGGTATTTTTCATATGTCGTTTATAATATTTAAAAATATGTACTTACTTGAATCATTGGCTTCCAAGTCAATTTCGTCAATATTCGCTGACATTTTAGTTTTATTTAAAATTTATTTTAATATTTTGTTATAATATAATTATTTTTAAGTATTTTTAATTTTTTTTTTATATTTTAATTTTGTAAATTTTAAGTTTACAATTTTGCTTGCAAAAACAATAGTTGTTCTTCGAAACAAGCAAGAAAAATACAACAAAACTTACGATGCCTACTTGAAAATATTCTCCAATAAAAACGTATTGTAAGTAGTATTTAAAGTTATCAAAACTTAAAATTTTTTGCCATATAAATTGTGATAAGTTATACTTACAGTTGCAATTCAAAATTATTTGCCTCCTAAGAAAATGATAACTAAAAATACAATGTTGTGAATACTATTTGATACAATCAAGAAAACGATAAGTGAAGTTATAATTTTGTTAACTGGAATAAAAAAAACAAATCGACTTAACATATTATTTAAAAGGAAAACAGCATCCGCAGGAGGACCTGTTTCAGAGAATGAGTTGAAGTAAAGTGTACTACTTTCATTGAGATATATGAAAATGCAATCATGCAATAAAATGATAAGTAGTACTTATCATCATCTTGCACGCAGTGAGCGATATATATATATATATATATATATATATATATATATATATATATAAATCATATATATATATATATATATATATATATATATATATATATATATATATATATATATATATATATATATATATATATATATATATATATATATATATATATATATATATATATATATATATATATATATATATATATATATATATATATATATATATATATATATATATATATATATATATATATATATATATATATATATATATATATATATATATATATATATATATATATATCGCTCACTGCGTGCAAGATAACGATAAGTACTACTTATCGCATTATTGCATGATTACATTTTCTTGTAGTTCAGAGAAAGGCGTATATTTTAGTTTAACTCATTTTTTAAAATGGGTCCTCCTGCGGATACTGTATCACTTCGCAATAATACGATAAGTCAATTTTTGTGTTTTGTTCCCGTTAATAATACCCTAACTTGACTTATAGTTTTCTTGGTTGTAAAAAATCGCGTTCTCAATATCGTATTTCCCATTATCGTTTTCTTAGCAGGCGAATAGTTTTTTACTGCAACTGTAAGTGTAATTTATCGCAGTTTATGTAGCAAATAATTTTACCTTTTGATAACTATAAGTACTATTTACAGTATATTTCAGCTGGGAAATATTTATAAGTAAGTATTGTAAGTCTTGTTGTAGTTTTCTTGCTTGTTTTGAATGACAACCATTGTTTTTTCGCGAAAAATTTTAAAATTTAAAATTTTATAATTCTGATAAAGTTTTCCCAAAAAAAAAATTAAATATTTTTAAAAAATCATAAACCAAAGTTTATATAAACTTAGTATGTCCGCCGGTTTTTTCGAAGTTGATTTGGAAGCAAATGATTCAGGTAAGAAATTTTAAATTTATTATGGCCATGGAATATGACAGAAATGCAAATACGAGTAAATAGCTTTCTGAAAAATTACATATATGTATGAACAAATGTCAGTTCACCGGGTGACACGCCGATTTAACAGAATTCATATTAGAGTATTAGGTGACATGCTCCATGCTCTATATGGAAAAAGTTTACGATTACGCCTGTGTAATGTCCAAATACACGTATCCACGCCATTAAACCAAGTTTTAATTAATTAAAATAAAAGCCAATGCAATTAATTTTGAATTCCTAGATCCTTTGCCTGCTACGGCACTGATTCCAGTTACGAATTATTAGAATCAAACCCATCTGGTTACTCTCAATCTACATCTTCGTCAAAGAAAAACATCATAACCAGAAAACGGAAAAAAAATTAAATAGCTGGCAAAGGGTAGCAGCGAAGCGTCCTAAGAATACTGGCAACCAATATAAAAACGCAACAAGACGAATAATACCTGCGAAAGTAATGTAAAGTGGGTGTTCATCAAAATGCCGCCTTAAGCGCCATGAACGAGTATCGCACCAAATTAGGATGAACGTTTTCACCCATTACTATAAATTAGCTAATAATGAACGTCAGTGGGATTTTGTAGCTCAAGGAGTTAATGTAGTGGATAAAAAAATCACCAAAATTTCTTTAGGCGATAGCCAAAGAAAATCGTCTAACCTATATTATCTTAATTATCGTTTGAACGATAAAGACGAAAGTACAATGGTATGCCGAAAAATGTTTCTCGATACACTTTCTATCTCGAACCAGGCAGTTGATACTGCACTTTCAAAATCTGAAGTTGGTTCCCACTGAAAAAAAAGCTTCCCACTGAAAACAACGGCTCCTACCTTGCCGTCTAGAGAAACATGGGTCCACCTGTGCAGAGATCCGTATACACAGGTAAGGCTAAATACAACTGGAGGTCGGCATACTTAGGCCAAACAGGACGCTCGTTTCAAATAAGATACAGAGAACACAACAATGACATACCCAAAATCCCCACTCATACTCCGAAATTTAATAATCGTGATGTTTTATGATTCACTGTTGACTACAACAAAAAATTGTATTGCAATACTGCGATATGTAGAGTTACAATAGTATAAAAGGATTTCTTTTTTCTTTATAAATACTACAACTCGACTTACAATACAAGATCTTAAAATTTCTTCAGTCAAAAAAACTATAACTAGTACTTACAATGCTGTTTTAATAAAGTTGTACACGATAAGTAACTCGTTTACTTATTTAAACTAATTTTTTTAGATTTTTGAAATGACTCCAGACATTGTCATGAAAAATGAACCATTTGGAGTAAAGAACATTCTCAATTAAGCAAGCATTCAAAAAGATCTTGCTGAAAAACCTAAAATCGTATCTCCTGAAGAACGATGTTTTTGACTTATCGTTTTATTGCACGCAGTGAGCGATATATATATATATATATATATATATATATATATATATATATATATATATATATATATATATATATATATATATATATATATATATATATATATATATATATATATATATATATATATATATATATACGCTAAACGTCATAAAATCGCACGTTCTGAATTCGAACACATGGCTATGTTAGGTTTATGTAGACCGTCTGACTCTTTAGTCTCGTCACCTTTACATTTAGTGCCGAAGCGAGATAGCAATGATTGGCGACCATGCGGAGATTATAGAAGACTGAATGCAGTAACCGTACCTGATCATTACCCTCTGCCTCATATTCATAACTTCTCTTTAAATCTTCGTGGTTGTACAGC
Organism: Nephrotoma flavescens; assembly: GCA_932526605.1. Lineage (NCBI taxonomy): Eukaryota > Metazoa > Arthropoda > Insecta > Diptera > Tipulidae > Nephrotoma > Nephrotoma flavescens. The sequence continues at coordinate 6,789 of CAKOBK010000002.1, forward strand.
ATTTTCGAAGATAGACTTGGTCAGGGCTTATCACCAAATTCCGGTAGCCACAGAAGATATCTATAAAACAGCAATAACAGTACCGTTTGGACTCTTCGAATTTGTTAGAATGCCGTACGGGTTACGAAATGCAGCGCAGACATTTCAGCGGTTTTTAAACGAAGTTACCAAGGGACTAGATTTCATATTTGGGTACATCGATGACATTTTAGTAGCTAGCCGCTCACATGAAGAACATAAACGACATTTAACAATTTTATTCGGTCGATTGTCTGATTGTGGGATTAATATAAAACCCTCGAAGTGTGAATTTGGTGTTAGTAGGATTGAATTTCTAGGTCACAAAATATCGAAAGATGGAACATTACCATCACCCCGAAGAGTAACGGCAATTAAAGAATTCCCACAACCAACTTCAGTGAAACAAATTCAAAAATTTATCGGAATGGTAAATTTTTACCACAGATTCATACCACATTTGGCAGAATTACTTGCTCCAATAAACGACCATGTAAAAAATCTTAAACAGGTAAACAAAAAGGTAATTTTTACATGGAATACCGATTGTGTACAAGCTTTTGATCAGATTAAGTCAGCCCTTGCAAATTGTGCCCTTTTAGCGCATCCAGACGAGGATTCTTGCTTAAGCATTACTACAGATGCTTCTAATGCGGCACTAGGGGGTGTACTCGAGCAACACAGGAATGGAATCCGTGAACCTATCGGATTTTTATCAAAAAAACTCTCTCCGGCTGAACGCAAATATTCGGCTTTCGATAGAGAGCTATTAACAATTTATTGTGCTATCAGACATTTCCGATATTTGGTTGAAGGTAGAATATTCACAGTATTCACGGATCATAAACCTCTATGTACATCACTGACGTCGAAATCGGAACGTAGTCCCAGACAAGCGAGACAGCTAGATTACATATCACAGTTTACTACAGATATACGCTATATTAAAGGTGATAGTAACATAGTTGCTGACACTCTTAGTAGACCTAATATTGATTATGTTTATAAAAGCCGTCTGTCTATTCCGGATATTGACCAATTAATTACGTGTCAAGAGACGGATGAAGAACTTAAAATTCTTTGTAATAATCCCAAGGAGGATCACAAATGGAAAATGGCGCATATTCGTGATAATATTTCAGGTCGAAATTTTTGGTCAGAAATCTCAACGGGAGTACATCGGCCTTATGTTCCTAAATCATTACGTAGATCCATATTTAATCAATTACATGGTTTGTCACATCCTGGAGTCCGCTCTACTCGAAAATTAGTGTCAAGTAAATACTTTTGGCCAAAGATGAATTCAGACACAGGAAATTGGGCAAAAACCTGTACTGCATGCCAGAAAGCTAAAGTACATCGACACACTCAATCAGAAACTGGTAGGTTCAACTTACCGTCCGGTCGATTTGAAAATATTCATTTGGATTTGGTTGGACCTTTACCTCCATCAAACGGATACTCGTATATTTTAACCATAGTCGATCGTTTCACTCGTTGGCCAGAAGCCATACCACTGGTCGATATGAAGGCATCAACGGTAATTCACGCGTTTATAGAACAGTACGTATCACGTTTTGGAGTTCCTTTAGAGATAACGACGGACCAAGGTAGTCAGTTTGAGAGTAATCTATTTCAAGAATTTAGGAAAATACTAGGATCATATAGAATACGTACATCAAGTTATAGTCCTAAGGCTAACGGAATGGTGGAACGTTTTCACCGTCAGTTGAAAGCCTCTTTGTATGCTCGCGAAAATACAATGAATTGGAGTTACGAACTTCCTTTTATACTCCTTGGCATTCGAACTTCGGTCAAAGACGATCTAGGTTGTACTCCAGCGGACCTGGTTTATGGACAAACACCTAAAGTTCCTGGAGACCTTTTAATACATCCTGAGTTTACGATAGCAACTGAATCTTCTTCTTTAGTCGAACAACTTAAAGAGTTGATGCGCAATGTTGTCACTAAAAATACACGAAGCCATACGCAAGACAACATACGAGTATTTATTCCTAAAGATTTAACGAACTGCGATTATGTATTCGTCCGAGTAGATAAAGTTAAAGTTGGTTTAACTGCTCCATACGAAGGGCCATATAAGGTATTAAAAAAACTTCGTAAAAATTTTATTGTAGAAACAAAAGGTAAGCCTACTACAATCTCAATTGACCGACTAAAACCGGCATACGTGACTGAATCACTTCAGAAAACATTTCCAAATGAAAAGCATGTATACTTCGCTTAAATATATTTATTATTAAACTGACCCCCCGATTCTAACGTACAGTCACAGACGTATTTTCAGTCTTAGCGAAAACTTTTGTCTTAACGAAGACTATAGATACTTTAAATTCGTATTCTGCACTTACCCCCCGATTCTAACGAACAGTCACAGACGTATTTTCAGTCTTAGCGAAAACTTTTGTCTTAACGAAGGCATCAACAAGTGACTGTAGACTTTAAATTCGTATTCTGCACTTAAGGACTAGGCACACCAAGCGTCGGCGGCGAGCGGCGAATTTAAATATGCATTAATTTATTTATGTATTGTATAGAAACGATAGTATAAACAATTATATACCAATTATTTATAAAAAATATTACAAATTTTGGGTTTTCAAAAGAAAAATTGTAATTTTAAGAAACTGTATTGAATGAAGTTGCATCCGCCGCCGCGAAATTATGTCCCACACCAAGCGGCCAAAAAAGTTCGTCCATCGCCGCCGAACATAACCTAAAAATAATGATCTTCGATTGTGGTTCATACATTTCTCATTCGTCATTCAAGTAAGCACTAATATTATTTACCAAAATGAATGATTATTAAAACAAAAGTCTAAAATTCTCAAAATTATCTAAAACAAAAAAGTTGCCGCGCCGCCCTTGGTGTAAACGGATATGCGCGTCGAGTTGTATGGAACTTTTGGAATTTGACGCGCCGCGCTTGGTGTGTCTTGTCCTTTAGTCTTATCTGTCAGTAGTCTTAAAAAATTGTCTTCGTTAATATCATCGAAATAGTTGGTCTTAGGAATCATAATTTTGACATTTAATAATTTTTTTTTTTTTTTTTTGAATCTTCGCTTTATTTATTTCAATTCAATATTAACTTTGTTTTTGGGCCAAAGCTGATTAAAAAAATGCCCTTTACATTTACAAATATAATGATTAATGCTCCGTCTGGAGTCTCAAACCATGTTCTTTAATTTTTTTTATACAAATCAATCGGGTTATTTAAAATTAATGTGTGTAAAATTCAATGTTTTATTTTATTTAATTTTGGCCAAAAAAGTGTAAAATGCCAAAACTGTTTCTACTGAAATGAGTCCGAGAGCGATGGTGGAGTGGTTTTGGACCACTCGCTTCAGTGTCCGCAGTCCTCCGCCACTCCCGCTCTCGGCTCATCATTTCGTATGGTAATTGTTGTTTATGTTGTCTTGTTGTATATAATCCAATGGCTCGTATCATTATTAGGTTGTGGGTAGTCTTGAAGCCACCAGTATTTCCGCCTTGTTCTCGCAATCTTGTCTGGATCTAGAACGATAATATTATAGTCAAAGCGATTGTGTAGATGGTACAGCTGTGGATTATCGAATATTTCCTCTTCAAATCCTTTTGTGTTCTGTTTTCTCTCTAGGTGGTAGATCTTTGGGTATCTGTTCTCCCTGTTGTCAATGTATCCAATTTTATCTAAATATATAAATGTCTCTGGTCCTGGATTTTTGTCCTTTTTGCAGCTCTCGCTCTGTATGCTATCTTCGGTATAGTAGGGGGCAAATATTAATGAGTTTTCTCTATTGTCTGTAGATCTTTTGATATGGTCTCTGACCAGCTTTAGTATGTGGAGATCTATTCTATCTTTCCCAAATTTCTCGTACTGCTTTTGGTTTGATATATATTTTTTAAAGTCTGAGCTCGCTGATCGATGTTCCCCATGGCAGTATCGGAGGCATTTCCTTTCGAAGATTCTCATTTTTTCCATTGTGTATGGGCCAATATTCCACCATATTGGACAACCATATGTTAATATTGGGCGTACCAAAGATTTATAGCATATATATTTGACTTTTGGACTGATTGATCGTGCACAAAATAATCTTCGATTGGCGTAGAATATTTTTTTAGCCTTTATTATCTGTTGCTGTATATGCTTGTCTAGATAGAGCAGTTTATCTAGATTTATTCCTAAATATTTAACTGATGGCTTTTGCACACAGGTCGTACCAGCTATTTTGACTTGGAATTTTTTCCAGTTTAGTTGTGTGTCCCAGTTTGCTAACCGGTAGGGTTTCCTGAATAGTATCGTTTCACATTTGGTGGGGTTGATTTTTATCCTCCATGTATGCAAGTAATCCATCGTAAATTCTACTGCCTGTTGTATGTTGTGTGTGATATTTTTAATTTTTTCGTGTGTGCCATAGATCACCAGGTCGTCTGCGTAGGCTATTGTTTGTATTTCCTGTGTGTTCAAGCGTTCGTGGTCTACGAGGTCCTTCGTGTATAAGTTAAATAATATTGGTGCTGTTATGGAGCCTTGTTGTAGTCCATTATGAATTTGGAACGTTTGATCTGATATCTGAGTGCCGTTTGTTGTTTTGAATTTTCTATTGTACAACAGTTCGTACAGTAATTGTGTTATATCGGGGCTAAATTTCATTTGTATCATCTTGTATAGCAGTCCGTCTAACCACACCGACTCGAAGGCCTTCTCCATATCGATCAGTACTGCGCCGGTCGCCTTTCTCCGGTTTAGGTTTCGGCATACATCTGATGTTAGCCTTGTGATGGCGTGTATAGTCGAATGACCATGCCGGAAACCGAATTGATTGTCCGGTATTAGTTCTTGTTCCTTTGTGTGCTCGAGAATTCTTTCGTATATGACAATTTCGTATATTTTGCCTAGGTTCGATAACAGGCTTATTGGACGATAGCTGCTTGGCTGGGTTGTTGGTTTTCCCTTTTTCGGTATCGGGTAGATTTTCGCTGTTTTCCACGCTTTCGGGAAGGTGCGATTATTCAAACAGTGATTGATCAAGCTGCATAGTTCTTGTATTATCTCGCTGGGTAAATGTTTTAAAGCGACACACGGGAGATTATCTAAGCCGAACGATTTCTTGGTATTTAAGCATTTAATTATTGTGATCAGTTCGTTCGTGTTTGTGAAGTAGTTGCGATTACTGTTGTTACTATTGTTTGTTTGTGGGTTTAGTGCGGTATTATTTGTAGTGAATATAGTTTTTGTTAAATGGTTTACTTTATTTATTTCAAATTGTGCTTTTAGTGGGTCTATTGTACGTTTTATTGATTGTTCATGGTGCGGTTTTCCCAGTGTTGGATTGGGTATTGTTGTTTTTTGTATGTGGTGTCCAATTATTTTTAAATTATCATGTTGATCGTAACTACTATACTGTGTTCCTTGTTTTTCTAATTTTGCCCAGTCAATGTTTAGTTCCTGCATGGTTCTCGTTTCGTGCTCGTCTATCTCTAAGTGTTGTATGTTCAGATCCTTTGATTTTGCGCTAGCCGTGATCCGTTTTATTTGAAAGAACATTTTTGGACCCGGTTTTATTTTTCCAATGTGTTCCGTCCATTTTTTATTCACTTCCATTTGCACGTTCTGTGTGATTAATTCATTTATTCTTTTTATTTCCGCTTTAAGTATGTTTATTTGCGGCCGCGATATTCTTCCTGTCCTTTTTCCGTTTTTTAGTGCTGTAATCCGTTTTGATTTTTGTTTGTATAAGTTTTGTATGATGTTGTTAGTGTAGCACTCCATATTATTTTTTCTTATTATTTTGGGTATTGTTTCTTTTATGTTGTTAATTATTAATTGTGTTATTGTCTTAATATTTGTATCTATTTCGGTATCTGTGATGTTGTGATCTATTGGTATTATTTGTGATATGTTGTTGTCGTGTAAATGTTTCTTGTATAATTTTTGTAGTTTTAGTTGCCATACGGGCCAGTCGGCTTTATTAAAGTTAAATCGTACGGAATCTAAGTTAATGGTGTCTAAATGGAATGTGTGATTGTTGATGTTGTAATTGTTGCATATTATTTCGATGGCCTTGTGATCACTATCGTACGTGTGAGCCGGTATTTTGCCCCTCTCATCCGTTTGGATATTTAGTCGCATGTCGACTATTGCGAAATCTAGGATGTTATTCGACCGCAGGAATGTCGGGCTATCTGGCATGTATAGTTTGGCTTTGTAGTCAATGTCATTACTCTGCATCCATTCTGCTAATTTTACACCTCGTATGTTGTTTGCTGAGTTTCCCCAATTTGTGTGAGTGGCGTTAAAATCGCCTGCTATGATATAATAATGGTTTGGGTTTGCGAGGTCGTGTTTTATGAATATGTCATTCCATTCTTTATGAAAATGAGTTTCGGTAATCGTGTGGTTGCAAGTGGTGCAGTATATTGCAAATATATATAGGTAGCTGTTATTTATGTTCAGTTTGATTTTTATTACAGTGTACTCTATCCCCGAGTTCTTATTTTCATTGTTCGTGTTTATTTCTTGATAGTTATATTGGTTTTTAATTATTATTGCCGTTCCTCCTGCTCGTTTTCCATGAGTGCGATCCTTTCTTATGACCGATGTGAAGTTTATACTAAATTTATCCTAAAAATCAAAATAATTTTTTTTTGCGTTGGTATGTGTAATGTCATCATTTAGGCGCTTCATTAAAATTTAAGAAAATATAATGCATATAACTTTTAATATACCGAAGAAGTGTAGCTCAAAAATAAAATTTAACCATATTTCAAATATATTGAATCCAAATTGGAAAAATTGACGAAGCAAAAAACAGAACAGAAGCAAAAAATAGAAAAAACCAAATCAAATAACGAGCTAGGGAAAATAAATTATCACCAGTATGGCACTGGTTTTATTAATTATAACAAAAACTAACAGACCATAAAATTATATGTTAGGTAAGTTTCATAAAGTTCTAATGAGTTCTATCTACTCTAATGGTGCCTCGAGTGCATAGCGCTCCATATTTCTTTAAGCCGTCCGGTTAGACGGTTACTACGGAATACTAAATGAGGTTGCAGGATTTTGGCATCGGTTTCCTTGATAATGGAAGCGTATCTAGGTTAGAACTATCTACTCAGCAAGTTTCATAAAGTCCTAATGAATTCTTCTTACTCTAATGGCGCCTGGAGTGCATACCTCTCTATAATTCTTTAAGCCGTTCAGATTGACGGCTACCACGTAATACTAAATGAGGTTGCAGGATTTTGGCATCGGTTTCCTTGATAATGGAAGCGTATCTAGGCTAGAACTATCTACTCAGCAAGTTTCATAAAGTCCTAATGAATTCTTCTTACTCTAATGGCGCCTGGAGTGCATACCTCTCTATAATTCTTTAAGCCGTTCAGATAGACGGCTACCACGTAATACTAAATGAGGTTGCAGGATTTTGGCATCGGTTTCCTTGATAATGGAAGCGTATTTTGGTTAAAACTATCTACTCAGCAAGTTTCATACGGTTCTAATGAATTCTACCTACTCTAATAGTGCCTGGAGTGCATAGCGCTCCATATTTCTTTAAGCCGTCCGGTTAGACGGTTACTACGTAATACTAAATGAGGTTGCAGGATTTTGGCATCGGTTTCCTTGATAATGGAAGCGTATCTAGGTTAAAACTATCTACTCAGCAAGTTTCATACGGTTCTAATGAATTCTACCTACCCTTATGGTGCCTGGAGTGCATAGCGCTCCATATTTCTTTAAGCCGTCCGGTTAGACGGTTACTACGGAATACTAAATGAGGTTGCAGGATTTTGGCATCGGTTTCCTTGATAATGGAAGCGTATCTAGGTTAGAACTATCTACTCAGCAAGTTTCATACGGTTCTAATGAATTATACCTACCCTTATGGTGCCTGGAGTACATAGCGCTCCATATTTCTTTAAGCCGTCCGGTTAGACAGTTACTACGTAATACTAAATGAGGTTGCAGGATTTTGGCATCGGTTTCCTTGATAATGGAAGCGTATCTAGGTTAGAACTATCTACTCAGCAAGTTTCATAAAGTCCTAATGAATTCTTCTTACTCTAATGGCGCCTGGAGTGCATACCTCTCTATAATTCTTTAAGCCGTTCAGATAGACGGCTACCACGTAATACTAAATGAGGTTGCAGGATTTTGGCATCGGTTTCCTTGATAATGGAAGCGTATCTAGGTTAAAACTATCTACTCAGCAAGTTTCATACGGTCCTAATGAATTCTACCTACTCTAATAGTGCCTGGAGTGCATAGCGCTCCATATTTCTTTAAGCCGTCCAGTTAGACGGTTACTACGTAATACTAAATGAGGTTGCAGGATTTTGGCATCGGTTTCCTTGATAATGGAAGCGTATCTAGGTTAAAACTATCTACTCAGCAAGTTTCATACGGTTCTAATGAATTCTACCTACCCTTATGGTGCCTGGAGTGCATAGCGCTCCATATTTCTTTAAGCCGTCCGGTTAGACGGTTACTACGGAATACTAAATGAGGTTGCAGGATTTTGGCATCGGTTTCCTTGATAATGGAAACGTATCTAGGTTAGAACTATCTACTCAGCAAGTTTCATACGGTTCTAATGAATTCTACCTACCCTAATGGTGCCTGGAGTGCATAGCGCTCCATATTTCTTTAAGCCGTCCGGTTAGACGGTTACTACGGAATACTAAATGAGGTTGCAGGATTTTGGCATCGGTTTCCTTGATAATGGAAACGTATCTAGGTTAGAACTATCTACTCAGCAAGTTTCATACGGTTCTAATGAATTATACCTACCCTTATGGTGCCTGGAGTACATAGCGCTCCATATTTCTTTAAGCCGTCCGGTTAGACGGTTACTTCGTAATACTAAATAAGGTTGAAGGATTTTGGCATCGGTTTCCTTGATAATGGAAGCGTATCTAGGTTATAACTATCTACTCAGCAAGTTTCATACGGTTCTAATGAATTCTACCTACTCTAATGGTGCCTGGAGTGCATAGCGCTCCATATTTCTTTAAGCCATTCAGTTAGACGGCTACCGCGTAATACTAAATAGGGTTGCAGGATTTTGGCATCGGTTTCCTTGATAATGGAAGCGTATCTAGGTTAGAACTATCTACTCAGCAAGTTTCATAAAGTTCTAATGAATTCTTCCTACTCTAATGGTGCCTGGAGTGCATAGCGCTCCATATTTCTTTAAGCCGTCCGGTTAGACGGTTACTTCGTAATACTAAATAAGGTTGCAGGATTTTGGCATCGGTTTCCTTGATAATGGAAGCGTATCTAGGTTAAAACTATCTACTCAGCAAGTTTCATACGGTTCTAATGAATTCTACCTACCCTAATGGTGCCTGGAGTGCATAGCGCTCCATATTTCTTTAAGCCATTCAGTTAGACGGCTACCGCGTAATGCTAAATAGGGTTGCAGGATTTTGGCATCGGTTTCCTTGATAATGGAAGCGTATCTAGGTTAGAACTATCTACTCAGCAAGTTTCATAAAGTTCTAATGAATTCTACCTACTCTAATGGTGCCTGGAGTGCATAGCGCTCCATATTTCTTTAACCCGTCCGGTTAGACAGTTACTACGTAATACTAAATGAGGTTGCAGGATTTTGGCATCGGTTTCCTTGATAATGGAAGCGTATCTAGGTTAAAACTATCTACTCAGCAAGTTTCATACGGTTCTAATGAATTCTACCTACCCTAATGGTGCCTGGAGTGCATAGCGCTCCATATTTCTTTAAGCCGTCCGGTTAGACGGTTACTACGGAATACTAAATGAGGTTGCAGGATTTTGGCATCGGTTTCCTTGATAATGGAAACGTATCTAGGTTAGAACTATCTACTCAGCAAGTTTCATACGGTTCTAATGAATTATACCTACCCTTATGGTGCCAGGAGTACATAGCGCTACATATTTCTTTAAGCCGTCCGGTTAGACGGTTACTTCGTAATACTAAATAAGGTTGCAGGATTTTGGCATCGGTTTCCTTGATAATGGAAGCGTATCTAGGTTAAAACTATCTACTCAGCAAGTTTCATACGGTTCTAATGAATTCTACCTACCCTTATGGTGCCTGGAGTGCATAGCGCTCCATATTTCTTTAAGCCATTCAGTTAGACGGCTACCGCGTAATACTAAATAGGGTTGCAGGATTTTGGCATCGGTTTCCTTGATAATGGAAGCGTATCTAGGTTAGAACTATCTACTCAGCAAGTTTCATACGGTTCTAATGAATTATACTTACCCTTATGGTGCCAGGAGTACATAGCGCTCCATATTTCTTTAAGTCGTCCGGTTAGACGGTTACTTCGTAATACTAAATGAGGTTGCAGGATTTTGGCATCGGTTTCCTTGATAATGGAAGCGTATCTAGGTTAGAACTATCTACTCAGCAAGTTTCATAAAGTTCTAATGAATTCTACTTACTCTAATGGCGCCTGGAGTGCATACCTCTCTATAATTCTTTAAGCCGTTCAGATAGACGGCTACCACGTAATACTAAATGAGGTTGCAGGATTTTGGCATCGGTTTCCTTGATAATGGAAACGTATCTAGGCTAAGACTATCTACTCAGCAAGTTTCATAAAGTTCTAATGAATTCTACCTACCCTTATGGTGCCAGGAGTACATAGCGCTCCATATTTCTTTAAGTCGTCCGGTTAGACGGTTACTTCGTAATACTAAATGAGGTTGCAGGATTTTGGCATCGGTTTCCTTGATAATGGAAGCGTATCTAGGCTAAGACTATCTACTCAGCAAGTTTCATACGGTTCTAATGAATTCTACCTACCCTTATGGTGCCAGGAGTACATAGCGCTCCATATTTCTTTAAGCCGTCTGGTTAGACGGTTACTACGTAATACTAAATGAGGTTGCAGGATTTTGGCTTCGGTTTTCTTGGTAATGGAAACGTATCTAGGTTAGAACTATCTACTCAGCAAGTTTCATAAAGTTCTAATGAATTCTACCTACCCTAATGGTGCCTGGAGTGCATAGCGCTCCATATTTCTTTAAGCCATTCAGTTAGACGGCTACCGCGTAATACTAAATAGGGTTGCAGGATTTTGGCATCGGTTTCCTTGATAATGGAAGCGTATCTAGGTTAGAACTATCTACTCAGCAAGTTTCATAAAGTTCTAATGAATTCTACCTACTCTAATGGTGCCTGGAGTGCATACCGCTCCATATTTCTTTAAGCCGTCCGGTTAGACAGTTACTACGTAATACTAAATGAGGTTGCAGGATTTTGGCATCGGTTTCCTTGATAATGGAAGCGTATCTAGGTTAAAACTATCTACTCAGCAAGTTTCATACGGTTCTAATGAATTCTACCTACCCTAATGGTGCCTGGAGTGCATAGCGCTCCATATTTCTTTAAGCCTCCCGGTTAGACGGTTACTACGGAATACTAAATGAGGTTGCAGGATTTTGGCATCGGTTTCCTTGATAATGGAAACGTATCTAGGTTAGAACTATCTACTCAGCAAGTTTCATACGGTTCTAATGAATTCTACCTACCCTTATGGTGCCAGGAGTACATAGCGCTCCATATTTCTTTAAGCCGTCTGGTTAGACGGTTACTACGTAATACTAAATGAGGTTGCAGGATTTTGGCTTCGGTTTTCTTGGTAATGGAAACGTATCTAGGTTAGAACTATCTACTCAGCAAGTTTCATAAAGTTCTAATGAATTCTACCTACCCTAATGGTGCCTGGAGTGCATAGCGCTCCATATTTCTTTAAGCCATTCAGTTAGACGGCTACCGCGTAATACTAAATAGGGTTGCAGGATTTTGGCATCGGTTTCCTTGATAATGGAAGCGTATCTAGGTTAGAACTATCTACTCAGCAAGTTTCATAAAGTTCTAATGAATTCTACCTACTCTAATGGTGCCTGGAGTGCATAGCGCTCCATATTTCTTTAACCCGTCCGGTTAGACAGTTACTACGTAATACTAAATGAGGTTGCAGGATTTTGGCATCGGTTTCCTTGATAATGGAAGCGTATCTAGGTTAAAACTATCTACTCAGCAAGTTTCATACGGTTCTAATGAATTCTACCTACCCTAATGGTGCCTGGAGTGCATAGCGCTCCATATTTCTTTAAGCCGTCCGGTTAGACGGTTACTACGGAATACTAAATGAGGTTGCAGGATTTTGGCATCGGTTTCCTTGATAATGGAAACGTATCTAGGTTAGAACTATCTACTCAGCAAGTTTCATACGGTTCTAATGAATTATACCTACCCTTATGGTGCCAGGAGTACATAGCGCTACATATTTCTTTAAGCCGTCCGGTTAGACGGTTACTTCGTAATACTAAATAAGGTTGCAGGATTTTGGCATCGGTTTCCTTGATAATGGAAGCGTATCTAGGTTAAAACTATCTACTCAGCAAGTTTCATACGGTTCTAATGAATTCTACCTACCCTTATGGTGCCTGGAGTGCATAGCGCTCCATATTTCTTTAAGCCATTCAGTTAGACGGCTACCGCGTAATACTAAATAGGGTTGCAGGATTTTGGCATCGGTTTCCTTGATAATGGAAGCGTATCTAGGTTAGAACTATCTACTCAGCAAGTTTCATACGGTTCTAATGAATTATACTTACCCTTATGGTGCCAGGAGTACATAGCGCTCCATATTTCTTTAAGTCGTCCGGTTAGACGGTTACTTCGTAATACTAAATGAGGTTGCAGGATTTTGGCATCGGTTTCCTTGATAATGGAAGCGTATCTAGGTTAGAACTATCTACTCAGCAAGTTTCATAAAGTTCTAATGAATTCTACTTACTCTAATGGCGCCTGGAGTGCATACCTCTCTATAATTCTTTAAGCCGTTCAGATAGACGGCTACCACGTAATACTAAATGAGGTTGCAGGATTTTGGCATCGGTTTCCTTGATAATGGAAACGTATCTAGGCTAAGACTATCTACTCAGCAAGTTTCATAAAGTTCTAATGAATTCTACCTACCCTTATGGTGCCAGGAGTACATAGCGCTCCATATTTCTTTAAGTCGTCCGGTTAGACGGTTACTTCGTAATACTAAATGAGGTTGCAGGATTTTGGCATCGGTTTCCTTGATAATGGAAGCGTATCTAGGCTAAGACTATCTACTCAGCAAGTTTCATACGGTTCTAATGAATTCTACCTACCCTTATGGTGCCAGGAGTACATAGCGCTCCATATTTCTTTAAGCCGTCTGGTTAGACGGTTACTACGTAATACTAAATGAGGTTGCAGGATTTTGGCTTCGGTTTTCTTGGTAATGGAAACGTATCTAGGTTAGAACTATCTACTCAGCAAGTTTCATAAAGTTCTAATGAATTCTACCTACCCTAATGGTGCCTGGAGTGCATAGCGCTCCATATTTCTTTAAGCCATTCAGTTAGACGGCTACCGCGTAATACTAAATAGGGTTGCAGGATTTTGGCATCGGTTTCCTTGATAATGGAAGCGTATCTAGGTTAGAACTATCTACTCAGCAAGTTTCATAAAGTTCTAATGAATTCTACCTACTCTAATGGTGCCTGGAGTGCATAGCGCTCCATATTTCTTTAAGCCGTCTGGTTAGACGGTTACTACGTAATACTAAATGAGGTCTCAGGATTTTGGCATCGGTTTTCTTGGTAATGGAAACGTATCTAGGTTAGAACTATCTACTCAGCAAGTTTCATAAAGTTCTAATGAATTCTACCTACCCTAATGGTGCCTGGAGTGCATAGCGCTCCATATTTCTTTAAGCCATTCAGTTAGACGGCTACCGCGTAATACTAAATAGGGTTGCAGGATTTTGGCATCGGTTTCCTTGATAATGGAAGCGTATCTAGGTTAGAACTATCTACTCAGCAAGTTTCATAAAGTTCTAATGAATTCTACCTACTCTAATGGTGCCTGGAGTGCATACCGCTCCATATTTCTTTAAGCCGTCCGGTTAGACAGTTACTACGTAATACTAAATGAGGTTGCAGGATTTTGGCATCGGTTTCCTTGATAATGGAAGCGTATCTAGGTTAAAACTATCTACTCAGCAAGTTTCATACGGTTCTAATGAATTCTACCTACCCTAATGGTGCCTGGAGTGCATAGCGCTCCATATTTCTTTAAGCCGCCCGGTTAGACGGTTACTACGGAATACTAAATGAGGTTGCAGGATTTTGGCATCGGTTTCCTTGATAATGGAAACGTATCTAGGTTAGAACTATCTACTCAGCAAGTTTCATACGGTTCTAATGAATTCTACCTACCCTTATGGTGCCAGGAGTACATAGCGCTCCATATTTCTTTAAGCCGTCCGGTTAGACGGTTACTACGTAATACTAAATAGGGTTGCAGGATTTTGGCATCGGTTTCCTTGATAATGGAAGCGTATCTAGGTTAGAACTATCTACTCAGCAAGTTTCATAAAGTTCTAATGAATTCTACCTACTCTAATGGTGCCTGGAGTGCATAGCGCTCCATATTTCTTTAACCCGTCCGGTTAGACAGTTACTACGTAATACTAAATGAGGTTGCAGGATTTTGGCATCGGTTTCCTTGATAATGGAAGCGTATCTAGGTTAAAACTATCTACTCAGCAAGTTTCATACGGTTCTAATGAATTCTACCTACCCTAATGGTGCCTGGAGTGCATAGCGCTCCATATTTCTTTAAGCCGTCCGGTTAGACGGTTACTACGGAATACTAAATGAGGTTGCAGGATTTTGGCATCGGTTTCCTTGATAATGGAAACGTATCTAGGTTAGAACTATCTACTCAGCAAGTTTCATACGGTTCTAATGAATTATACCTACCCTTATGGTGCCAGGAGTACATAGCGCTACATATTTCTTTAAGCCGTCCGGTTAGACGGTTACTTCGTAATACTAAATAAGGTTGCAGGATTTTGGCATCGGTTTCCTTGATAATGGAAGCGTATCTAGGTTAGAACTATCTACTCAGCAAGTTTCATACGGTTCTAATGAATTCTACCTACCCTTATGGTGCCTGGAGTGCATAGCGCTCCATATTTCTTTAAGCCATTCAGTTAGACGGCTACCGCGTAATACTAAATAGGGTTGCAGGATTTTGGCATCGGTTTCCTTGATAATGGAAGCGTATCTAGGTTAGAACTATCTACTCAGCAAGTTTCATACGGTTCTAATGAATTATACTTACCCTTATGGTGCCAGGAGTACATAGCGCTCCATATTTCTTTAAGTCGTCCGGTTAGACGGTTACTTCGTAATACTAAATGAGGTTGCAGGATTTTGGCATCGGTTTCCTTGATAATGGAAGCGTATCTAGGTTAGAACTATCTACTCAGCAAGTTTCATAAAGTTCTAATGAATTCTACTTACTCTAATGGCGCCTGGAGTGCATACCTCTCTATAATTCTTTAAGCCGTTCAGATAGACGGCTACCACGTAATACTAAATGAGGTTGCAGGATTTTGGCATCGGTTTCCTTGATAATGGAAACGTATCTAGGCTAAGACTATCTACTCAGCAAGTTTCATAAAGTTCTAATGAATTCTACCTACCCTTATGGTGCCAGGAGTACATAGCGCTCCATATTTCTTTAAGTCGTCCGGTTAGACGGTTACTTCGTAATACTAAATGAGGTTGCAGGATTTTGGCATCGGTTTCCTTGATAATGGAAGCGTATCTAGGCTAAGACTATCTACTCAGCAAGTTTCATACGGTTCTAATGAATTCTACCTACCCTTATGGTGCCAGGAGTACATAGCGCTCCATATTTCTTTAAGCCGTCTGGTTAGACGGTTACTACGTAATACTAAATGAGGTTGCAGGATTTTGGCTTCGGTTTTCTTGGTAATGGAAACGTATCTAGGTTAGAACTATCTACTCAGCAAGTTTCATAAAGTTCTAATGAATTCTACCTACCCTAATGGTGCCTGGAGTGCATAGCGCTCCATATTTCTTTAAGCCATTCAGTTAGACGGCTACCGCGTAATACTAAATAGGGTTGCAGGATTTTGGCATCGGTTTCCTTGATAATGGAAGCGTATCTAGGTTAGAACTATCTACTCAGCAAGTTTCATAAAGTTCTAATGAATTCTACCTACTCTAATGGTGCCTGGAGTGCATACCGCTCCATATTTCTTTAAGCCGTCCGGTTAGACAGTTACTACGTAATACTAAATGAGGTTGCAGGATTTTGGCATCGGTTTCCTTGATAATGGAAGCGTATCTAGGTTAAAACTATCTACTCAGCAAGTTTCATACGGTTCTAATGAATTCTACCTACCCTAATGGTGCCTGGAGTGCATAGCGCTCCATATTTCTTTAAGCCGCCCGGTTAGACGGTTACTACGGAATACTAAATGAGGTTGCAGGATTTTGGCATCGGTTTCCTTGATAATGGAAACGTATCTAGGTTAGAACTATCTACTCAGCAAGTTTCATACGGTTCTAATGAATTCTACCTACCCTTATGGTGCCAGGAGTACATAGCGCTCCATATTTCTTTAAGCCGTCTGGTTAGACGGTTACTACGTAATACTAAATGAGGTTGCAGGATTTTGGCTTCGGTTTTCTTGGTAATGGAAACGTATCTAGGTTAGAACTATCTACTCAGCAAGTTTCATAAAGTTCTAATGAATTCTACCTACCCTAATGGTGCCTGGAGTGCATAGCGCTCCATATTTCTTTAAGCCATTCAGTTAGACGGCTACCGCGTAATACTAAATAGGGTTGCAGGATTTTGGCATCGGTTTCCTTGATAATGGAAGCGTATCTAGGTTAGAACTATCTACTCAGCAAGTTTCATAAAGTTCTAATGAATTCTACCTACTCTAATGGTGCCTGGAGTGCATAGCGCTCCATATTTCTTTAACCCGTCCGGTTAGACAGTTACTACGTAATACTAAATGAGGTTGCAGGATTTTGGCATCGGTTTCCTTGATAATGGAAGCGTATCTAGGTTAAAACTATCTACTCAGCAAGTTTCATACGGTTCTAATGAATTCTACCTACCCTAATGGTGCCTGGAGTGCATAGCGCTCCATATTTCTTTAAGCCGTCCGGTTAGACGGTTACTACGGAATACTAAATGAGGTTGCAGGATTTTGGCATCGGTTTCCTTGATAATGGAAACGTATCTAGGTTAGAACTATCTACTCAGCAAGTTTCATACGGTTCTAATGAATTATACCTACCCTTATGGTGCCAGGAGTACATAGCGCTACATATTTCTTTAAGCCGTCCGGTTAGACGGTTACTTCGTAATACTAAATAAGGTTGCAGGATTTTGGCATCGGTTTCCTTGATAATGGAAGCGTATCTAGGTTAAAACTATCTACTCAGCAAGTTTCATACGGTTCTAATGAATTCTACCTACCCTTATGGTGCCTGGAGTGCATAGCGCTCCATATTTCTTTAAGCCATTCAGTTAGACGGCTACCGCGTAATACTAAATAGGGTTGCAGGATTTTGGCATCGGTTTCCTTGATAATGGAAGCGTATCTAGGTTAGAACTATCTACTCAGCAAGTTTCATACGGTTCTAATGAATTATACTTACCCTTATGGTGCCAGGAGTACATAGCGCTCCATATTTCTTTAAGTCGTCCGGTTAGACGGTTACTTCGTAATACTAAATGAGGTTGCAGGATTTTGGCATCGGTTTCCTTGATAATGGAAGCGTATCTAGGTTAGAACTATCTACTCAGCAAGTTTCATAAAGTTCTAATGAATTCTACTTACTCTAATGGCGCCTGGAGTGCATACCTCTCTATAATTCTTTAAGCCGTTCAGATAGACGGCTACCACGTAATACTAAATGAGGTTGCAGGATTTTGGCATCGGTTTCCTTGATAATGGAAACGTATCTAGGCTAAGACTATCTACTCAGCAAGTTTCATAAAGTTCTAATGAATTCTACCTACCCTTATGGTGCCAGGAGTACATAGCGCTCCATATTTCTTTAAGTCGTCCGGTTAGACGGTTACTTCGTAATACTAAATGAGGTTGCAGGATTTTGGCATCGGTTTCCTTGATAATGGAAGCGTATCTAGGCTAAGACTATCTACTCAGCAAGTTTCATACGGTTCTAATGAATTCTACCTACCCTTATGGTGCCAGGAGTACATAGCGCTCCATATTTCTTTAAGCCGTCTGGTTAGACGGTTACTACGTAATACTAAATGAGGTTGCAGGATTTTGGCTTCGGTTTTCTTGGTAATGGAAACGTATCTAGGTTAGAACTATCTACTCAGCAAGTTTCATAAAGTTCTAATGAATTCTACCTACCCTAATGGTGCCTGGAGTGCATAGCGCTCCATATTTCTTTAAGCCATTCAGTTAGACGGCTACCGCGTAATACTAAATAGGGTTGCAGGATTTTGGCATCGGTTTCCTTGATAATGGAAGCGTATCTAGGTTAGAACTATCTACTCAGCAAGTTTCATAAAGTTCTAATGAATTCTACCTACTCTAATGGTGCCTGGAGTGCATAGCGCTCCATATTTCTTTAAGCCGTCTGGTTAGACGGTTACTACGTAATACTAAATGAGGTCTCAGGATTTTGGCATCGGTTTTCTTGGTAATGGAAACGTATCTAGGTTAGAACTATCTACTCAGCAAGTTTCATAAAGTTCTAATGAATTCTACCTACCCTAATGGTGCCTGGAGTGCATAGCGCTCCATATTTCTTTAAGCCATTCAGTTAGACGGCTACCGCGTAATACTAAATAGGGTTGCAGGATTTTGGCATCGGTTTCCTTGATAATGGAAGCGTATCTAGGTTAGAACTATCTACTCAGCAAGTTTCATAAAGTTCTAATGAATTCTACCTACTCTAATGGTGCCTGGAGTGCATACCGCTCCATATTTCTTTAAGCCGTCCGGTTAGACAGTTACTACGTAATACTAAATGAGGTTGCAGGATTTTGGCATCGGTTTCCTTGATAATGGAAGCGTATCTAGGTTAAAACTATCTACTCAGCAAGTTTCATACGGTTCTAATGAATTCTACCTACCCTAATGGTGCCTGGAGTGCATAGCGCTCCATATTTCTTTAAGCCATTCAGTTAGACGGCTACCGCGTAATGCTAAATAGGGTTGCAGGATTTTGGCATCGGTTTCCTTGATAATGGAAACGTATCTAGGTTAGAACTATCTACTCAGCAAGTTTCATACGGTTCTAATGAATTCTACCTACCCTTATGGTGCCAGGAGTACATAGCGCTCCATATTTCTTTAAGCCGTCCGGTTAGACGGTTACTACGTAATACTAAATAAGGTTGCAGGATTTTGGCATCGGTTTCCTTGATAATGGAAGCGTATCTAGGTTAAAACTATCTACTCAGCAAGTTTCATACGGTTCTAATGAATTCTACCTACCCTTATGGTGCCTGGAGTGCATAGCGCTCCATATTTCTTTAAGCCATTCAGTTAGACGGCTACCGCGTAATACTAAATAGGGTTGCAGGATTTTGGCATCGGTTTCCTTGATAATGGAAGCGTATCTTGGTTAGAACTATCTACTCAGCAAGTTTCATAAAGTTCTAATGAATTCTACCTACTCTAATGGTGCCTGGAGTGCATACCGCTCCATATTTCTTTAAGCCGTCCGGTTAGACAGTTACTACGTAATACTAAATGAGGTTGCAGGATTTTGGCATCGGTTTCCTTGATAATGGAAGCGTATCTAGGTTAAAACTATCTACTCAGCAAGTTTCATACGGTTCTAATGAATTCTACCTACCCTAATGGTGCCTGGAGTGCATAGCGCTCCATATTTCTTTAAGCCGTCCGGTTAGACGGTTACTACGGAATACTAAATGAGGTTGCAGGATTTTGGCATCGGTTTCCTTGATAATGGAAACGTATCTAGGTTAGAACTATCTACTCAGCAAGTTTCATACGGTTCTAATGAATTATACCTACCCTTATGGTGCCAGGAGTACATAGCGCTACATATTTCTTTAAGCCGTCCGGTTAGACGGTTACTTCGTAATACTAAATAAGGTTGCAGGATTTTGGCATCGGTTTCCTTGATAATGGAAGCGTATCTAGGTTAAAACTATCTACTCAGCAAGTTTCATACGGTTCTAATGAATTCTACCTACCCTTATGGTGCCAGGAGTACATAGCGCTCCATATTTCTTTAAGTCGTCCGGTTAGACGGTTACTTCGTAATACTAAATGAGGTTGCAGGATTTTGGCATCGGTTTCCTTGATAATGGAAGCGTATCTAGGCTAAGACTATCTACTCAGCAAGTTTCATACGGTTCTAATGAATTCTACCTACCCTTATGGTGCCTGGAGTACATAGCGCTCCATATTTCTTTAAGCCGTCTGGTTAGACGGTTACTACGTAATACTAAATGAGGTTGCAGGATTTTGGCTTCGGTTTTCTTGGTAATGGAAACGTATCTAGGTTAGAACTATCTACTCAGCAAGTTTCATAAAGTTCTAATGAATTCTACCTACCCTAATGGTGCCTGGAGTGCATAGCGCTCCATATTTCTTTAAGCCATTCAGTTAGACGGCTACCGCGTAATACTAAATAGGGTTGCAGGATTTTGGCATCGGTTTCCTTGATAATGGAAGCGTATCTTGGTTAGAACTATCTACTCAGCAAGTTTCATAAAGTTCTAATGAATTCTACCTACTCTAATGGTGCCTGGAGTGCATAGCGCTCCATATTTCTTTAAGCCGTCTGGTTAGACGGTTACTACGTAATACTAAATGAGGTCTCAGGATTTTGGCATCGGTTTTCTTGGTAATGGAAACGTATCTAGGTTAGAACTATCTACTCAGCAAGTTTCATAAAGTTCTAATGAATTCTACCTACCCTAATGGTGCCTGGAGTGCATAGCGCTCCATATTTCTTTAAGCCATTCAGTTAGACGGCTACCGCGTAATACTAAATAGGGTTGCAGGATTTTGGCATCGGTTTCCTTGATAATGGAAGCGTATCTAGGTTAGAACTATCTACTCAGCAAGTTTCATAAAGTTCTAATGAATTCTACCTACTCTAATGGTGCCTGGAGTGCATACCGCTCCATATTTCTTTAAGCCGTCCGGTTAGACAGTTACTACGTAATACTAAATGAGGTTGCAGGATTTTGGCATCGGTTTCCTTGATAATGGAAGCGTATCTAGGTTAAAACTATCTACTCAGCAAGTTTCATACGGTTCTAATGAATTCTACCTACCCTAATGGTGCCTGGAGTGCATAGCGCTCCATATTTCTTTAAGCCGCCCGGTTAGACGGTTACTACGGAATACTAAATGAGGTTGCAGGATTTTGGCATCGGTTTCCTTGATAATGGAAACGTATCTAGGTTAGAACTATCTACTCAGCAAGTTTCATACGGTTCTAATGAATTCTACCTACCCTTATGGTGCCAGGAGTACATAGCGCTCCATATTTCTTTAAGCCGTCCGGTTAGACGGTTACTACGTAATACTAAATAAGGTTGCAGGATTTTGGCATCGGTTTCCTTGATAATGGAAGCGTATCTAGGTTAAAACTATCTACTCAGCAAGTTTCATACGGTTCTAATGAATTCTACCTACCCTTATGGTGCCTGGAGTGCATAGCGCTCCATATTTCTTTAAGCCATTCAGTTAGACGGCTACCGCGTAATGCTAAATAGGGTTGCAGGATTTTGGCATCGGTTTCCTTGATAATGGAAGCGTATCTAGGTTAGAACTATCTACTCAGCAAGTTTCATAAAGTTCTAATGAATTCTACCTACTCTAATGGTGCCTGGAGTGCATAGCGCTCCATATTTCTTTAACCCGTCCGGTTAGACAGTTACTACGTAATACTAAATGAGGTTGCAGGATTTTGGCATCGGTTTCCTTGATAATGGAAGCGTATCTAGGTTAAAACTATCTACTCAGCAAGTTTCATACGGTTCTAATGAATTCTACCTACCCTAATGGTGCCTGGAGTGCATAGCGCTCCATATTTCTTTAAGCCGTCCGGTTAGACGGTTACTACGGAATACTAAATGAGGTTGCAGGATTTTGGCATCGGTTTCCTTGATAATGGAAACGTATCTAGGTTAGAACTATCTACTCAGCAAGTTTCATACGGTTCTAATGAATTATACCTACCCTTATGGTGCCAGGAGTACATAGCGCTACATATTTCTTTAAGCCGTCCGGTTAGACGGTTACTTCGTAATACTAAATAAGGTTGCAGGATTTTGGCATCGGTTTCCTTGATAATGGAAGCGTATCTAGGTTAAAACTATCTACTCAGCAAGTTTCATACGGTTCTAATGAATTCTACCTACCCTTATGGTGCCTGGAGTGCATAGCGCTCCATATTTCTTTAAGCCATTCAGTTAGACGGCTACCGCGTAATACTAAATAGGGTTGCAGGATTTTGGCATCGGTTTCCTTGATAATGGAAGCGTATCTAGGTTAGAACTATCTACTCAGCAAGTTTCATACGGTTCTAATGAATTATACTTACCCTTATGGTGCCAGGAGTACATAGCGCTCCATATTTCTTTAAGTCGTCCGGTTAGACGGTTACTTCGTAATACTAAATGAGGTTGCAGGATTTTGGCATCGGTTTCCTTGATAATGGAAGCGTATCTAGGTTAGAACTATCTACTCAGCAAGTTTCATAAAGTTCTAATGAATTCTACTTACTCTAATGGCGCCTGGAGTGCATACCTCTCTATAATTCTTTAAGCCGTTCAGATAGACGGCTACCACGTAATACTAAATGAGGTTGCAGGATTTTGGCATCGGTTTCCTTGATAATGGAAACGTATCTAGGCTAAGACTATCTACTCAGCAAGTTTCATAAAGTTCTAATGAATTCTACCTACCCTTATGGTGCCAGGAGTACATAGCGCTCCATATTTCTTTAAGTCGTCCGGTTAGACGGTTACTTCGTAATACTAAATGAGGTTGCAGGATTTTGGCATCGGTTTCCTTGATAATGGAAGCGTATCTAGGCTAAGACTATCTACTCAGCAAGTTTCATACGGTTCTAATGAATTCTACCTACCCTTATGGTGCCAGGAGTACATAGCGCTCCATATTTCTTTAAGCCGTCTGGTTAGACGGTTACTACGTAATACTAAATGAGGTTGCAGGATTTTGGCTTCGGTTTTCTTGGTAATGGAAACGTATCTAGGTTAGAACTATCTACTCAGCAAGTTTCATAAAGTTCTAATGAATTCTACCTACCCTAATGGTGCCTGGAGTGCATAGCGCTCCATATTTCTTTAAGCCATTCAGTTAGACGGCTACCGCGTAATACTAAATAGGGTTGCAGGATTTTGGCATCGGTTTCCTTGATAATGGAAGCGTATCTAGGTTAGAACTATCTACTCAGCAAGTTTCATAAAGTTCTAATGAATTCTACCTACTCTAATGGTGCCTGGAGTGCATAGCGCTCCATATTTCTTTAAGCCGTCTGGTTAGACGGTTACTACGTAATACTAAATGAGGTCTCAGGATTTTGGCATCGGTTTTCTTGGTAATGGAAACGTATCTAGGTTAGAACTATCTACTCAGCAAGTTTCATAAAGTTCTAATGAATTCTACCTACCCTAATGGTGCCTGGAGTGCATAGCGCTCCATATTTCTTTAAGCCATTCAGTTAGACGGCTACCGCGTAATACTAAATAGGGTTGCAGGATTTTGGCATCGGTTTCCTTGATAATGGAAGCGTATCTAGGTTAGAACTATCTACTCAGCAAGTTTCATAAAGTTCTAATGAATTCTACCTACTCTAATGGTGCCTGGAGTGCATACCGCTCCATATTTCTTTAAGCCGTCCGGTTAGACAGTTACTACGTAATACTAAATGAGGTTGCAGGATTTTGGCATCGGTTTCCTTGATAATGGAAGCGTATCTAGGTTAAAACTATCTACTCAGCAAGTTTCATACGGTTCTAATGAATTCTACCTACCCTAATGGTGCCTGGAGTGCATAGCGCTCCATATTTCTTTAAGCCGCCCGGTTAGACGGTTACTACGGAATACTAAATGAGGTTGCAGGATTTTGGCATCGGTTTCCTTGATAATGGAAACGTATCTAGGTTAGAACTATCTACTCAGCAAGTTTCATACGGTTCTAATGAATTCTACCTACCCTTATGGTGCCAGGAGTACATAGCGCTCCATATTTCTTTAAGCCGTCCGGTTAGACGGTTACTACGTAATACTAAATAAGGTTGCAGGATTTTGGCATCGGTTTCCTTGATAATGGAAGCGTATCTAGGTTAAAACTATCTACTCAGCAAGTTTCATACGGTTCTAATGAATTCTACCTACCCTTATGGTGCCTGGAGTGCATAGCGCTCCATATTTCTTTAAGCCATTCAGTTAGACGGCTACCGCGTAATGCTAAATAGGGTTGCAGGATTTTGGCATCGGTTTCCTTGATAATGGAAGCGTATCTAGGTTAGAACTATCTACTCAGCAAGTTTCATAAAGTTCTAATGAATTCTACCTACTCTAATGGTGCCTGGAGTGCATAGCGCTCCATATTTCTTTAACCCGTCCGGTTAGACAGTTACTACGTAATACTAAATGAGGTTGCAGGATTTTGGCATCGGTTTCCTTGATAATGGAAGCGTATCTAGGTTAAAACTATCTACTCAGCAAGTTTCATACGGTTCTAATGAATTCTACCTACCCTAATGGTGCCTGGAGTGCATAGCGCTCCATATTTCTTTAAGCCGTCCGGTTAGACGGTTACTACGGAATACTAAATGAGGTTGCAGGATTTTGGCATCGGTTTCCTTGATAATGGAAACGTATCTAGGTTAGAACTATCTACTCAGCAAGTTTCATACGGTTCTAATGAATTATACCTACCCTTATGGTGCCAGGAGTACATAGCGCTACATATTTCTTTAAGCCGTCCGGTTAGACGGTTACTTCGTAATACTAAATAAGGTTGCAGGATTTTGGCATCGGTTTCCTTGATAATGGAAGCGTATCTAGGTTAAAACTATCTACTCAGCAAGTTTCATACGGTTCTAATGAATTCTACCTACCCTTATGGTGCCTGGAGTGCATAGCGCTCCATATTTCTTTAAGCCATTCAGTTAGACGGCTACCGCGTAATACTAAATAGGGTTGCAGGATTTTGGCATCGGTTTCCTTGATAATGGAAGCGTATCTAGGTTAGAACTATCTACTCAGCAAGTTTCATACGGTTCTAATGAATTATACTTACCCTTATGGTGCCAGGAGTACATAGCGCTCCATATTTCTTTAAGTCGTCCGGTTAGACGGTTACTTCGTAATACTAAATGAGGTTGCAGGATTTTGGCATCGGTTTCCTTGATAATGGAAGCGTATCTAGGTTAGAACTATCTACTCAGCAAGTTTCATAAAGTTCTAATGAATTCTACTTACTCTAATGGCGCCTGGAGTGCATACCTCTCTATAATTCTTTAAGCCGTTCAGATAGACGGCTACCACGTAATACTAAATGAGGTTGCAGGATTTTGGCATCGGTTTCCTTGATAATGGAAACGTATCTAGGCTAAGACTATCTACTCAGCAAGTTTCATAAAGTTCTAATGAATTCTACCTACCCTTATGGTGCCAGGAGTACATAGCGCTCCATATTTCTTTAAGTCGTCCGGTTAGACGGTTACTTCGTAATACTAAATGAGGTTGCAGGATTTTGGCATCGGTTTCCTTGATAATGGAAGCGTATCTAGGCTAAGACTATCTACTCAGCAAGTTTCATACGGTTCTAATGAATTCTACCTACCCTTATGGTGCCAGGAGTACATAGCGCTCCATATTTCTTTAAGCCGTCTGGTTAGACGGTTACTACGTAATACTAAATGAGGTTGCAGGATTTTGGCTTCGGTTTTCTTGGTAATGGAAACGTATCTAGGTTAGAACTATCTACTCAGCAAGTTTCATAAAGTTCTAATGAATTCTACCTACCCTAATGGTGCCTGGAGTGCATAGCGCTCCATATTTCTTTAAGCCATTCAGTTAGACGGCTACCGCGTAATACTAAATAGGGTTGCAGGATTTTGGCATCGGTTTCCTTGATAATGGAAGCGTATCTAGGTTAGAACTATCTACTCAGCAAGTTTCATAAAGTTCTAATGAATTCTACCTACTCTAATGGTGCCTGGAGTGCATACCGCTCCATATTTCTTTAAGCCGTCCGGTTAGACAGTTACTACGTAATACTAAATGAGGTTGCAGGATTTTGGCATCGGTTTCCTTGATAATGGAAGCGTATCTAGGTTAAAACTATCTACTCAGCAAGTTTCATACGGTTCTAATGAATTCTACCTACCCTAATGGTGCCTGGAGTGCATAGCGCTCCATATTTCTTTAAGCCGCCCGGTTAGACGGTTACTACGGAATACTAAATGAGGTTGCAGGATTTTGGCATCGGTTTCCTTGATAATGGAAACGTATCTAGGTTAGAACTATCTACTCAGCAAGTTTCATACGGTTCTAATGAATTCTACCTACCCTTATGGTGCCAGGAGTACATAGCGCTCCATATTTCTTTAAGCCGTCCGGTTAGACGGTTACTACGTAATACTAAATAAGGTTGCAGGATTTTGGCATCGGTTTCCTTGATAATGGAAGCGTATCTAGGTTAAAACTATCTACTCAGCAAGTTTCATACGGTTCTAATGAATTCTACCTACCCTTATGGTGCCTGGAGTGCATAGCGCTCCATATTTCTTTAAGCCATTCAGTTAGACGGCTACCGCGTAATACTAAATAGGGTTGCAGGATTTTGGCATCGGTTTCCTTGATAATGGAAGCGTATCTAGGTTAGAACTATCTACTCAGCAAGTTTCATACGGTTCTAATGAATTATACTTACCCTTATGGTGCCAGGAGTACATAGCGCTCCATATTTCTTTAAGTCGTCCGGTTAGACGGTTACTTCGTAATACTAAATGAGGTTGCAGGATTTTGGCATCGGTTTCCTTGATAATGGAAGCGTATCTAGGTTAGAACTATCTACTCAGCAAGTTTCATAAAGTTCTAATGAATTCTACTTACTCTAATGGCGCCTGGAGTGCATACCTCTCTATAATTCTTTAAGCCGTTCAGATAGACGGCTACCACGTAATACTAAATGAGGTTGCAGGATTTTGGCATCGGTTTCCTTGATAATGGAAACGTATCTAGGCTAAGACTATCTACTCAGCAAGTTTCATAAAGTTCTAATGAATTCTACCTACCCTTATGGTGCCAGGAGTACATAGCGCTCCATATTTCTTTAAGTCGTCCGGTTAGACGGTTACTTCGTAATACTAAATGAGGTTGCAGGATTTTGGCATCGGTTTCCTTGATAATGGAAGCGTATCTAGGCTAAGACTATCTACTCAGCAAGTTTCATACGGTTCTAATGAATTCTACCTACCCTTATGGTGCCAGGAGTACATAGCGCTCCATATTTCTTTAAGCCGTCTGGTTAGACGGTTACTACGTAATACTAAATGAGGTTGCAGGATTTTGGCTTCGGTTTTCTTGGTAATGGAAACGTATCTAGGTTAGAACTATCTACTCAGCAAGTTTCATAAAGTTCTAATGAATTCTACCTACCCTAATGGTGCCTGGAGTGCATAGCGCTCCATATTTCTTTAAGCCATTCAGTTAGACGGCTACCGCGTAATACTAAATAGGGTTGCAGGATTTTGGCATCGGTTTCCTTGATAATGGAAGCGTATCTAGGTTAGAACTATCTACTCAGCAAGTTTCATAAAGTTCTAATGAATTCTACCTACTCTAATGGTGCCTGGAGTGCATAGCGCTCCATATTTCTTTAAGCCGTCCGGTTAGACGGTTACTACGGAATACTAAATGAGGTTGCAGGATTTTGGCATCGGTTTCCTTGATAATGGAAACGTATCTAGGTTAGAACTATCTACTCAGCAAGTTTCATACGGTTCTAATGAATTATACCTACCCTTATGGTGCCAGGAGTACATAGCGCTACATATTTCTTTAAGCCGTCCGGTTAGACGGTTACTTCGTAATACTAAATAAGGTTGCAGGATTTTGGCATCGGTTTCCTTGATAATGGAAGCGTATCTAGGTTAAAACTATCTACTCAGCAAGTTTCATACGGTTCTAATGAATTCTACCTACCCTTATGGTGCCTGGAGTGCATAGCGCTCCATATTTCTTTAAGCCATTCAGTTAGACGGCTACCGCGTAATACTAAATAGGGTTGCAGGATTTTGGCATCGGTTTCCTTGATAATGGAAGCGTATCTAGGTTAGAACTATCTACTCAGCAAGTTTCATACGGTTCTAATGAATTATACTTACCCTTATGGTGCCAGGAGTACATAGCGCTCCATATTTCTTTAAGTCGTCCGGTTAGACGGTTACTTCGTAATACTAAATGAGGTTGCAGGATTTTGGCATCGGTTTCCTTGATAATGGAAGCGTATCTAGGTTAGAACTATCTACTCAGCAAGTTTCATAAAGTTCTAATGAATTCTACTTACTCTAATGGCGCCTGGAGTGCATACCTCTCTATAATTCTTTAAGCCGTTCAGATAGACGGCTACCACGTAATACTAAATGAGGTTGCAGGATTTTGGCATCGGTTTCCTTGATAATGGAAACGTATCTAGGCTAAGACTATCTACTCAGCAAGTTTCATAAAGTTCTAATGAATTCTACCTACCCTTATGGTGCCAGGAGTACATAGCGCTCCATATTTCTTTAAGTCGTCCGGTTAGACGGTTACTTCGTAATACTAAATGAGGTTGCAGGATTTTGGCATCGGTTTCCTTGATAATGGAAGCGTATCTAGGCTAAGACTATCTACTCAGCAAGTTTCATACGGTTCTAATGAATTCTACCTACCCTTATGGTGCCAGGAGTACATAGCGCTCCATATTTCTTTAAGCCGTCTGGTTAGACGGTTACTACGTAATACTAAATGAGGTTGCAGGATTTTGGCTTCGGTTTTCTTGGTAATGGAAACGTATCTAGGTTAGAACTATCTACTCAGCAAGTTTCATAAAGTTCTAATGAATTCTACCTACCCTAATGGTGCCTGGAGTGCATAGCGCTCCATATTTCTTTAAGCCATTCAGTTAGACGGCTACCGCGTAATACTAAATAGGGTTGCAGGATTTTGGCATCGGTTTCCTTGATAATGGAAGCGTATCTAGGTTAGAACTATCTACTCAGCAAGTTTCATAAAGTTCTAATGAATTCTACCTACTCTAATGGTGCCTGGAGTGCATAGCGCTCCATATTTCTTTAAGCCGTCTGGTTAGACGGTTACTACGTAATACTAAATGAGGTCTCAGGATTTTGGCATCGGTTTTCTTGGTAATGGAAACGTATCTAGGTTAGAACTATCTACTCAGCAAGTTTCATAAAGTTCTAATGAATTCTACCTACCCTAATGGTGCCTGGAGTGCATAGCGCTCCATATTTCTTTAAGCCATTCAGTTAGACGGCTACCGCGTAATACTAAATAGGGTTGCAG
This sequence comes from Nephrotoma flavescens, assembly GCA_932526605.1. Classification (NCBI taxonomy): domain Eukaryota; kingdom Metazoa; phylum Arthropoda; class Insecta; order Diptera; family Tipulidae; genus Nephrotoma; species Nephrotoma flavescens. Next base: position 36,258 of record CAKOBK010000002.1, read on the forward strand.
GATTTTGGCATCGGTTTCCTTGATAATGGAAGCGTATCTAGGTTAGAACTATCTACTCAGCAAGTTTCATAAAGTTCTAATGAATTCTACCTACTCTAATGGTGCCTGGAGTGCATACCGCTCCATATTTCTTTAAGCCGTCCGGTTAGACAGTTACTACGTAATACTAAATGAGGTTGCAGGATTTTGGCATCGGTTTCCTTGATAATGGAAGCGTATCTAGGTTAAAACTATCTACTCAGCAAGTTTCATACGGTTCTAATGAATTCTACCTACCCTAATGGTGCCTGGAGTGCATAGCGCTCCATATTTCTTTAAGCCGCCCGGTTAGACGGTTACTACGGAATACTAAATGAGGTTGCAGGATTTTGGCATCGGTTTCCTTGATAATGGAAACGTATCTAGGTTAGAACTATCTACTCAGCAAGTTTCATACGGTTCTAATGAATTCTACCTACCCTTATGGTGCCAGGAGTACATAGCGCTCCATATTTCTTTAAGCCGTCCGGTTAGACGGTTACTACGTAATACTAAATAAGGTTGCAGGATTTTGGCATCGGTTTCCTTGATAATGGAAGCGTATCTAGGTTAAAACTATCTACTCAGCAAGTTTCATACGGTTCTAATGAATTCTACCTACCCTTATGGTGCCTGGAGTGCATAGCGCTCCATATTTCTTTAAGCCATTCAGTTAGACGGCTACCGCGTAATGCTAAATAGGGTTGCAGGATTTTGGCATCGGTTTCCTTGATAATGGAAGCGTATCTAGGTTAGAACTATCTACTCAGCAAGTTTCATAAAGTTCTAATGAATTCTACCTACTCTAATGGTGCCTGGAGTGCATAGCGCTCCATATTTCTTTAACCCGTCCGGTTAGACAGTTACTACGTAATACTAAATGAGGTTGCAGGATTTTGGCATCGGTTTCCTTGATAATGGAAGCGTATCTAGGTTAAAACTATCTACTCAGCAAGTTTCATACGGTTCTAATGAATTCTACCTACCCTAATGGTGCCTGGAGTGCATAGCGCTCCATATTTCTTTAAGCCGTCCGGTTAGACGGTTACTACGGAATACTAAATGAGGTTGCAGGATTTTGGCATCGGTTTCCTTGATAATGGAAACGTATCTAGGTTAGAACTATCTACTCAGCAAGTTTCATACGGTTCTAATGAATTATACCTACCCTTATGGTGCCAGGAGTACATAGCGCTACATATTTCTTTAAGCCGTCCGGTTAGACGGTTACTTCGTAATACTAAATAAGGTTGCAGGATTTTGGCATCGGTTTCCTTGATAATGGAAGCGTATCTAGGTTAAAACTATCTACTCAGCAAGTTTCATACGGTTCTAATGAATTCTACCTACCCTTATGGTGCCTGGAGTGCATAGCGCTCCATATTTCTTTAAGCCATTCAGTTAGACGGCTACCGCGTAATACTAAATAGGGTTGCAGGATTTTGGCATCGGTTTCCTTGATAATGGAAGCGTATCTAGGTTAGAACTATCTACTCAGCAAGTTTCATACGGTTCTAATGAATTATACTTACCCTTATGGTGCCAGGAGTACATAGCGCTCCATATTTCTTTAAGTCGTCCGGTTAGACGGTTACTTCGTAATACTAAATGAGGTTGCAGGATTTTGGCATCGGTTTCCTTGATAATGGAAGCGTATCTAGGTTAGAACTATCTACTCAGCAAGTTTCATAAAGTTCTAATGAATTCTACTTACTCTAATGGCGCCTGGAGTGCATACCTCTCTATAATTCTTTAAGCCGTTCAGATAGACGGCTACCACGTAATACTAAATGAGGTTGCAGGATTTTGGCATCGGTTTCCTTGATAATGGAAACGTATCTAGGCTAAGACTATCTACTCAGCAAGTTTCATAAAGTTCTAATGAATTCTACCTACCCTTATGGTGCCAGGAGTACATAGCGCTCCATATTTCTTTAAGTCGTCCGGTTAGACGGTTACTTCGTAATACTAAATGAGGTTGCAGGATTTTGGCATCGGTTTCCTTGATAATGGAAGCGTATCTAGGCTAAGACTATCTACTCAGCAAGTTTCATACGGTTCTAATGAATTCTACCTACCCTTATGGTGCCAGGAGTACATAGCGCTCCATATTTCTTTAAGCCGTCTGGTTAGACGGTTACTACGTAATACTAAATGAGGTTGCAGGATTTTGGCTTCGGTTTTCTTGGTAATGGAAACGTATCTAGGTTAGAACTATCTACTCAGCAAGTTTCATAAAGTTCTAATGAATTCTACCTACCCTAATGGTGCCTGGAGTGCATAGCGCTCCATATTTCTTTAAGCCATTCAGTTAGACGGCTACCGCGTAATACTAAATAGGGTTGCAGGATTTTGGCATCGGTTTCCTTGATAATGGAAGCGTATCTAGGTTAGAACTATCTACTCAGCAAGTTTCATAAAGTTCTAATGAATTCTACCTACTCTAATGGTGCCTGGAGTGCATACCGCTCCATATTTCTTTAAGCCGTCCGGTTAGACAGTTACTACGTAATACTAAATGAGGTTGCAGGATTTTGGCATCGGTTTCCTTGATAATGGAAGCGTATCTAGGTTAAAACTATCTACTCAGCAAGTTTCATACGGTTCTAATGAATTCTACCTACCCTAATGGTGCCTGGAGTGCATAGCGCTCCATATTTCTTTAAGCCGCCCGGTTAGACGGTTACTACGGAATACTAAATGAGGTTGCAGGATTTTGGCATCGGTTTCCTTGATAATGGAAACGTATCTAGGTTAGAACTATCTACTCAGCAAGTTTCATACGGTTCTAATGAATTCTACCTACCCTTATGGTGCCAGGAGTACATAGCGCTCCATATTTCTTTAAGCCGTCCGGTTAGACGGTTACTACGTAATACTAAATAAGGTTGCAGGATTTTGGCATCGGTTTCCTTGATAATGGAAGCGTATCTAGGTTAAAACTATCTACTCAGCAAGTTTCATACGGTTCTAATGAATTCTACCTACCCTTATGGTGCCTGGAGTGCATAGCGCTCCATATTTCTTTAAGCCATTCAGTTAGACGGCTACCGCGTAATACTAAATAGGGTTGCAGGATTTTGGCATCGGTTTCCTTGATAATGGAAGCGTATCTTGGTTAGAACTATCTACTCAGCAAGTTTCATAAAGTTCTAATGAATTCTACCTACTCTAATGGTGCCTGGAGTGCATACCGCTCCATATTTCTTTAAGCCGTCCGGTTAGACAGTTACTACGTAATACTAAATGAGGTTGCAGGATTTTGGCATCGGTTTCCTTGATAATGGAAGCGTATCTAGGTTAAAACTATCTACTCAGCAAGTTTCATACGGTTCTAATGAATTCTACCTACCCTAATGGTGCCTGGAGTGCATAGCGCTCCATATTTCTTTAAGCCGTCCGGTTAGACGGTTACTACGGAATACTAAATGAGGTTGCAGGATTTTGGCATCGGTTTCCTTGATAATGGAAACGTATCTAGGTTAGAACTATCTACTCAGCAAGTTTCATACGGTTCTAATGAATTATACCTACCCTTATGGTGCCAGGAGTACATAGCGCTACATATTTCTTTAAGCCGTCCGGTTAGACGGTTACTTCGTAATACTAAATAAGGTTGCAGGATTTTGGCATCGGTTTCCTTGATAATGGAAGCGTATCTAGGTTAAAACTATCTACTCAGCAAGTTTCATACGGTTCTAATGAATTCTACCTACCCTTATGGTGCCAGGAGTACATAGCGCTCCATATTTCTTTAAGTCGTCCGGTTAGACGGTTACTTCGTAATACTAAATGAGGTTGCAGGATTTTGGCATCGGTTTCCTTGATAATGGAAGCGTATCTAGGCTAAGACTATCTACTCAGCAAGTTTCATACGGTTCTAATGAATTCTACCTACCCTTATGGTGCCAGGAGTACATAGCGCTCCATATTTCTTTAAGCCGTCTGGTTAGACGGTTACTACGTAATACTAAATGAGGTTGCAGGATTTTGGCTTCGGTTTTCTTGGTAATGGAAACGTATCTAGGTTAGAACTATCTACTCAGCAAGTTTCATAAAGTTCTAATGAATTCTACCTACCCTAATGGTGCCTGGAGTGCATAGCGCTCCATATTTCTTTAAGCCATTCAGTTAGACGGCTACCGCGTAATACTAAATAGGGTTGCAGGATTTTGGCATCGGTTTCCTTGATAATGGAAGCGTATCTAGGTTAGAACTATCTACTCAGCAAGTTTCATAAAGTTCTAATGAATTCTACCTACTCTAATGGTGCCTGGAGTGCATAGCGCTCCATATTTCTTTAAGCCGTCTGGTTAGACGGTTACTACGTAATACTAAATGAGGTCTCAGGATTTTGGCATCGGTTTTCTTGGTAATGGAAACGTATCTAGGTTAGAACTATCTACTCAGCAAGTTTCATAAAGTTCTAATGAATTCTACCTACCCTAATGGTGCCTGGAGTGCATAGCGCTCCATATTTCTTTAAGCCATTCAGTTAGACGGCTACCGCGTAATACTAAATAGGGTTGCAGGATTTTGGCATCGGTTTCCTTGATAATGGAAGCGTATCTAGGTTAGAACTATCTACTCAGCAAGTTTCATAAAGTTCTAATGAATTCTACCTACTCTAATGGTGCCTGGAGTGCATACCGCTCCATATTTCTTTAAGCCGTCCGGTTAGACAGTTACTACGTAATACTAAATGAGGTTGCAGGATTTTGGCATCGGTTTCCTTGATAATGGAAGCGTATCTAGGTTAAAACTATCTACTCAGCAAGTTTCATACGGTTCTAATGAATTCTACCTACCCTAATGGTGCCTGGAGTGCATAGCGCTCCATATTTCTTTAAGCCGCCCGGTTAGACGGTTACTACGGAATACTAAATGAGGTTGCAGGATTTTGGCATCGGTTTCCTTGATAATGGAAACGTATCTAGGTTAGAACTATCTACTCAGCAAGTTTCATACGGTTCTAATGAATTCTACCTACCCTTATGGTGCCAGGAGTACATAGCGCTCCATATTTCTTTAAGCCGTCCGGTTAGACGGTTACTACGTAATACTAAATAAGGTTGCAGGATTTTGGCATCGGTTTCCTTGATAATGGAAGCGTATCTAGGTTAAAACTATCTACTCAGCAAGTTTCATACGGTTCTAATGAATTCTACCTACCCTTATGGTGCCTGGAGTGCATAGCGCTCCATATTTCTTTAACCCGTCCGGTTAGACAGTTACTACGTAATACTAAATGAGGTTGCAGGATTTTGGCATCGGTTTCCTTGATAATGGAAGCGTATCTAGGTTAAAACTATCTACTCAGCAAGTTTCATACGGTTCTAATGAATTCTACCTACCCTAATGGTGCCTGGAGTGCATAGCGCTCCATATTTCTTTAAGCCGTCCGGTTAGACGGTTACTACGGAATACTAAATGAGGTTGCAGGATTTTGGCATCGGTTTCCTTGATAATGGAAGCGTATCTAGGTTAAAACTATCTACTCAGCAAGTTTCATACGGTTCTAATGAATTCTACCTACCCTTATGGTGCCTGGAGTGCATAGCGCTCCATATTTCTTTAAGCCATTCAGTTAGACGGCTACCGCGTAATACTAAATAGGGTTGCAGGATTTTGGCATCGGTTTCCTTGATAATGGAAGCGTATCTTGGTTAGAACTATCTACTCAGCAAGTTTCATAAAGTTCTAATGAATTCTACCTACTCTAATGGTGCCTGGAGTGCATACCGCTCCATATTTCTTTAAGCCGTCCGGTTAGACAGTTACTACGTAATACTAAATGAGGTTGCAGGATTTTGGCATCGGTTTCCTTGATAATGGAAGCGTATCTAGGTTAAAACTATCTACTCAGCAAGTTTCATACGGTTCTAATGAATTCTACCTACCCTAATGGTGCCTGGAGTGCATAGCGCTCCATATTTCTTTAAGCCGTCCGGTTAGACGGTTACTACGGAATACTAAATGAGGTTGCAGGATTTTGGCATCGGTTTCCTTGATAATGGAAACGTATCTAGGTTAGAACTATCTACTCAGCAAGTTTCATACGGTTCTAATGAATTCTACCTACCCTTATGGTGCCAGGAGTACATAGCGCTCCATATTTCTTTAAGCCGTCCGGTTAGACGGTTACTACGTAATACTAAATAAGGTTGCAGGATTTTGGCATCGGTTTCCTTGATAATGGAAGCGTATCTTGGTTAGAACTATCTACTCAGCAAGTTTCATAAAGTTCTAATGAATTCTACCTACTCTAATGGTGCCTGGAGTGCATACCGCTCCATATTTCTTTAAGCCGTCCGGTTAGACAGTTACTACGTAATACTAAATGAGGTTGCAGGATTTTGGCATCGGTTTCCTTGATAATGGAAGCGTATCTAGGTTAAAACTATCTACTCAGCAAGTTTCATACGGTTCTAATGAATTCTACCTACCCTAATGGTGCCTGGAGTGCATAGCGCTCCATATTTCTTTAAGCCGTCCGGTTAGACGGTTACTACGGAATACTAAATGAGGTTGCAGGATTTTGGCATCGGTTTCCTTGATAATGGAAACGTATCTAGGTTAAAACTATCTACTCAGCAAGTTTCATACGGTTCTAATGAATTCTACCTACCCTTATGGTGCCTGGAGTGCATAGCGCTCCATATTTCTTTAAGCCATTCAGTTAGACGGCTACCGCGTAATGCTAAATAGGGTTGCAGGATTTTGGCATCGGTTTCCTTGATAATGGAAGCGTATCTAGGTTAGAACTATCTACTCAGCAAGTTTCATAAAGTTCTAATGAATTCTACCTACCCTTATGGTGCCTGGAGTGCATAGCGCTCCATATTTCTTTAAGCCATTCAGTTAGACGGCTACCGCGTAATACTAAATAGGGTTGCAGGATTTTGGCATCGGTTTCCTTGATAATGGAAGCGTATCTTGGTTAGAACTATCTACTCAGCAAGTTTCATAAAGTTCTAATGAATTCTACCTACTCTAATGGTGCCTGGAGTGCATACCGCTCCATATTTCTTTAAGCCGTCCGGTTAGACAGTTACTACGTAATACTAAATGAGGTTGCAGGATTTTGGCATCGGTTTCCTTGATAATGGAAGCGTATCTAGGTTAAAACTATCTACTCAGCAAGTTTCATACGGTTCTAATGAATTCTACCTACCCTTATGGTGCCTGGAGTGCATAGCGCTCCATATTTCTTTAAGCCGTCCGGTTAGACGGTTACTACGGAATACTAAATGAGGTTGCAGGATTTTGGCATCGGTTTCCTTGATAATGGAAACGTATCTAGGTTAGAACTATCTACTCAGCAAGTTTCATACGGTTCTAATGAATTATACCTACCCTTATGGTGCCAGGAGTACATAGCGCTACATATTTCTTTAAGCCGTCCGGTTAGACGGTTACTTCGTAATACTAAATAAGGTTGCAGGATTTTGGCATCGGTTTCCTTGATAATGGAAGCGTATCTAGGTTAAAACTATCTACTCAGCAAGTTTCATACGGTTCTAATGAATTCTACCTACCCTTATGGTGCCTGGAGTGCATAGCGCTCCATATTTCTTTAACCCGTCCGGTTAGACAGTTACTACGTAATACTAAATGAGGTTGCAGGATTTTGGCATCGGTTTCCTTGATAATGGAAGCGTATCTAGGTTAAAACTATCTACTCAGCAAGTTTCATACGGTTCTAATGAATTCTACCTACCCTAATGGTGCCTGGAGTGCATAGCGCTCCATATTTCTTTAAGCCGTCCGGTTAGACGGTTACTACGGAATACTAAATGAGGTTGCAGGATTTTGGCATCGGTTTCCTTGATAATGGAAGCGTATCTAGGTTAAAACTATCTACTCAGCAAGTTTCATACGGTTCTAATGAATTCTACCTACCCTTATGGTGCCTGGAGTGCATAGCGCTCCATATTTCTTTAAGCCATTCAGTTAGACGGCTACCGCGTAATACTAAATAGGGTTGCAGGATTTTGGCATCGGTTTCCTTGATAATGGAAGCGTATCTTGGTTAGAACTATCTACTCAGCAAGTTTCATAAAGTTCTAATGAATTCTACCTACTCTAATGGTGCCTGGAGTGCATACCGCTCCATATTTCTTTAAGCCGTCCGGTTAGACAGTTACTACGTAATACTAAATGAGGTTGCAGGATTTTGGCATCGGTTTCCTTGATAATGGAAGCGTATCTAGGTTAAAACTATCTACTCAGCAAGTTTCATACGGTTCTAATGAATTCTACCTACCCTAATGGTGCCTGGAGTGCATAGCGCTCCATATTTCTTTAAGCCGTCCGGTTAGACGGTTACTACGGAATACTAAATGAGGTTGCAGGATTTTGGCATCGGTTTCCTTGATAATGGAAACGTATCTAGGTTAGAACTATCTACTCAGCAAGTTTCATACGGTTCTAATGAATTCTACCTACCCTTATGGTGCCAGGAGTACATAGCGCTCCATATTTCTTTAAGCCGTCCGGTTAGACGGTTACTACGTAATACTAAATAAGGTTGCAGGATTTTGGCATCGGTTTCCTTGATAATGGAAGCGTATCTAGGTTAAAACTATCTACTCAGCAAGTTTCATACGGTTCTAATGAATTCTACCTACCCTTATGGTGCCTGGAGTGCATAGCGCTCCATATTTCTTTAAGCCATTCAGTTAGACGGCTACCGCGTAATGCTAAATAGGGTTGCAGGATTTTGGCATCGGTTTCCTTGATAATGGAAGCGTATCTAGGTTAGAACTATCTACTCAGCAAGTTTCATAAAGTTCTAATGAATTCTACCTACCCTTATGGTGCCTGGAGTGCATAGCGCTCCATATTTCTTTAAGCCATTCAGTTAGACGGCTACCGCGTAATACTAAATAGGGTTGCAGGATTTTGGCATCGGTTTCCTTGATAATGGAAGCGTATCTTGGTTAGAACTATCTACTCAGCAAGTTTCATAAAGTTCTAATGAATTCTACCTACTCTAATGGTGCCTGGAGTGCATACCGCTCCATATTTCTTTAAGCCGTCCGGTTAGACAGTTACTACGTAATACTAAATGAGGTTGCAGGATTTTGGCATCGGTTTCCTTGATAATGGAAGCGTATCTAGGTTAAAACTATCTACTCAGCAAGTTTCATACGGTTCTAATGAATTCTACCTACCCTAATGGTGCCTGGAGTGCATAGCGCTCCATATTTCTTTAAGCCGTCCGGTTAGACGGTTACTACGGAATACTAAATGAGGTTGCAGGATTTTGGCATCGGTTTCCTTGATAATGGAAACGTATCTAGGTTAGAACTATCTACTCAGCAAGTTTCATACGGTTCTAATGAATTATACCTACCCTTATGGTGCCAGGAGTACATAGCGCTACATATTTCTTTAAGCCGTCCGGTTAGACGGTTACTTCGTAATACTAAATAAGGTTGCAGGATTTTGGCATCGGTTTCCTTGATAATGGAAGCGTATCTAGGTTAAAACTATCTACTCAGCAAGTTTCATACGGTTCTAATGAATTCTACCTACCCTTATGGTGCCTGGAGTGCATAGCGCTCCATATTTCTTTAAGCCATTCAGTTAGACGGCTACCGCGTAATACTAAATAGGGTTGCAGGATTTTGGCATCGGTTTCCTTGATAATGGAAGCGTATCTAGGTTAGAACTATCTACTCAGCAAGTTTCATACGGTTCTAATGAATTATACTTACCCTTATGGTGCCAGGAGTACATAGCGCTCCATATTTCTTTAAGTCGTCCGGTTAGACGGTTACTTCGTAATACTAAATGAGGTTGCAGGATTTTGGCATCGGTTTCCTTGATAATGGAAGCGTATCTAGGTTAGAACTATCTACTCAGCAAGTTTCATAAAGTTCTAATGAATTCTACTTACTCTAATGGCGCCTGGAGTGCATACCTCTCTATAATTCTTTAAGCCGTTCAGATAGACGGCTACCACGTAATACTAAATGAGGTTGCAGGATTTTGGCATCGGTTTCCTTGATAATGGAAACGTATCTAGGCTAAGACTATCTACTCAGCAAGTTTCATAAAGTTCTAATGAATTCTACCTACCCTTATGGTGCCAGGAGTACATAGCGCTCCATATTTCTTTAAGTCGTCCGGTTAGACGGTTACTTCGTAATACTAAATGAGGTTGCAGGATTTTGGCATCGGTTTCCTTGATAATGGAAGCGTATCTAGGCTAAGACTATCTACTCAGCAAGTTTCATACGGTTCTAATGAATTCTACCTACCCTTATGGTGCCAGGAGTACATAGCGCTCCATATTTCTTTAAGCCGTCTGGTTAGACGGTTACTACGTAATACTAAATGAGGTTGCAGGATTTTGGCTTCGGTTTTCTTGGTAATGGAAACGTATCTAGGTTAGAACTATCTACTCAGCAAGTTTCATAAAGTTCTAATGAATTCTACCTACCCTAATGGTGCCTGGAGTGCATAGCGCTCCATATTTCTTTAAGCCATTCAGTTAGACGGCTACCGCGTAATACTAAATAGGGTTGCAGGATTTTGGCATCGGTTTCCTTGATAATGGAAGCGTATCTAGGTTAGAACTATCTACTCAGCAAGTTTCATAAAGTTCTAATGAATTCTACCTACTCTAATGGTGCCTGGAGTGCATACCGCTCCATATTTCTTTAAGCCGTCCGGTTAGACAGTTACTACGTAATACTAAATGAGGTTGCAGGATTTTGGCATCGGTTTCCTTGATAATGGAAGCGTATCTAGGTTAAAACTATCTACTCAGCAAGTTTCATACGGTTCTAATGAATTCTACCTACCCTAATGGTGCCTGGAGTGCATAGCGCTCCATATTTCTTTAAGCCGCCCGGTTAGACGGTTACTACGGAATACTAAATGAGGTTGCAGGATTTTGGCATCGGTTTCCTTGATAATGGAAACGTATCTAGGTTAGAACTATCTACTCAGCAAGTTTCATACGGTTCTAATGAATTCTACCTACCCTTATGGTGCCAGGAGTACATAGCGCTCCATATTTCTTTAAGCCGTCCGGTTAGACGGTTACTACGTAATACTAAATAAGGTTGCAGGATTTTGGCATCGGTTTCCTTGATAATGGAAGCGTATCTAGGTTAAAACTATCTACTCAGCAAGTTTCATACGGTTCTAATGAATTCTACCTACCCTTATGGTGCCTGGAGTGCATAGCGCTCCATATTTCTTTAAGCCATTCAGTTAGACGGCTACCGCGTAATACTAAATAGGGTTGCAGGATTTTGGCATCGGTTTCCTTGATAATGGAAGCGTATCTTGGTTAGAACTATCTACTCAGCAAGTTTCATAAAGTTCTAATGAATTCTACCTACTCTAATGGTGCCTGGAGTGCATACCGCTCCATATTTCTTTAAGCCGTCCGGTTAGACAGTTACTACGTAATACTAAATGAGGTTGCAGGATTTTGGCATCGGTTTCCTTGATAATGGAAGCGTATCTAGGTTAAAACTATCTACTCAGCAAGTTTCATACGGTTCTAATGAATTCTACCTACCCTAATGGTGCCTGGAGTGCATAGCGCTCCATATTTCTTTAAGCCGTCCGGTTAGACGGTTACTACGGAATACTAAATGAGGTTGCAGGATTTTGGCATCGGTTTCCTTGATAATGGAAACGTATCTAGGTTAGAACTATCTACTCAGCAAGTTTCATACGGTTCTAATGAATTATACCTACCCTTATGGTGCCAGGAGTACATAGCGCTACATATTTCTTTAAGCCGTCCGGTTAGACGGTTACTTCGTAATACTAAATAAGGTTGCAGGATTTTGGCATCGGTTTCCTTGATAATGGAAGCGTATCTAGGTTAAAACTATCTACTCAGCAAGTTTCATACGGTTCTAATGAATTCTACCTACCCTTATGGTGCCAGGAGTACATAGCGCTCCATATTTCTTTAAGTCGTCCGGTTAGACGGTTACTTCGTAATACTAAATGAGGTTGCAGGATTTTGGCATCGGTTTCCTTGATAATGGAAGCGTATCTAGGCTAAGACTATCTACTCAGCAAGTTTCATACGGTTCTAATGAATTCTACCTACCCTTATGGTGCCAGGAGTACATAGCGCTCCATATTTCTTTAAGCCGTCTGGTTAGACGGTTACTACGTAATACTAAATGAGGTTGCAGGATTTTGGCTTCGGTTTTCTTGGTAATGGAAACGTATCTAGGTTAGAACTATCTACTCAGCAAGTTTCATAAAGTTCTAATGAATTCTACCTACCCTAATGGTGCCTGGAGTGCATAGCGCTCCATATTTCTTTAAGCCATTCAGTTAGACGGCTACCGCGTAATACTAAATAGGGTTGCAGGATTTTGGCATCGGTTTCCTTGATAATGGAAGCGTATCTAGGTTAGAACTATCTACTCAGCAAGTTTCATAAAGTTCTAATGAATTCTACCTACTCTAATGGTGCCTGGAGTGCATAGCGCTCCATATTTCTTTAAGCCGTCTGGTTAGACGGTTACTACGTAATACTAAATGAGGTCTCAGGATTTTGGCATCGGTTTTCTTGGTAATGGAAACGTATCTAGGTTAGAACTATCTACTCAGCAAGTTTCATAAAGTTCTAATGAATTCTACCTACCCTAATGGTGCCTGGAGTGCATAGCGCTCCATATTTCTTTAAGCCATTCAGTTAGACGGCTACCGCGTAATACTAAATAGGGTTGCAGGATTTTGGCATCGGTTTCCTTGATAATGGAAGCGTATCTAGGTTAGAACTATCTACTCAGCAAGTTTCATAAAGTTCTAATGAATTCTACCTACTCTAATGGTGCCTGGAGTGCATACCGCTCCATATTTCTTTAAGCCGTCCGGTTAGACAGTTACTACGTAATACTAAATGAGGTTGCAGGATTTTGGCATCGGTTTCCTTGATAATGGAAGCGTATCTAGGTTAAAACTATCTACTCAGCAAGTTTCATACGGTTCTAATGAATTCTACCTACCCTAATGGTGCCTGGAGTGCATAGCGCTCCATATTTCTTTAAGCCGCCCGGTTAGACGGTTACTACGGAATACTAAATGAGGTTGCAGGATTTTGGCATCGGTTTCCTTGATAATGGAAACGTATCTAGGTTAGAACTATCTACTCAGCAAGTTTCATACGGTTCTAATGAATTCTACCTACCCTTATGGTGCCAGGAGTACATAGCGCTCCATATTTCTTTAAGCCGTCCGGTTAGACGGTTACTACGTAATACTAAATAAGGTTGCAGGATTTTGGCATCGGTTTCCTTGATAATGGAAGCGTATCTAGGTTAAAACTATCTACTCAGCAAGTTTCATACGGTTCTAATGAATTCTACCTACCCTTATGGTGCCTGGAGTGCATAGCGCTCCATATTTCTTTAACCCGTCCGGTTAGACAGTTACTACGTAATACTAAATGAGGTTGCAGGATTTTGGCATCGGTTTCCTTGATAATGGAAGCGTATCTAGGTTAAAACTATCTACTCAGCAAGTTTCATACGGTTCTAATGAATTCTACCTACCCTAATGGTGCCTGGAGTGCATAGCGCTCCATATTTCTTTAAGCCGTCCGGTTAGACGGTTACTACGGAATACTAAATGAGGTTGCAGGATTTTGGCATCGGTTTCCTTGATAATGGAAGCGTATCTAGGTTAAAACTATCTACTCAGCAAGTTTCATACGGTTCTAATGAATTCTACCTACCCTTATGGTGCCTGGAGTGCATAGCGCTCCATATTTCTTTAAGCCATTCAGTTAGACGGCTACCGCGTAATACTAAATAGGGTTGCAGGATTTTGGCATCGGTTTCCTTGATAATGGAAGCGTATCTTGGTTAGAACTATCTACTCAGCAAGTTTCATAAAGTTCTAATGAATTCTACCTACTCTAATGGTGCCTGGAGTGCATACCGCTCCATATTTCTTTAAGCCGTCCGGTTAGACAGTTACTACGTAATACTAAATGAGGTTGCAGGATTTTGGCATCGGTTTCCTTGATAATGGAAGCGTATCTAGGTTAAAACTATCTACTCAGCAAGTTTCATACGGTTCTAATGAATTCTACCTACCCTAATGGTGCCTGGAGTGCATAGCGCTCCATATTTCTTTAAGCCGTCCGGTTAGACGGTTACTACGGAATACTAAATGAGGTTGCAGGATTTTGGCATCGGTTTCCTTGATAATGGAAACGTATCTAGGTTAGAACTATCTACTCAGCAAGTTTCATACGGTTCTAATGAATTCTACCTACCCTTATGGTGCCAGGAGTACATAGCGCTCCATATTTCTTTAAGCCGTCCGGTTAGACGGTTACTACGTAATACTAAATAAGGTTGCAGGATTTTGGCATCGGTTTCCTTGATAATGGAAGCGTATCTAGGTTAAAACTATCTACTCAGCAAGTTTCATACGGTTCTAATGAATTCTACCTACCCTTATGGTGCCTGGAGTGCATAGCGCTCCATATTTCTTTAAGCCATTCAGTTAGACGGCTACCGCGTAATGCTAAATAGGGTTGCAGGATTTTGGCATCGGTTTCCTTGATAATGGAAGCGTATCTAGGTTAGAACTATCTACTCAGCAAGTTTCATAAAGTTCTAATGAATTCTACCTACCCTTATGGTGCCTGGAGTGCATAGCGCTCCATATTTCTTTAAGCCATTCAGTTAGACGGCTACCGCGTAATACTAAATAGGGTTGCAGGATTTTGGCATCGGTTTCCTTGATAATGGAAGCGTATCTTGGTTAGAACTATCTACTCAGCAAGTTTCATAAAGTTCTAATGAATTCTACCTACTCTAATGGTGCCTGGAGTGCATACCGCTCCATATTTCTTTAAGCCGTCCGGTTAGACAGTTACTACGTAATACTAAATGAGGTTGCAGGATTTTGGCATCGGTTTCCTTGATAATGGAAGCGTATCTAGGTTAAAACTATCTACTCAGCAAGTTTCATACGGTTCTAATGAATTCTACCTACCCTAATGGTGCCTGGAGTGCATAGCGCTCCATATTTCTTTAAGCCGTCCGGTTAGACGGTTACTACGGAATACTAAATGAGGTTGCAGGATTTTGGCATCGGTTTCCTTGATAATGGAAACGTATCTAGGTTAGAACTATCTACTCAGCAAGTTTCATACGGTTCTAATGAATTCTACCTACCCTTATGGTGCCAGGAGTACATAGCGCTCCATATTTCTTTAAGCCGTCCGGTTAGACGGTTACTACGTAATACTAAATAAGGTTGCAGGATTTTGGCATCGGTTTCCTTGATAATGGAAGCGTATCTAGGTTAAAACTATCTACTCAGCAAGTTTCATACGGTTCTAATGAATTCTACCTACCCTTATGGTGCCTGGAGTGCATAGCGCTCCATATTTCTTTAAGCCATTCAGTTAGACGGCTACCGCGTAATGCTAAATAGGGTTGCAGGATTTTGGCATCGGTTTCCTTGATAATGGAAGCGTATCTAGGTTAGAACTATCTACTCAGCAAGTTTCATAAAGTTCTAATGAATTCTACCTACTCTAATGGTGCCTGGAGTGCATAGCGCTCCATATTTCTTTAACCCGTCCGGTTAGACAGTTACTACGTAATACTAAATGAGGTTGCAGGATTTTGGCATCGGTTTCCTTGATAATGGAAGCGTATCTAGGTTAAAACTATCTACTCAGCAAGTTTCATACGGTTCTAATGAATTCTACCTACCCTAATGGTGCCTGGAGTGCATAGCGCTCCATATTTCTTTAAGCCGTCCGGTTAGACGGTTACTACGGAATACTAAATGAGGTTGCAGGATTTTGGCATCGGTTTCCTTGATAATGGAAACGTATCTAGGTTAGAACTATCTACTCAGCAAGTTTCATACGGTTCTAATGAATTATACCTACCCTTATGGTGCCTGGAGTGCATAGCGCTCCATATTTCTTTAAGCCATTCAGTTAGACGGCTACCGCGTAATACTAAATAGGGTTGCAGGATTTTGGCATCGGTTTCCTTGATAATGGAAGCGTATCTTGGTTAGAACTATCTACTCAGCAAGTTTCATAAAGTTCTAATGAATTCTACCTACTCTAATGGTGCCTGGAGTGCATACCGCTCCATATTTCTTTAAGCCGTCCGGTTAGACAGTTACTACGTAATACTAAATGAGGTTGCAGGATTTTGGCATCGGTTTCCTTGATAATGGAAGCGTATCTAGGTTAAAACTATCTACTCAGCAAGTTTCATACGGTTCTAATGAATTCTACCTACCCTAATGGTGCCTGGAGTGCATAGCGCTCCATATTTCTTTAAGCCGTCCGGTTAGACGGTTACTACGGAATACTAAATGAGGTTGCAGGATTTTGGCATCGGTTTCCTTGATAATGGAAACGTATCTAGGTTAGAACTATCTACTCAGCAAGTTTCATACGGTTCTAATGAATTCTACCTACCCTTATGGTGCCAGGAGTACATAGCGCTCCATATTTCTTTAAGCCGTCCGGTTAGACGGTTACTACGTAATACTAAATAAGGTTGCAGGATTTTGGCATCGGTTTCCTTGATAATGGAAGCGTATCTAGGTTAAAACTATCTACTCAGCAAGTTTCATACGGTTCTAATGAATTCTACCTACCCTTATGGTGCCTGGAGTGCATAGCGCTCCATATTTCTTTAAGCCATTCAGTTAGACGGCTACCGCGTAATACTAAATAGGGTTGCAGGATTTTGGCATCGGTTTCCTTGATAATGGAAGCGTATCTTGGTTAGAACTATCTACTCAGCAAGTTTCATAAAGTTCTAATGAATTCTACCTACTCTAATGGTGCCTGGAGTGCATACCGCTCCATATTTCTTTAAGCCGTCCGGTTAGACAGTTACTACGTAATACTAAATGAGGTTGCAGGATTTTGGCATCGGTTTCCTTGATAATGGAAGCGTATCTAGGTTAAAACTATCTACTCAGCAAGTTTCATACGGTTCTAATGAATTCTACCTACCCTAATGGTGCCTGGAGTGCATAGCGCTCCATATTTCTTTAAGCCGTCCGGTTAGACGGTTACTTCGTAATACTAAATGAGGTTGCAGGATTTTGGCATCGGTTTCCTTGATAATGGAAGCGTATCTAGGCTAAGACTATCTACTCAGCAAGTTTCATAAAGTTCTAATGAATTCTACCTACTCTAATGGTGCCTGGAGTGCATACCGCTCCATATTTCTTTAAGCCGTCCGGTTAGACAGTTACTACGTAATACTAAATGAGGTTGCAGGATTTTGGCATCGGTTTCCTTGATAATGGAAGCGTATCTAGGTTAAAACTATCTACTCAGCAAGTTTCATACGGTTCTAATGAATTCTACCTACCCTAATGGTGCCTGGAGTACATAGCGCTCCATATTTCTTTAAGCCGTCCGGTTAGACGGTTACTACGGAATACTAAATGAGGTTGCAGGATTTTGGCATCGGTTTCCTTGATAATGGAAACGTATCTAGGTTAGAACTATCTACTCAGCAAGTTTCATACGGTTCTAATGAATTCTACCTACCCTTATGGTGCCAGGAGTACATAGCGCTCCATATTTCTTTAAGCCGTCCGGTTAGACGGTTACTACGTAATACTAAATAAGGTTGCAGGATTTTGGCATCGGTTTCCTTGATAATGGAAGCGTATCTAGGTTAAAACTATCTACTCAGCAAGTTTCATACGGTTCTAATGAATTCTACCTACCCTTATGGTGCCTGGAGTGCATAGCGCTCCATATTTCTTTAAGCCATTCAGTTAGACGGCTACCGCGTAATACTAAATAGGGTTGCAGGATTTTGGCATCGGTTTCCTTGATAATGGAAGCGTATCTTGGTTAGAACTATCTACTCAGCAAGTTTCATAAAGTTCTAATGAATTCTACCTACTCTAATGGTGCCTGGAGTGCATACCGCTCCATATTTCTTTAAGCCGTCCGGTTAGACAGTTACTACGTAATACTAAATGAGGTTGCAGGATTTTGGCATCGGTTTCCTTGATAATGGAAGCGTATCTAGGTTAAAACTATCTACTCAGCAAGTTTCATACGGTTCTAATGAATTCTACCTACCCTAATGGTGCCTGGAGTGCATAGCGCTCCATATTTCTTTAAGCCGTCCGGTTAGACGGTTACTACGGAATACTAAATGAGGTTGCAGGATTTTGGCATCGGTTTCCTTGATAATGGAAACGTATCTAGGTTAGAACTATCTACTCAGCAAGTTTCATACGGTTCTAATGAATTATACCTACCCTTATGGTGCCAGGAGTACATAGCGCTACATATTTCTTTAAGCCGTCCGGTTAGACGGTTACTTCGTAATACTAAATAAGGTTGCAGGATTTTGGCATCGGTTTCCTTGATAATGGAAGCGTATCTAGGTTAAAACTATCTACTCAGCAAGTTTCATACGGTTCTAATGAATTCTACCTACCCTTATGGTGCCTGGAGTGCATAGCGCTCCATATTTCTTTAAGCCATTCAGTTAGACGGCTACCGCGTAATACTAAATAGGGTTGCAGGATTTTGGCATCGGTTTCCTTGATAATGGAAGCGTATCTAGGTTAGAACTATCTACTCAGCAAGTTTCATACGGTTCTAATGAATTATACTTACCCTTATGGTGCCAGGAGTACATAGCGCTCCATATTTCTTTAAGTCGTCCGGTTAGACGGTTACTTCGTAATACTAAATGAGGTTGCAGGATTTTGGCATCGGTTTCCTTGATAATGGAAGCGTATCTAGGTTAGAACTATCTACTCAGCAAGTTTCATAAAGTTCTAATGAATTCTACTTACTCTAATGGCGCCTGGAGTGCATACCTCTCTATAATTCTTTAAGCCGTTCAGATAGACGGCTACCACGTAATACTAAATGAGGTTGCAGGATTTTGGCATCGGTTTCCTTGATAATGGAAACGTATCTAGGCTAAGACTATCTACTCAGCAAGTTTCATAAAGTTCTAATGAATTCTACCTACCCTTATGGTGCCAGGAGTACATAGCGCTCCATATTTCTTTAAGTCGTCCGGTTAGACGGTTACTTCGTAATACTAAATGAGGTTGCAGGATTTTGGCATCGGTTTCCTTGATAATGGAAGCGTATCTAGGCTAAGACTATCTACTCAGCAAGTTTCATACGGTTCTAATGAATTCTACCTACCCTTATGGTGCCAGGAGTACATAGCGCTCCATATTTCTTTAAGCCGTCTGGTTAGACGGTTACTACGTAATACTAAATGAGGTTGCAGGATTTTGGCTTCGGTTTTCTTGGTAATGGAAACGTATCTAGGTTAGAACTATCTACTCAGCAAGTTTCATAAAGTTCTAATGAATTCTACCTACCCTAATGGTGCCTGGAGTGCATAGCGCTCCATATTTCTTTAAGCCATTCAGTTAGACGGCTACCGCGTAATACTAAATAGGGTTGCAGGATTTTGGCATCGGTTTCCTTGATAATGGAAGCGTATCTAGGTTAGAACTATCTACTCAGCAAGTTTCATAAAGTTCTAATGAATTCTACCTACTCTAATGGTGCCTGGAGTGCATAGCGCTCCATATTTCTTTAAGCCGTCCGGTTAGACGGTTACTACGGAATACTAAATGAGGTTGCAGGATTTTGGCATCGGTTTCCTTGATAATGGAAACGTATCTAGGTTAAAACTATCTACTCAGCAAGTTTCATACGGTTCTAATGAATTCTACCTACCCTAATGGTGCCTGGAGTGCATAGCGCTCCATATTTCTTTAAGCCATTCAGTTAGACGGCTACCGCGTAATACTAAATAGGGTTGCAGGATTTTGGCATCGGTTTCCTTGATAATGGAAGCGTATCTAGGTTAGAACTATCTACTCAGCAAGTTTCATAAAGTTCTAATGAATTCTACCTACTCTAATGGTGCCTGGAGTGCATACCGCTCCATATTTCTTTAAGCCGTCCGGTTAGACAGTTACTACGTAATACTAAATGAGGTTGCAGGATTTTGGCATCGGTTTCCTTGATAATGGAAGCGTATCTAGGTTAAAACTATCTACTCAGCAAGTTTCATACGGTTCTAATGAATTCTACCTACCCTAATGGTGCCTGGAGTGCATAGCGCTCCATATTTCTTTAAGCCGCCCGGTTAGACGGTTACTACGGAATACTAAATGAGGTTGCAGGATTTTGGCATCGGTTTCCTTGATAATGGAAACGTATCTAGGTTAGAACTATCTACTCAGCAAGTTTCATACGGTTCTAATGAATTCTACCTACCCTTATGGTGCCAGGAGTACATAGCGCTCCATATTTCTTTAAGCCGTCCGGTTAGACGGTTACTACGTAATACTAAATAAGGTTGCAGGATTTTGGCATCGGTTTCCTTGATAATGGAAGCGTATCTAGGTTAAAACTATCTACTCAGCAAGTTTCATACGGTTCTAATGAATTCTACCTACCCTTATGGTGCCTGGAGTGCATAGCGCTCCATATTTCTTTAAGCCATTCAGTTAGACGGCTACCGCGTAATACTAAATAGGGTTGCAGGATTTTGGCATCGGTTTCCTTGATAATGGAAGCGTATCTTGGTTAGAACTATCTACTCAGCAAGTTTCATAAAGTTCTAATGAATTCTACCTACTCTAATGGTGCCTGGAGTGCATACCGCTCCATATTTCTTTAAGCCGTCCGGTTAGACAGTTACTACGTAATACTAAATGAGGTTGCAGGATTTTGGCATCGGTTTCCTTGATAATGGAAGCGTATCTAGGCTAAGACTATCTACTCAGCAAGTTTCATAAAGTCCTAATGAATTCTACCTACCCTTATGGTGCCTGGAGTGCATAGCGCTCCATATTTCTTTAAGCCATTCAAATAGACGGCTACCGCGTAAACTAAATAGGGTTGCAGGATTTTGGCATCGGTTTCCTTGATAATGGAAGCGTATCTAGGTTAGAACTATCTACTCAGCAAGTTTCATAAAGTTCTAATGAATTCTACCTACTCTTATGGTGCCTGGAGTGCATTCCGCTCCATATTTCTTTAAGCCGTCCGGTTAGACAGTTACTACGTAATACTAAATAAGGTTGCAGGATTTTGGCATCGGTTTCCTTGATAATGGAAGCGTATCTAGGCTAAGACTATCTACTCAGCAAGTTTCATAAAGTCCTAATGAATTCTACTTACTCTAATGGTGCCTGGAGTGCATAGCGCTCCATATTTCTTTAAGCCGTCCAGTTAGACGGTTACTACGGAATACTAAATGAGGTTGCAGGATTTTGGCATCGGTTTCCTTGATAATGGAAACGTATCTAGGTTAGAACTATCTACTCAGCAAGTTTCATACGGTTCTAATGAATTCTACCTACCCTTATGGTGCCAGGAGTACATAGCGCTCCATATTTCTTTAAGCCGTCAGGTTAGACGGTTACTACGTAATACTAAATGAGGTTGCAGGATTTTGGCATCGGTTTCCTTGATAATGGAAGCGTATCTAGGTTAGAACTATCTACTCAGCAAGTTTCATACGGTTCTAATGAATTCTACCTACCCTAATGGTGCCTGGAGTGCATAGCGCTCCATATTTCTTTAAGCCGTCCGGTTAGACGGTTACTACGTAATACTAAATGAGGTTGCAGGATTTTGGCATCGGTTTCCTTGATAATGGAAACGTATCTAGGTTAGAACTATCTACTCAGCAAGTTTCATAAAGTTCTAATGAATTCTACCTACTCTAATGGTGCCTGGAGTGCATAGCGCTCCATATTTCTTTAAGCCGTCCGGTTAGACGGTTACTACGTAATACTAAATGAGGTTGCAGGATTTTGGCATCGGTTTCCTTGATAATGGAAGCGTATCTAGGTTAAAACTATCTACTCAGCAAGTTTCATACGGTTCTAATGAATTCTACCTACTCTAATGGTGCCTGGAGTGCATACCGCTCCATATTTCTTTAAGCCGTCCGCTTAGACGTTTACTACGTAATACTAAATCGGGTTGCAGGATTTTGGCATCGGTTTCCTTGATAATGGAAACGTATCTAGGTTAGAACTATCTACTCAGCAAGTTTCATACGGTTCTAATGAATTCTACCTACCCTTATGGTGCCAGGAGTACATAGCGCTCCATATTTCTTTAAGCCGTCAGGTTAGACGGTTACTACGTAATACTAAATGAGGTTGCAGGATTTTGGCATCGGTTTCCTTGATAATGGAAGCGTATCTAGGTTAGAACTATCTACTCAGCAAGTTTCATACGGTTCTAATGAATTCTACCTACCCTAATGGTGCCTGGAGTGCATAGCGCTCCATATTTCTTTAAGCCGTCCGGTTAGACGGTTACTACGTAATACTAAATGAGGTTGCAGGATTTTGGCATCGGTTTCCTTGATAATGGAAGCGTATCTAGGCTAAGACTATCTACTCAGCAAGTTTCATAAAGTCCTAATGAATTCTACCTACCCTTATGGTGCCTGGAGTGCATAGCGCTCCATATTTCTTTAAGCCATTCAAATAGACGGCTACCGCGTAAACTAAATAGGGTTGCAGGATTTTGGCATCGGTTTCCTTGATAATGGAAGCGTATCTAGGTTAGAACTATCTACTCAGCAAGTTTCATAAAGTTCTATTGAAATTTTATCTACTCTAATGGTGCCCGGAGTGCATAGCGCTCCATATTTCTTTAAGCCGTCCGGTTAGACGGCTACCACGTAATACTAAATGAGGTTGCAGGATTTTGGCATCGGTTTCCTTGATAATGGAAGCTTATTTAGGTTAAAACTATCTACTCAGCAAGTTTCATACGGTTCTAATGAATTCTACCTACTCTAATTGTGCCTGGAGTGCATACCGCTCCATATTTCTTTAAGCCGTCCGGTTAGACGTTTACTACGTAATACTAAATCGGGTTGCAGGATTTTGGCATCGGTTTCCTTGATAATGGAAGCGTATCAAGGTTAAGACTATCTACCCAGCAAGTTACATAAAGTTCTAATGAATTCTACCTACTCTAATGGTGCCTGGAGTGCATACCGCTCTTTAATTCTTTAAGCCGTTCGGTTAGACGGTTACCACGTAATAATAAATAGGGTTGCAGGATTTTGGCATCGGTTTCCTTGATAATAGAACCGTATCTAGGTTACATTAGCTGTTTTATGCACCATATTATTTTACATAGTAATTCTACGGTCACCTCTTAATTGATAAAATTCTTTGTAATTGCCATGGTCCTTGACATCTGCGCCCTTTGCTAAATAATACACTAAATTTTTGTTATACAAAACAAATTTGTACTGTTGCTGGTGATGAGAATATTTACAACGCGCATACATCACCTTTGAATCATTTTTTTTGTTATTATTTATCGTTTTGAATGACAAAACGCACGAAATATTCGCTGCGATGAGCGATTCTTTGATCGACTCTCTAATTTGCTCTTTAGTCGCATATTTGACATCGTGAATTTTTATTTCGAATGTTCCTCGGGAAAACCATTTCGCTGGAACCTCTTCTCTTATCTCTATAGATAATTCATTAATTTTAAAAAAATCGGATTCACTTAAACCAGTGGAAACCAGTGCTAAACCAGTGCTTAAACTATTATTGTCATTTCGATTTAAGTTATGTTCTGATATAAAACTAGTATAACTATTAGCACTTGATGAGCTGAAGTTTGTATTTATTGGAGTGTCAAGCTTGGGGGAAATCACATGATTAGTTTGGATTTCGCGGTCGTTAAAGGGTATCTCACAGTTTTCGGTGACATTTTCTGTTTCGTTTATTTGGTTTTTAATTTTATTATGCCAAAGAAAGTATATTTTCTTTCTATTAGCGGCAGAATCGGAAATTTTTAGTTTTCCACAAATAGTTGTTAATAATTCCGACTTACGACGTGGTATTGTAATTTTTACCAGATCGCTACTTTGTATTTGTTTTTCAAAGATTGCTCGTTAAGTTTGTTTAAATTGTTACGAGCTTGATATCTTTTAAGAACTTTTCTATATTTAGGTTCTGACATTTTCTATTTGTTGATAGTACTTGTTAAATTTATATTGCTTTAACATTTGCTAAAATTTATTGAAATGTTAAATTTACAATGTTTTATTTTAGTTTGATCTCGTTATGAAAATTGCTGATACAAGATCAAGTTGATAAGCCCGAAGTTAATCGGCAGCCATACACGTCAAATAATTCCGATTTTGAATCCAAAGCTGTCCTTCACCAATGTAAAACAAAATACACGTGAAGTATTTCCTAAAATAAAAAAAAATATTTTAGGGATTTCTTTTACGAAAAACTTCACGCGTGCCTGGACGGTTGTGAAGATTTTCCTAAACTTCCGAGTTATTCCTAAAAAGCAACAACAACAACTAAAATTTACACGTTATTGGTAAAACTGCGTACTAACGAATAAATTCAAAACTACGCATTAAGAAATAATAAAATTTTATTAGTACAATCGAAATTTGTGAGGTGCAGTAGACTTATAAGTTAAAAAAATATCACAAAACAGCCATAAAATTTGTGTAATCAGTTAAAACTATGCTTGTAGGCACAAAGGGTTGACGATTAATGAATAAGTTAACGATTTTTGAATATTCTATAAAAAAATTGTAATATATCAAGATTCCCTGAATTCTCCTGGATTTCCTAAACATCGGCCATCCTAACGGAAACTGGTTTTCGGTTAGTCGCGATCTACTCTAACAGAAAATAACTCATTTTTAAAAAAATCTATTGTCCAAGACACTTAGGATTTACGACTTTTGAATAAGTTAACGAATTTCGTATATTCTATAGAGAATTATTGTATATCAAGATTCCCTGAAACTGGAGGGCGGGAGTCATGGATCAAGACTAATAGAGAGCTCCAATGCAGGCGGAAAACCGTTTCATGGAATATGAGAAGAGAGAGAGAGACGCTAGAGAGAGAGAGAAAGGGAAGAACAAACGTTGCTGATATTTTCTCAGTATGGCTAAACTAATTTCAAAATCTGCTAAATCGAAATGCCGAAATGACCTTCATTAGAGCAATACCTCCTCCATGTGAAGAGGTCTTTGGCGACTATCCCACTGTGGAGGAATTACACGCAGCTATTAGTAGATTGAAAAATAGAAAGGCACTTGGTCTCGATGGAGCAGAATTGATTAAACTAGGAGGCGCGATTCTTGCAACAAATCTATATAATTTCATCGTTTCTATTTAGGACCAAAAAGGGCTGTTGGAGAATTGGAAGACCGCGCTCATATGCCCATTGCACAAAAAAGGCGACCGTACTTGACTTACCATACTCATCTCTCTCGCCGAAAACATCATTGGCGACTATCAATGTGGTTTTCGCCCCAACCGATCGACCACAGAGCACTCTTCACCATGCGGATGATTTTGGCAAATTGTTGGGAATACAACATAACCTTACATCAACTATATATAGACTTCCGACAGGCGTTTGACAGGATTAAATTAACATTGTCTTGGTCTGTATGTAGAATCGTAATTGAAGCAACTGTATGAGAGTCCTTTGGAATAACATCTGGGGTTCGACAGGGAGATGCACTCGTGCCAGCGCTGTTCAATTTGGCGCTTGAGTACGGAAAAGCAAAATCGAAACATCGCGCATTATATTTAATAAATCAGGCCAAATTTTTGGGTATGCAGATGGTATCTTTCCGCAATCTTGGTCGAATACCTAGCGATATCAAAGACAGATTGACACCGATCGATCGCTGCGCAAGAAGACTTGGTTTGGAGGTGAACAGTAGTAAAACCAAATTTTTAACAATACCCAGGAACATCTCTATGGAAAATATCGAAATTGGCGATTCTAATTTTGATAGCGTCGACAACTTTAACGATTGTAAATTGTTATCTACCTTAGAAAGTAAGATCATTCGATTAATCTCTGGTTCAATTAAATTTGCGAACAACGAATATCGGATTCGTATGAACCATGAAATAAAGCAACTCCTTGGAGGTAGCGATATTATCGGATTCACCAAACCCAATCGAGTAAGATAGAACCAGCTGGTGTGCATCGTAGAAGCAGACCCTGACTGCGCAAAAAAACCTACGCATATTTAGATGTCGAAACTGGAGGACGAGAGCGATTGATCGAGGAGGATGGAGGACCATAGTACAGGCGGCAAAATCCCTTCATGGGATGAAAAAGGAGAGAGAGAGACATCAAAGTTGTCAACGAAAGCTGCGTAAGAGATGCTTGGCTCGTAACACTAAGAGCACTCTATCAACATATCCTCTGATCAGGAAGATACGACGACCAAATTTGTCCAGTAAAAGTAACGTGAATACTTATGAAATTGTGACGAAAACTTAACTTCCCAAGGTAAACTGAAAATTAAGAATCCATTTTGCTAACGCCACAGGTCATCAAGAACACCAACGAAGAGCCGACTGAAAATACAAGTTGCTGATTTTTTCTCATTATGAAAACTATACTTTCAAAACATAGTAAATTGGACCAATGAAAGCATCATTATTAAAAGAAAGCACTGAAACCTTATTATATTAGTGATAGTTATGTACCGCTTGCCATCATGCGTAACAATTGAAATTTCTAGCAACACCAGCAATCTCGGTACAGGAAACCATTTTGTAAGCACAAAATTTATGAAGGGGACGTTGAACCTTCACTACCGTTGATTGTAAATTATATCTACATTTCAGAGAAAAATAATCCCTTCCATTTATGCTCCAGTTAACGTTTCGAACAACGATACACCGGATTAGAAAGAATTACAAAACAAAAAATTTCCTTGGAGACGGACCCATTAAATTCAACCGTGTTAGATCACTAGGGTACGCTGGAAGATTCCCAGCATGCCAAATAATAAGAAGTGTTCCATTAAAAAAACAAGCAAGATGGGGTCGCACTAACGCAAGGGAGAAAAGAGGGAGACAGGGAATAGTTCTGAATAGTAGAAAAGTCTTCCTGAGTGTCACATTATTAGTAATATAGTACAATAATATATCTTACAACAAACAATTAAACATTGCTAATAAAGAAATTTAGGCCGTTTATAGGTCGCGATTTAATAATTCTAACTTAGCAACCTAATCTAAAGATATCTGATATTTTGTGAAATTTAGTAGAAAATAATACACTAAATTTGTGTCTCGTACCCCTTCACTGACAAATTTAAAAATGTTTTCTAACTAAATAAAATTTGTTGAATGTCGAGTTGATGGTTTTTAAAAACTTAATTTATAGTTTTCACTTAAGCATGCATTTTTCATAACATATTCACAGAATCGCAATATTGATTAAATCAATCAACTTCTTGACTGAGTTTTGCTAAATTAGATTTATTAACCCGATGAGTCAACTAGATTAGATTGGACAAGATCTTGCGGTACATTCATATATACATAATTTAAAAATCTAGTTAAGATTAAACTATTAAGTTTTACTCGCTTACTACAAATATAATTTAAAATATTTCATTACCTCTTAATATCCAAATAACAGTTGTAACTTACAACTTTTCAGTTTGTATTTAAAAAAAATTTAACCAACGATAATCATTGTTTCTAAGCACTAATTCGATACCTCAATTTAAAACACTGATATTCACTTTTACAACTTAATAGTTTGTAATTGTATAATATAAATCACAATAATCACTGATTTAACACGATAATCAAACTTACAACAACAACAAGCATACAAGCACACGGAAATTTTTAATACACATTCGCTAATCCACAAGAAACTAATTAACAATAAGTATTAAGTAGTCCGAACAACTATTTATATAAACTTAGAGAACAATAAAATCATTAATAAATAATATTTTAAAAGATGGAAAAATTGGGAGGAAACCATAGACAAAACTACCTAAATAGAAAACAGGAAAGGACAACATTTTCTGTGCTAATTTAGTCGGTTGAATACAAAAAAAAAAATAATTTAAGGTGTCAAACACCTGGAACCATGGTTAAATTTTCGCATTTTATGTTTGCTAGTTATATTGTACCGAAACGAACACGAATGTATCCCCGCCCCAGCAATTCAAACGTTGATAACAGCATAAAATAGATTCAGCTGAACGCGTCCAAGCGAGAAATGAAATATATTTACTTCTGTTTCTTTCATGCACTGCATTTTTGTTCACCCCCACCTTTTTTCTTGTTTAGTAGTTTCAATTAGAATACATTTATTTCATTTCAATCAGTCTTCAAATTTCTGCTATTTTACTAGTTATGAGTTGAAGTGTGTGTTAATTTCAGTTTTTAAATGGAAATGGGAAAACTCGCAAAAATACTATTTGCAGATTAAACCATTCAACTAACATGATACACTCAATTCAATTTGAGAGAGAACTAAATATATATTTAGGAGAAACAAAACCGATTTTTTACTCGCTAGTCGCTAACAATACGAATAGTATCGAATTAGGTGCATCTACTTGATCAGGAAATTGAGCGCTCCATTTATATTATGTTAATCCGCTGATGAAGCACTATTGTACTACTACCCGAACTGTACTCAAGTACCACCGATCCTATCAAATATTTCAGTCGTCTATTAATTTGTATTAGCATTGCAATGTATCATGGTATTTAAATTTGAGAGTGTATATTCCCATGTTTCATTCTCGTCGTTTTGCGTCATGTGACGACAAGAAAACAGATATTTAGATTCAATTTGTCGATTTTTGGATTAATTGTTTAAATAAATCTGCATAAACGTAATTTCTTTAAACAATTTTTTTAATTTTTATATTGTATTTATAGTTCAACTGAACGGTTTTTTATGGTTTACACTTGATGTTTTATTTTATGGTCGAAATATTTGAGAAAGTAATCCGTTGAGAAACATTTTTCAAGCCGACGGCAAAAAAGTATAAAATCATTATGAGTATATCCTTTATCCGGCCTGCCATCACAATTGTGTGGGTGATAAAAGAAAATCATGCCAAAAATTTATTTTTATATGTAATTTGGACCAACATACACATTTGTGCATTCCTCTTTAATCTTTTTCGTCCAAAAAATAACACTATAACTATATTAATAATAAAATAACTAATTTGTTATAAAAATAAATAATTAATATGCTATATAAATTATATGTTTTCAAATTATAATGTTTTTCAAAAAGAATTCCGATTTAACTAAGATCTGTTAAAATCCGGAAGACATTTCAACCTCTCATTTTTCACATACACATTTGTACATGGTGGACTTATATTGAAGGAAGAAAAACAAATGGCAGGAAAAGGGATATAACATAACACTATAAATTTGTTAATACATGTTTACTTACAAAATATTATGTACCTGCCTGTAGCTATTATGAAATAATTGTTATGTCTAAATATATACAAAGAAATTCAGGCCACAAATTAATTTTTATTGGGCCATTAAATTCTTAAGTACTCGAATTATTTGGTTGTTCTCTGTTTAAAAATATATAAAATTTACAATGCCCTAAAAAAATACCGATGAGATTTTAAATGTTTAAGTTTAATATTATTAGGTTGAGACAAATGGTCGGTATAATTTTGGGATGAGTACAGTTCGGTTTTTCATCTACGCTGGACATGGAAAAACCTAAAAACTTTATGATGTAATTTATAGCTACAGATTCTTTTTGATATTTATTAGTTTTTAAAACATTCGCTACATTTTAGTAGGCATTTCGGTTGTACTTTGTCCATTGTTCCAAGAAATATAAACGCATTATGTGAACATTTATTGTACCTATATACGCTTGTGGACAAAATTAACGGATATTTTTTTTTGCAATAAAAAAAAATCCCGCTGGCCAATTTCAGTGGAACTGGTATCGAATGATCCCAAATTTATATTTTTCTCAAAGGAGGCACGGATGTGGCGTTATGATAGTGGCTATTTTTCATTGCAAAATATTAAAATGTGTCGAAGTATTTTTTTTTTGTTTAATTTTCAAAACCGCTTTATAAACATTAAAATTAGTTTTAATACAATTTATTTTGATTAATTTAGTAAATGAGTATTTCCCCTGTGTCCTTAATACAGCTTCCATCTTTCTAAGTAAAACTCTTTGTACCATTTCTTGCTGAAAGGAATTCCACTCTCCTTATGCTGCAACATTCAGCTCTGCTATCCGATAACTAAACGATTTACTTGCCTATTAGATGATTAATTTAAGTAATAGATGATTAATTTAAGTAAAAAAAATGTTTGATTTTAACTGAAATAAAGCTTCGAAGTTCTAGTTATTGTAGCTATTGCAATTGCATGATCGTAGCGGATTACTCCAAAAACATCTCATGCATGTACATATTTTCTTAATTTATCGGGTTTTTGAAAAAATTCGATTCAAAGATATTAGTTTCAAAATATCTAGCGTTATTAACGTACGTCGCCACTACAATTTTTGTTTGAAGGGTTTTCCTTGTTTTATGGTGTCCTGCCCAAGATCAGAGAAATAGTAGAGCATGCTAGAAATGAGATGCAATAGTTTTATTAACTTGATGTGACTCAGAAACAGTGGCGAAGTGCAGCGGAAAAACATACTAAAATGTTTCAAATATTTAAGCAAAAACCGTATTAATGTTTTAAGAGAAACCTTGCTCCAGCGACCAGAGGTCCCGGGCTCGATTCCTGGTGGTAAACAAGGAAACAAATTCACGGCTGGTTTAGGATCAATGAATTAATCACGAAAGGATCCGAAAGGAAAATATGATTATGAAACCTCATTTGAGGCGGCCAAATTCCTTGATGGGAAATAGTGCCAGAGAAAGAGAGAGAGAGAGAGAACAATTATATTTAATTCGTTTCAAACTAAATAATGAATTTTTATTGATGCCGCATCCCAAAATTATTCTTTCGTGCATTATGTTTTTCGTACTCGAATTATTTAATTGTTCTCTGTTTCAAGAATATATAAAATATGGTACGCCTACAAAAAATACAGATGAGATTTTCAAAGGTTATGTTTTTTCAACTACGCTGGCGATGGAAAAACCTAAAAATTTTATGATGTAATTTATACCTACAGATTCATTTTGATAATTAATAGTATTTGAAACATTCGCTATATTTTAGTAGGCGTTTCGGTTGTACTTTGTCCATTGTTCAAAAATATATAAACGCAAATACATTTAGCAGATCTTGGACAGTTTCCGTTAGAATGGCCGGTGTTTAAGAAAACCAAGAGAATCCAGGGAATCTCGATATACATCAATTCTCTATAGAATATTCGAAATTAGTTAACTTATTCAAAAGTCGTAAATCCTAAGTGTCTGGGACAATAGATTTTTTTAAAAATGAGTTATTTTCTGTTAGAGTAGATCGCGACTAACCGAAAACCAGTTTCCGTTAGGATGGCCGATGCTTAGGAAATCCAGGAGAATTCAGGGAATCTTGATATATTACAGAATATTTTACAGAATATATTACAGAATATTCAAAAATCGTTAACTTATTCATTAATCGTCAACCCTTTGTGCCTACAAGCATAGTTTTAACTGATTACACAAATTTTATGGCTGTTTTGTGATATTTTTTTAACTTATAAGTCTACTGCACCTCACAAATTTCGATTGTGATTGTACTAATAAAATTTTATTATTTCTTAATGCGTAGTTTTGAATTTATTCGTTAGTACGCAGTTTTACCAATAACGTGTAAATTTTAGTTGTTGTTGTTGCTTTTTAGGAATAACTCGGAAGTTTAGGAAAATCTTCACAACCGTCCAGGCACGCGTGAAGTTTTTCGTAAAAGAAATCCCTAAAATATTTTTTTTTATTTTAGGAAATACTTCACGTGTATTTTGTTTTACATTGGTGAAGGACAGCTTTGGATTCAAAATCGGAATTATTTGACGTGTATGGCTGCCGATTAACTTCGGGCTTATCAACTTGATCTTGTATCAGCAATTTTCATAACGAGATCAAACTAAAATAAAACATTGTAAATTTAACATTTCAATAAATTTTAGCAAATGTTAAAGCAATATAAATTTAACAAGTACTATCAACAAATAGAAAATGTCAGAACCTAAATATAGAAAAGTTCTTAAAAGATATCAAGCTCGTAACAATTTAAACAAACTTAACGAGCAATCTTTGAAAAACAAATACAAAGTAGCGATCTGGTAAAAATTACAATACCACGTCGTAAGTCGGAATTATTAACAACTATTTGTGGAAAACTAAAAATTTCCGATTCTGCCGCTAACAGAAAGAAAATATACTTTCTTTGGCATAATAAAATTAAAAACCGAATAAACGAAACAGAAAATGTCACCAAAAACTGTGAGATACTCTTTAACGACCGCGAAATCCAAACTAATCATGTGATTTCCCCCAAGCTTGACGCTCCAATAAATACGAACTTCAGCTGATCAAGTGCTAATAGTTATACTAGTTTTATATCAGAACATAACTTAAATCGAAATGACAATAATAGTTTAAGCACTGGTTTAGCACTGGTTTCCACTGGTTTAAGTGAATCCGATTTTTTTAAAATTAATGAATTATCTATAGAGATAAGAGAAGAGGTTCCAGCGAAATGGTTTTCCCGAGGAACATTCGAAATAAAAATTCACGATGTCAAATATGCGACTAAAGAGCAAATTAGAGAGTCGATCAAAGAATCGCTCATCGCAGCGAATATTTCGTGCGTTTTGTCATTCAAAACGATAAATAATAACAAAAAAAATGATTCAAAGGTGATGTATGCGCGTTGTAAATATTCTCATCACCAGCAACAGTACAAATTTGTTTTGTATAACAAAAATTTAGTGTATTATTTAACAAAGGGCGCAGATGTCAAGGACCATGGCAATTACAAAGAATTTTACCAATTAAGAGGTGACCGTAGAATTACTATGTAAAATAATATGGTGCATAAAACAGCTAATGTAACCTAGATACGGTTCTATTATCAAGGAAACCGATGCCAAAATCCTGCAACCCTATTTATTATTACGTGGTAACCGTCTAACCGAACGGCTTAAAGAATTAAAGAGCGGTATGCACTCCAGGCACCATTAGAGTAGGTAGAATTCATTAGAACTTTATGTAACTTGCTGGGTAGATAGTCTTAACCTCGATACGCTTCCATTATCAAGGAAACCGATGCCAAAATCCTGCAACCCGATTTAGTATTACGTAGTAAACGTCTAAGCGGACGGCTTAAAGAAATATGGAGCGGTATGCACTCCAGGCACAATTAGAGTAGGTAGAATTCATTAGAACCGTATGAAACTTGCTGAGTAGATAGTTTTAACCTAAATAAGCTTCCATTATCAAGGAAACCGATGCCAAAATCCTGCAACCTCATTTAGTATTACGTGGTAGCCGTCTAACCGGACGGCTTAAAGAATTATGGAGCGCTATGCACTCCAGGCACCATTAGAGTAGGTAGAATTCATTAGAACTTTATGAAACTTGCTGAGTAGATAGTCTTAGCCTAGATACGCTTCCATTATCAAGGAAACCGATGCCAAAATCCTGCAAAGCTATTTAGTATTACGTGGTAGCCGTCTATCTGAACGGCTTAAAGAAATATGGAGAGGTATGCACTCCAGGCACAATTAGGGTAAGTAGAATTCATTAGAACTTTATGAAACTTGCTGAGTAGATAGTCATAGCTTAGATACGCTTCCATTATCAAGGAAACCGATGCCAAAATCCTGCAACCATATTTAGTATTACGTGGTAACCGTCTAACCGAACGGCTTAAAGAAATATGGAGCGCTATGCACTCCAGGCACCATTAGAGTAAGTAGAATTCATTAGATCCGTATGAAACTTGCTGAGTAGACAGTCTTAGCCTAGATACGCTTCCACTATCAAGGAAACCGATGCCAAAATCCTGCAACCCCATTTAGTATTACGTGGTAGCCGTCTACCCGGACGGCTTAAAGAATTATGGAGCGCTATGTACTCCAGGCACCATTAGAGTAGGTAGAATTCATTAGAACTTTATGAAACTTGCTGAGTAGATAGTCTTAGCCTAGATACGCTTCCATTATCAAGGAAACCGATGCCAAAATCCTGCAACCATATTTAGTATTACGTGGTAACCGCCTAACCGAATGGCTTAAAGAAATATGGAGCGCTATGCACTCCAGGCACCATTAGAGTAGGTAGAATTCATTAGAACCGTATGAAATTTGCTGAGTGGACAGTCATAGCCTAGATACGCTTCCATTATCAAGAAAACCGATGCCAAAATCCTGCAACCTCATTTAGTATTACGTGGTAGCCGTCTAACCGGACGGCTTAAAGAATTATGGGGCGCTATGCACTCCAGGCACCATTAGAGTAGGTAGAATTCATTAGAACTTTATGAAACTTGCTGAGTAGATAGTCTTAGCCTAGATACGCTTCCATTGTCAAGCAAACCGATGCCAAAATCCTTCAAAGCTATTTAGTATTACGTGGTAGCCGTCTATCTGAACGGCTTAAAGAAATATGGAGCGGTATGCACTCCAGGCACAATTAGGGTAAGTAGAATTCATTAGAACTTTATGAAACTTGCTGAGTAGATAGTCATAGCTTAGATACGCTTTCATTATCAAGGAAAACCGATGCCAAAATCCTGCAACCCCATTTAGTATTACGTGGTAACCGCCTAACCGAACGGCTTAAAGAATTATGGAGCGCTATGCACTCCAGGCACCATTAGAGTAGGTAGAATTCATTAGAACCGTATAAAACTTGCCGAGTAGATAGTCTTAGCCTAGAAACGCTTCCATTGTCAAGGAAACCGATGCCAAAATCCTGCAACCCTATTTAGTATTACGTGGTAGCCGTCTAACTGAACGGCTTAAGGAATTATGGAGAGGTATGCACTCCAGGCACCATTAGAGTAAGTAGAATTCATTAGGACTTTATGAAACTTGCAAGGTAGATAGTTCTAACCTAGATACGCTTCCATTATCAAGGAAACCGATGCCAAAATCCTGCAACCTCATTTAGTATTACGTAGTAACTGTCTAACCGGACGGGTTAAAGAAATATGGAGCGCTATGCACTCCAGGCACCATTAGAGTAGGTAGAATTCATTAGAACTTTATGAAACTTGCTGAGTAGATAGTTCTAACCTAGATACGCTTCCATTATCAAGGAAACCGATGCCAAAATCCTGCAACCCTATTTAGTATTACGCGGTAGCCGTCTAACTGAATGGCTTAAAGAAATATGGAGCGCTATGCACTCCAGGCACCATAAGGGTAGGTAGAATTCATTAGAACCGTATGAAACTTGCTGAGTAGATAGTTTTAACCTAGATACGTTTCCATTATCAAGGAAACCGATGCCAAAATCCTGCAACCTTATTTAGTATTAAGAAGTAACCGTCTAACCGGACGGCTTAAAGAAATATGGAGCGCTATGTACTCCTGGCACCATAAGGGTAGGTATAATTCATTAGAACCGTATGAAACTTGCTGAGTAGATAGTTCTAACCTAGATACGTTTCCATTATCAAGGAAACCGATGCCAAAATCCTGCAACCTCATTTAGTATTCCGTAGTAACCGTCTAACCGGACGGCTTAAAGAAATATGGAGCGCTATGCACTCCAGGCACCATTAGAGTAAGTAGAATTCATTAGGACCGTATGAAACTTGCTGAGTAGATAGTCTTAGCCTAGATACGCTTCCATTATCAAGGAAACCGATGCCAAAATCCTGCAACCCTATTTAGTGTTACGCGGTAGCCGTCTAACTGAACGGCTTAAAGAATTATAGAGCGCTATGCACTCCATGCGCCATTAGAGTAGGTAGAATTCATTAGAACTTTATGAAACTTGCTGAGTAGATAGTTTTAACCAAAATACGCTTCCATTATCAAGGAAACCGATGCCAAAATCCTGCAACCTCATTTAGTATTACGTGGTAGCCGTCTATCTGAACGGCTTAAAGAATTATAGAGAGGTATGCACTCCAGGCGCCATTAGAGTAAGTAGAATTCATTAGGACTTTATGAAACTTGCTGAGTAGATAGTTCTAACCTAGATACGTTTCCATTATCAAGGAAACCGATGCCAAAATCCTGCAACCATATTTAGTATTACGTGGTAGCCGCCTAACCGAACGGCTTAAAGAAATATGGAGCGCTATGAACTCCAGGCACCATTAGGGTAGGTAGAATTCATTAAAACCGTATGAAACTTGCTGAGTAGATAGTCTTAACCTAGATACGCTTCCATTATCAAGGAAACCGATGCCAAAATCCTGCAACCCCATTTAGTATTAAGTGGTAGCCGTCTTACCAAACGGCTTAAGGAACTATGGAGCGGTATGCACTCCAGGCACCATTAGAGTAGATAGAATTCATTAGAACCGTATGAAACTTGCTGAGTAGATTGTCTTTACTTAAATACGCTTCCATTATCAAGGAAACCGATGCCAAAATCCTGCAACCCTATTTAGTATTACGTAGTAACCGTGTAACCGAACGGCTTGAAGAATTATGGAGCGCTACGCACTCCAGGCACCATAGGTAGAATTCATTAGAACTTTATGAAACTTGCTGAGTAGATAGTCTTAGCCTAGATACGCTTCCATTATCAAAGAAACCGATGCCAAAATCCTGCAACCCTATTTAGTATTACGTAGTAACCGTGTAACCGAACGGCTTAAAGAATTATGGAGCGCTATGCACTCCAGGCACCATTAGGGTAAGTAGAATTCTTTAGAACTTTATGAAACTTGCTGAGTAGATAGTCTTAGCCTAGATACGTTTCCATTATCAAGGAAACCGATGCCAAAACCCTGCAACCTCATTTAGTATTACATGGTAGCCGTCTAACCGAACGGTTCAAAGAATTATGGAGAGGTAGGCACTCCAGGCACCATTAGAAAAAGCAGAATTCATTAGGACTTTATGAAACTTGCCGAGTATGTTCATTAGATCTGTATTTACTCACCAAATTTCTAAAATGGATGTTTAAATCCTACAGTCTTGTTTATTATTAAGTTCAGTTTGAACTTTATAACGGAAGACGACATAGCTTACCTCGGGCGGCATAGTGGATGCAAAATGAAATAATACTTTATAATCTTGCTGGTTTTATAAATTTGGTCTTAATCCAATTTTATTGTCAAGGAAACCGATGGAATTAAAATTGATCTGATTTGTTAATTAATATCTTGTTCACTATCGTATACTATTAATATATTCGCTAAAAGAAACAGAACTTTCGGATTAACCTACATCATACGTAAGCTTAACTTCAATATTAATGGTTTTTCCTAACTTGTATACCAAAAACACCTAAATGATGGCAATTCACTAACACATGCTCAAATATTTTATTATTTTGTTATTTTAGGAATAAATTAGTATAAACTTCATGTCACTTTATAGACGTGTGAAGTTTTTCCTAAGTTAATCCTAACTTTTCATTTTTTTTGTTTTAGGATAAATTTAGTATAAACTTCACATGCATTTCTTATGATGTTGTAGTCTTTTAGTGTAATTGTATGTTTTTTATTTAATTTTGTCTCACTTATAAGCATAATGTCCGGTTTTTTATTATTTATGAAGTTAAGTAAGTTCAGCCGTCTTTGTGTACTGATTACGGAATTGACGTTGATCGCGATTATCATGAGGTTGTTTTTGTGATTGCTGTTCATTTTACCAACTGCTGTATCAATGCGAGTAGGGTAGAAATCTGTTCTCCTTGTTGAGCGACAGTCTCCGCCACTTTATCTATTTTGTTTGTGAGTACTTGGATTGTTTTAGTGTTTTCGTTTGTTGTCTCTGTCGGTGCAGTGATTGCTAATGTTTTTGCTTGTCTTCCTCCTCCCTTCAGCATTTCCGCGAATGAGCCATTTTCCTGGCTAACATACGTATTATTTGTTATCGTGATTTGTTCTGGTTTTTTTTCTCGTTTTTCTTTGATGCGTTCTTTCAATCTATTTAATGTTGCCTGGTATACTGGACACCCTCTGTAGGAAGCTGGATGGCCTTTGGTGCTACAGTTTGTGCAATATACCTCCTCTTTGCTAACCTTCGTATTTATAGCGCATTTCCCAGGCTCGTGTTGCTGGTCGCATTTCACGCATCTGTATTTCAAGTTGCAATTTGCTGCCGCATGTCCAAACCGTTGGCATTGGTGGCACTGCATAATGATGTCACTTTTTTTAGTGTTTCCCATGTAACAGTTTGATAATTTAATGTTTTAATTTTGTATATTTGGCCCATGTTGGTTTCGGGTGCACACTGTACGATGTAAAGTGGCAGCTTTCTTTCCTGACTTGTAGATTGTTTGGTTTTAAGTTGCGTTATATTTATTATTTTAATGTTGTGTAATTGTATCAGTGTTTTCAATTCATCTATGTCTTCGTTTTCATGTAACCCTTTAAGTACTATTGTTTTGGGTTTCTCATCTTTTGGTGTATACGTGAAGTACGGTGTATTTACTTCGGTTAAAATTTTTTTTGCTTCTTTGTAGTTTACTAATGTTTCTGTATGTAACGTGTGTTTGTTATTATTAATTCTTTTAATGTGAAAGTTTTCTATGTTGACTCCTTTCATTAACTTTATGGTGTCGTTTATTTGTTGATTGTGTATGTGTAATGGTGGTGGTCGACTAGTTTTTTTCGCTAGGCTGTTTGTCTTTGTCTTGGTATCTTGTTTGACTGTTGTCTTTTGTGGATGTTGTTTTTGCACCGTATTTTTGTTTGTTGTTGTGAGTGTATGATTATTATTATTTTTTTTGACGGTTTTTTTGACTATCTCGAATAGTGGCAAATCCTCGTCATCGTCTCCTGCCGTTAGATCTGTTATGTCACTCTCCTCGATTTCTATATCTGCGAATCTGTTTTGCGTTGTTGTCGGTTGCATATTCGTGGCTAGCGTTGGATTCTGCACCAGTTGTACTTGTTTATGTTGGGTTAACATATTTTTTAGTTGCGTTATTTCTGCCTTCATTGTTTCTATGCTGTTTTGCAGTACGGCATTTTCTTCTGCTAGCTGCTTAACCTTATCGTTTGTAAATGAAGTAAGCGATTGACGTCGTTTAACTTGGGATTCAGTTCCCACAGCTGCTAGCTCCTCTGTTGACCTAGTTAATTTTAATTTGTTCGTAATTTTTTTTTTATCTATTTTCATGTTGTTTTTCTCTTCGGAGTTTTTCACTACTACTTTGGAGACGATGTTAAGATCATCGTCTGAAATCGCCGCTTCATGCGCCCGTTTGGATTTCAGTCCGCTCGTGGTAGGAGCGTTATCTTCGTTGCCCCCCATCGTTATTTTGCCACTATTATTTTGTCCCGCCATTCATAATTCGCCACTATTAAATGTTTATTAATTTTCAATTTTTACCCAATGTCTGTGTTCACCGTTTTTTTTTTGTTTTAACCAGAAAAAATTTTTTTTTTTTTTTGATTTAAATAAGTCACTGACCTTAGTACTTCTTACCGTTATCTGCTTGTTGTGACCATGTGCCCCGATCCGCTAATTCTCGAATAATGTCCCACTTAATGTTTGTGTTATTCACTGTTCATTTTACTTTATTAAATTTTCACTAAGTAAATCTTCACTGATATCCCCTCATACACGGCAGTCTATATATGGAGGTGTATCTGTATTCACTCACTGCTTAAATCTACACCTTAATACTGTGCACATCTAATATAAAAATCACTCGATAAAAATTTAGAATCACAATAATCACTATGAACTGTATATTTCACCGCGCATACATGAGAGTCTATGTATGGTGTGTTCACTTACTATAATCACTATAACTATTTATTGTTAAACATTATATTCTAGGCACTCCTATGACTACACTATTTATAATTCACTAACCCATTACCGTACATAAAAAAAATAAAAACTCAAAATTTTTTGTTAATCACTTTTTGGTAATATTTTTCAAACCACGTTTTTTATTAAAAATCGCACCATATTACGGCAAGTTGTAAACCCGTTATTTTTTTTTCACTTATACGTATACCTTGCACACACGAGAGTTTGTGTATGCCGGTTTATTACACTATATAACTAATTAAATTAAACACTAACCCATATCCACTTATATTTAAATTATATTCACTATATTTGATCACTTAATATTAATTTAAAACTAGCTTAGCACATTATAAAAATATTACTAGAATATTTTTTTTAACTGTTCACTAATTACCACTTTATTGTTTTTGATTATTTTAATATTTAAGAGCTCTTTTATTTTTGTGTGTTGACTGCACAACGTTCGCAAAAAAAAAGACATTTAATAATGTTGACATTAATACCGAGATAACAAATATAATTTGTTATAATTGATTAATAGAAAGTAATAAACAGAAATATAAATAAAAATTAAATAAATTGGTAAGTATTATTATCAAAAAATATAAATAACATTCGTAAACATGGAAAAACTGAATTTAGAATTATTTCCTTTTTTTATAAAGATTTTCATTGAACTTTCAGTTCAGAAATTTTAAATGGAGCTTCTTATAGAGGTGCTTACACTTTTAATTGGCGAAGAAGAAAGGTGAGACTATTTATTTGATATGTTAACGAATTTTAATTTAAAAATTAATTGATTTGAATAGGATAAATCGTAGACAACATCTTCGCTATCTGCGGGATAATGCAAATCCATTTGAATTGGAGAATAGAATATTCCGAGAGTTTTTCCGCATTCCGAAATCATTGGCACACTCCCTAATTCAGGAATTAGCAACCCACAATTATGAATCTTCAGAAATTCCTTTTGCTTTTCGGGTATAAATTAAAACTGTTCAAATAAACAAGTTAATTTTAAAATAACTATGTTCATAAATTTCTAGATTTTGTCTACATTACATTTCTTGGGGCACGGTTCTTATCAAAGAATTATAGCGGCCAATTATTTACTCCCTATGAGTCAGCCGAGCATATCCCGCAACATAAACTATGTTTGTAAGCTTATTGTGGAAAATATGGCTTACAGAATAAAATTTTGCGAGTAGCAAGAAGAAAAAAATAATATAAAAGAAGGGTAATTATATTTACAATGCAATGTACAATTTATTTGCTAATAAGTCAACTTACAGATTTTACACAAAATTTGGTATAAAAGGTGTAGTAGGGGCAATTGATTGCACTCATGTGGCTATTGTTTCACCGCCAATATATGATCAAGAGAGACCGGCGCGAGTATACATGAACAGGAAAGCATACTATAGTATTAATGTGGAAGCGGTAATTTAGAAATACAATTTTTAAAATACTATTTTTATTTACATGCATATTACATTTATTTTATTAGATTGTTGCCTCAAACTTGAAATTTTTATCAGTGAATGCCAAATATCCAGGAAGTGTTCACGATTCCGCAATTTGGTTAACAACGCCAGCTCGAATACATCTGATCCAGCGACACAACTCCCGGTATTATAATTGGTTAATAGGAGATAACGGGTATCCTTTAGAACCGTGGCTTTTAACACCATTCGCGGAACCAAGCAACCAACACGAAGAAAATTTTAATAAAATGCACATACGAGCTAGGAATACGGTTGAACGTGCATTTGGTGTAGTTAAAAATCGTTTTAGGTACCTAAATAAATGCCGTACATTGCATTACTCTCCGGATAGAGCGTCATTTATTATTTATAGCTGTTTTATCCTGCATAATATGCTGTTAGATTTTGGAGTAAACGTTTTGGATGAAGAAGAAGCATTTACTTACGACGAAGAAGAAATTAACTCTGCGTTAGTCGTTACTGAGTGTAGTTATTTATCTGAAGGTAGGCGGATTCGAAATGAATACGCCAATACTTTATAATTTGGCTCGTTTCATTAAAAATAATAATTACATTAGTAGATATATATTGTATTTCATTTTATTAAAGTTAGCTTCACTTAGCTTCAGTCATTTCGAAAATTATTTTATGTAGTAAATATTTATATATAATATTTCATAATAAAAATTATATTATTTTGTTTAAATTATGTTTTTTAAATTTACTGTTGTTTTCTAAGTTGATTTGCGATGACGTACATGGCTTCTGCCATACGTGTCATTGAATCCGCGTTTTGCTTATCGATTTCCAATCGATCGTTTGCAATTTTTATATCGTGCTCTGCTCTATCTTCAGCGAGCTTAGTTAGTTTAGTAACACAATCCGAAATAGCTGTGGAAAAAGAACTGTTATACAACCTTTTGCGGGGGTCACGATCTAAACATAATTTAGACGGGCAGGCTTCCGAAATATCTACAGTTACCCTATTATTAGCATCTGGTGAATCCTCTATTTTGCGTGTTGTCACAACCGATATTTGACTTGAGTTCTGTGAATATCAAGATATATTATATTACATAACAACTACATAACAAACAAAACTTACGTTTAATCCCAAAACTGGCACAACAGGGTCTCCATGTAAGGCAACCAAGCCAAATATATGTAATGCCCTTTGGTCAAATGCCGACAAAATCTCCTTTGACGATTCACCACTCCCAGTTAGTAGTTGGTAATCTTTTATTTTTCTCGCACGAGATTTTAATTGGTTTCTCCAATGAGTAAGAGTCTGAAATCAAGATATAAAGAAAAAATAAGACCAGCAAGATTTCAAGGTAAAATGAAATTAACTATTTTCCAATCTTTCCCACTTTTCTGTGGGCCTTTCAAAACATTCAATTTCGCAGCCAATTCTGCCCATTTTTCCTCCATGTATTTTACATTTTCTGGCGTAGTTTTGCCAGCCAAAAATTGTGAATTTTTTTCCAAAAAATTTACATAAGCTTCCAATTGCTCGCAGCTTGTACGTGTAGCTCGAACTGGCCTTTGAAATTCCATCTGAAATTAAAATACATACAACTAATTATTACTAAAATTGTGCAAATAAAATCCTAATGTAGGTACTATACTCACATTATGCAAAATAAAATATTATTTTATACTTTTATAATACACTGCTTTATGTAAATTTGATTTTTGGAATAAAATTCGAATTTGAATAACCGCTCTTTCAAAAATTTCAAACAATATGGTGAACATTTGGTTTTGACAGCTCTACAAAAGTTTTTGTAGACTTTTTAATATATTATTTAAGACTACTGCCTTCAGAATTTCAATGAAGACTTTAGTCTTACAAATAAAAGTCTTCACAAGAAAGTCTTAGCTAAGATAGTCTTACCCCCCGATTCTGACGATAAGACTACTAAGACTATCTTAGCTAAGACTTTCTTGTTAAGACTTTATTTTTTAAGACTAAAGTCTTCATTGAAATTCTGAAGACAGTAGTCTTAAATAATATATTAGAAACTCTCCAAAGACTTTTGTAGAGCTGTCGAAACCAAATTTTTACCATATTGTTTCAAATTTATGAACGAAAAGCGACAGTTCAATTCGAAATTGTTTAAAAAACTCAAATTTATGTTATATATATGTTGAGAGAGTATATAATATTGTATTTT
Organism: Nephrotoma flavescens; assembly: GCA_932526605.1. Classification (NCBI taxonomy): domain Eukaryota; kingdom Metazoa; phylum Arthropoda; class Insecta; order Diptera; family Tipulidae; genus Nephrotoma; species Nephrotoma flavescens. Next base: position 79,659 of record CAKOBK010000002.1, read on the forward strand.
GAATAATTTTTCCGCTTTTTATAATCAAATATATATAATTATTGTTTTTGTCTAAATGCCAAAATTATGATTCCTAAGACCATCTATTTCGCTGATATTAACGAAGACAATTTTTTAAGACTACTGACAGATAAGACTAAGTGCAAAATACGAATTTAAAGTATCTAGTCTTCGTTAAGACAAAAGTTTTCGCTAGGACTGAAAATACGTCTGTGACTGTACGTTTTTTTTTTTTATATCTTTATTTGACACTAGCCCCAAGATTTGGTGCCATTTGGTCCAATTTTTACAATTTCTTTTCAAATTAACAATTTTTCAAATTTTAAATTAATTTTTATTTATTCTTTTATTCACCTTTCACACATCGATCCCCTTTCATACTTCTATTTGATTCATTCTTATAAAATTATACACATTCTTGTATACGTTCATTCCCATTCGTAATATCTCAGTCAAGTTCCTTGCTCTCAAGAGAACATCGAACATTTGTCTGTTCTGATTGAATGCAGTACATTTCAGAATCAAATGTTCGATGTCCTCCACAACCAAACAACTTTCACATAATTCATTCTCAATCAAATTGCGTTTCTTCAAACATTCTTTCCAATTACCATGATTCAATCTTACGCGCTCCATCGTTCGTATCATTCTAGTATCTCCTTTGAGCACCTTAAAGAAAGGTTGGCTCAAAGGAGAACTAACCAACTCAAAGTACTTCTTGCCTTTCACCTGACATTTTTCAACAAACTCTCTCTCCCATTTTCTACACAGATTCACCTGAAACATGCGAAGTACATCTCTTGCATCCATAAATTCATATTCATTTATATCCTCAACCAAACAACCCCGTTTCGCAAGCATATCGGCTCTTTCATTACCTTCAATTTGTAGGTGTGACGGTATCCATTGAAGAATGACCTCACTCCCACAAGATTGAAGGTACTCATACAAAATTTCCACATACACATTACCATGAGTTCCCCCACCCTTACTAATTAATTCTAACCCACTCCGGGAGTCGGAAAATAACACCAATCTCCTCCTCCCTTGTGTCATTGCCAACTTGATACCTTCCATAATTCCAATCAACTCCGCATTCATTATACAGATACTGTCATTCACTCTTATCATTTTCTCTTTTCTCATTGACGGAATAAAAATGCCTACACCTACTCGATCACCACTCACACTAGCATCTGTATAAACTTCCACATGTGCAAAATAATTTGTTCGCATTTTTAAAAACTCACTCTTAACCGATAACTCATTCATCATCGCTTTTGTTGTATCACCAAACTTCAAACGCACAATTAGATTGCTCGGAGGGACTTTCGGATTTACGGGCCGAATCTTGGAGAATACATTCATATTCTCCAACATCACCCTTGACCTTTGTGTTCTTTGGTAATCCGTCCCTCTTTGCAACCTCTCTTTCATTTCATTCACCAATTTATTGTCCTTAGTCAACATCCGCACAGTCTCGCGCACGGTGATCCACTCCCTCTTATAGTTGAGAGGTGAGTCACCCAATTCAGACCACAGAGTGTGTATAGGGGTTGAATTAATCGCCCCCAATACCACTCTGGCACAAGCATTCTCGACAGTCATCAACTTTTTAAACCCGACTTTGGACCCATCACCATAAACACTCATTTCATACGCAATTTTGGATGACACTAGCGCCTTTCGCAACATATCCGTCACACTAGGTTGGGCTCCCCATTTCAGTTTGCTCACCCTTTTAATCACATTCAATCTGTTCTTGCAATTATCGGCTAATTTATCCATATGCACTCTAAAATTCAATCGCTTATCAATCCAGATTCCCAAATACCTAGTCAAATTAACACACTCTATTCTCTCATTATATACTTGCACATCTACCATACGATTTGTTCGAAAAGTCATACTACAACATTTTCTCGAATTTACAATCGAATTCGGTCAAACATTCTGTTACCTGATTCACACATTCTTGAGCATGATTCAAGGCCTCCTCGATGGTCTTCCCCTTGCCCATCAGGACAAAGTCATCTGCAAATTGCAATATGGCTTTGTCCGGGGAGTTAAACCTATGTATCGCGCTCGTGTATAGGTTGAAGAGAATCGGTGAGATTTTACTGCCTTGGGGGAGGCCTATATCCACCGCTCCCTCCAACCTATACCCTCTACCACACAACACTAACTTTCTGTCATTCATGAGCTCATACACCCATTTGCAAATTTTCCAAGGAATCCCCAGCTCCATAAGGACCTGAAAAAGCTTCCCCGGAACCACGTAATCATATGCCCTTTCAATATCCAAAAATACCGCCACAACATACTTCTTTTCCTTTCTTACTTCCCATACAAACTTTTCTACACATTCATTAGCTGAGTGGTTACGACGCAACAAATTACCCATATATATATATATATATATATATATATATATATATATATATATATATATATATATATATATATATATATATATATATATATTGATATATATATATATATATATTGACAAATACATTCAATATACATATTCCCCTGTAATTTGTTGCCAGATTATGGTCCCGATCTCTTTTTGGAATAGGTACCACCCTGCTTTCCTTCCATTTTCCGGTATTTGAATACTCATCCATACTTGATTGAGAATTCGAAGCAAAGCCACCTTGGCTTCGAAATCCAATCTCTCAATCATTTTATAGCTCACTCTGTTAGTTCCGGGGGTAGTAGATTTGGAAGTTTCTAAAACAGCACGGAACTCATCCCATTCAAACTCCTTACACATGTCATTTATACATTCTCTTTCATTATCAGGTAACAAAACTTCATTCCTATCGCTCAAATTGTTTCTAACATCCATCATCATTTGTAAAAAGACACCTCCTTTCTCTCTGTCATCTAGCACTGCATTTCTGCCTTTCGCTCTATAACCTCTCACTCTATTAAATTTATCCCATAAATCCTTAGTTGTGGTCCTATGTGTCATTTTGGACACATAGTCCCGCCAACTTTTCCTCTTCGCTCTACGGATAGCCTTTTTCAATCTTGCATTCATCCTTCCATAATTTATTCTACATTCTTGACATATACACCTATTGACTCTCTCAGTGCTATCCGTTTCCTTTCATACCAATACTGGATTTCGTTATTCCACCAACCTTTCACAGTACATTCATTCCCTCTCACATGTATAGCGCACATTTCATTTATTCTCTCTATTTCATCCTCAAGTTGGGTAACCTCAGTTGCTTCATTCATTATGAGAATCTCATTCATACGTTCGATCCATTTCTTACCATTCATAATGACCTTACGGTCTATGTACAACATTCACACCACCTAACCACATCCTGATCAAATAATGATCGCTGCCCAAATTCTCATCCGTAACATTCCAAGTGACTTGGGCCGACAGCCCGCTAGACATTAACGTCAAATCTATTGCACTGGTTGTCGACCCCACAGACGGCATCCTAGTTGACCCACCATCATTCAGGATTACGAGATTGGAATCAAGAATGAGGCGAGTCAACAAGGTGCCCCAAGCATCATTTCTTTCACACCCCCATACTCTCGAATTCGCATTCATATCACCCCCCAAAATTACGTCACTTTTTCCTTCCACCCAATCAAACAAAATTTGAAAATCTCTCAGGTTTTTTTCTCTATCACTCACTGACTCAATTGGAGTTGCATATGCACTCACAAATATCAACTCTCTGTCCAGATTCCGAGTTTTGGCAGCGATGACTTCGATGCGCTCGAAAGTCGGTGTGTCGCACACGACAAGGCTAATTTTGTTCTGTGCCAATATCGCCACTCCACCGAAGCCATCGGCCCTCGGTCTGGACAGTAAATTATACCCACTTACACGAAACGTCCTACCCTCACGCTCCCAAGTTTCACACAAAAGCATCACATTCACATCATTTTTGGCCAGATAAGTCCGCAGCATATCGCCATTGGCATGCATGCTGCGGATGTTTATCTGACCAATTGTCATACATTCATTGGATCTTATCATCCGCTCTGCCATTCAAAGAAAAGAAGAAGGGGAAAAGAACCTTCTTCCCTCAACATTCATCATCACTCATATCTACATTTTGTTGAAAAATTCCTAACTCATTAGGGTTGAGATAGGTGTGCCTCCTGAACTTCAATGCTTCAATGTTTTTTGCTGCTGATGCTCCGAACTCGATTTTTGTTGTACCAGGTCCCGGCTCCTGTGTTGTCATTGTTTTTTTGGTTAATTCTGTTTTTGTTTTCTCGTTGTTTAAAGGTTTTGATTTGTTGTTATTGATCTCATTATTGTTACTATTATTGTAGTTGTTGTTGTTATTGTTGTTGTTATTGTCGCTATTATTGTTGTTATTATTGTTGATATTACTATTGTTCTTGCTATTACTATTATTATTATTATTATTGTTATTATTACTTTTATTCTTTTCAATATTATTATTATTGTTGTTTTTATTATTGTGGCTGCTGATATTATTTTTATTTGTATTGATATTAATAATGTCCTCGTTTTGCGCGTTTCCTGTATTTTGTTGTAGTACTTTACTGTACGTTTCATGTGGTTGCGTTGCCTTCGATGCTCCCGTGGTATTTGCGTTTTCGCGATAATAAATTTCCTTTGCTCTGAAGTATGTAATTCGATCCATGGTTTTTATCTTTATAATTTGTTTCTCCATCTCGAATATAGGACACTTTTTATCATAGGCAGTGTGACTATTTCCACAATTGGCACATTTTACGGGTTCACAATTCTCATTGTCATGTCCATCCGGAATATTTTTCGCACATTTAGGGCATGTAGTTACCCGGAAGCACTTATTTTTCGTGTGCCCGTACCGCTGGCAGTTGTGGCACCTCATCGGGTTAGGTAAATACAACCTCACGTTTAATCTCAAAAACCCTGCTTTTATATAGTCTGGTAAGTTTATGGTATTAAATGTCATGATATGTAACGGGGTATCTTTAAGCTCTCCATTTATTTTCCTTTTGATTCTTTCGACTTTTATGACTTTCTGTTCTTTTAATTCTTTCTCTATCTCCTCGGTGTTAACATGCATTAAATCAAAGCTGTATATCACTCCTTTGCTACTATTCAGATACTTATGCTCTTCGACTTGAATGGGCATTTCCGCTAATTTTGATGCTTTCATTAAGGCTGTGTATCCCTCCTCTTTAGTAGTCAGAACAAGAAGATCTCCACTTCGTAATCGCTGAGTTTCTTTGATGTGTTCGGTTATCATTTGTAGACCTTTCTGAATAAGGAAAGGCGAAATTCCTCTGAAGCTTTGCTCACTATTCGTTTTTTTAATAACTAGATATCTCTGGTTTATCGTGCATTCTTCGAAAAAAAGTCTCCTTTTTTTATTGTTAATTTCCCCCAATTGCAGAGGATCAGTGTATGCCCTCATATTCATGAGGGGCTTAAACCGATTTTTACTTTTAAACGACATCCTGCCCGAAGGCAGTTGCCGGATTGAAGTTAAAAAAAAAAACTGTGTATAGGTGTTGGGACACCCTGTCGTTATCCAAACAAATTGACGTATACGCGCCAAAAACCAAAATGTTTTTATTTGTTGTTGTAACACACAACAAAATCACCTTATCACTATTTATTACCCCTATATACCACTTTTATTACTATTTTATACTAAAACCAATTACCACTTAAACTATTTAACTAACCAAAACCAAACTATACTAAAATTAGGACTACTATCGCAAAAGGAAATTTTATTTATTATCGCTGTCAAAATTGATTTGTTCACAATGAATTCGCAATTGTACTGTACGTTAGAATCGGGGGGTTAGTAGTTTATCGTCAGAACCGGGGGGTTAGTCTTATCTGTCAGTAGTCTTATAAAATTGTCTTCGTTAATATCAGCGAAATAGGTGGTCTTAGGAATCATAATTTTGACATTTAAACAAAAACAATAATTATATGTATTTGACTATAAAAACCGGAAAAATTATTCAAAATACAATATTATGTACTCTCTCAGCATATATATAACATAAATTTGAGTTTTTTTTAACAATTACGAATTGAACTGTCGCTTTTCGTTCATAAATTTGAAACAATATGGTAAAAATTTGGTTTCGACAGCTCTACAAAAATCTTTGGAGAGTTTCCAATATATTATTTAAGACTACTGCCTTCAGAATTTCAATGAAGACTTTAGTCTTAAAAAATAAAGTCTTAACAAGAAAGTCTTAGCTAAGATAGTCTTATCGTCAGAATCGGGGGGTGAATGATATTAACGCTATCACTGCGGAGAGAGTGTTGTAGCTGCACAAATTATTAATATAGTTCCGTGTATATAAATTATAAATGTATCGTGTAATACAACTTTATTGATGCGTGTGAAATACGTCCCAAAAAAAAAATCCCAAATTTGATGCATGCAACATATGTTGCACGTGTGAAATACGTCCCAAAAAACATCCAAAATTTGTTGCATGCAAATCATTTGTTGCACAGAAATCTCAAAAATATAACGATTGATTTGAAATAAAAATAAATGATAGATTGTCAGCGCGTTGGAAATATAAATAACAGATCAAATCACAAAACTTATTTATTAGAAAATAAAAAAAAAAATCATACTAATAAACTATAATAAGAAGGCAAGTGTATAAACACAAGTAAGTTTCCAACATGCTAATAACAAAATTTATCACCTAAGAGACAAATACAAATGGTTTATTCCCACAAGATTAAAATTAGAAATCAATTCTACAAAATTCAAAAGATCGACATGTGAGTAGGTTTTCTAGAACGCTCATGATACGTTCTTTTAGCGGGACAAACAAATCGAACTATTCCTGGGGTCGGCGATACAAATAACGGGTCTTTTACAAAGGGGTTGTTGCAACAAATTTCAACTAACAAATTTGTTCAACAAATTTCAAAAGATTGACATGTGAGTAAGATTTCTAGAACGATCATGATACGTTCTCTTAGCGGGACAAACGAATCGAACGATTCCTGGGGTCGGCGATATAAATAACGGATCTTTTACAAAGGGGTTGTTGCAACAAATTTCAACTAACAAATTTGTTCAACAAATTTCAAAAGATTGACATGTGAGTAGGTTTTCTAGAACGCTTATGATACGTTCTCTTAGCGGGACAAACGAATCGAACGATTCCTGGGGTCGGCGATATAAATAGCGGGTCTTTTACAAAGGGGATGTTGCAACAAATTTCAACTAACAAATTTGTTCAACAAATTTCAAAAGATTGACATGTGAGTAAGATTTCTAGAACGATCATGATACGTTCTCTTAGCGGGTCAAACGAATCGAACGATTCCTGGGGTCGGCGATATAAATAACGGATCTTTTACAAAGGGGTTGTTGCAACAAATTTCAACTAACAAATTTGTTCAACAAATTTCAAAAGATTGACATGTGAGTAAGATTTCTAGAACGATCATGATACGTTCTCTTAGCGGGACAAACGAATCGAACGATTCCTGGGGTCGGCGATATAAATAACAGGTCTTTTACAAAGGGGTTGTTGTAACAAATTTCAACTAACAAATTTGTTCAACAAATTTCAAAAGATTGACATGTGAGTAAGATTTTTAGAATGATCATGATACGTTCTCTTAGCGGGACAAACGAATCGAACGATTCCTGGGGTCGGCGATATAAATAACGGGTCTTTTACAAAGGGGTTGTTGCAACAAATTTCAACTAACAAATTTGTTCAACAAATTTCAACAGATTGACATGTGAGTAGGTTTTCTAGAACGCTCATGATAATTTCTCTTAGCGGGACAAACTAATCGAACGATTCCTGGGGTCGGCGATATAAATAACGGGTCTTTTACAAAGGGGTTGTTGCAACAAATTTCAACTAACAAATTTGTTCAACAAATTTCAAAAGATTGACATGTGAGTAGGTTTTCTAGAACGATCATGATACGTTCTCTTAGCGGGACAAACGAATCGAACGATTCCTGGGGTCGGCGATATAAATAACGGGTCTTTTACAAAGGGGTTGTTGCAACAAATTTCAACTAACAAATTTGTTCAACAAATTTCAAAAGATTAACATGTGAGTAGGTTTTATAGAACGCTTATGATACGTTCTCCTAGCAGGACAAACGAATCGAACTATTCCTGGGGTCGGCGATATAAATTAAGGGTCTTTTACAAAGGGGTTGTTGCAACAAATTTCAACTAACAAATTTGTTCAACAAATTTCAAAAGATTGACATGTGAGTAGGTTTTCTAGAACGCTCATGATAATTTCTCTTAGCGGGACAAACAAATCGAACTATTCCTGGGGTCGGCGATATAAATAACGGGTCTTTTACAAAGGGGTTGTTGCAACAAATTTCAACTAACAAATTTGTTCAACAAATTTCAAAAGATTGACATGTGAGTAGGTTTTCTAGAACGATCATGATACGTTCTCTTAGCGGGACAAACGAATCGAACGATTCCTGGGGTCGGCGATATAAATAACGGGTCTTTTACAAAGGGGTTGTTGTAACAAAGTTCAACTAACAAATTTGTTCAACAAATTTCAAAAGATTGACATGTGAGTAAGATTTCTAGAACGATCATGATACGTTCTCTTAGCGGGACAAACAAATCGAACGATTCCTGGGGTCGGCGATATAAATTAAGGGTCTTTTACAAAGGGGTTGTTGCAACAAATTTCAACTAACAAATTTGTTCAACAAATTTCAAAAGATTGACATGTGAGTAAGATTTTTAGAATGATCATGATACGTTCTCTTAGCGGGACAAACGAATCGAACGATTCCTGGGGTCGGCGATATAAATAACGGGTCTTTTACAAAGGGGTTGTTGCAACAAATTTCAACTAACAAATTTGTTCAACAAATTTCAAAAGATTGACATGTGAGTAGGTTTTCTAGAACGCTTATGATACGTTCTCCTAGCAGGACAAACGAATCGAACTATTCCTGGGGTCGGCGATATAAATTAAGGGTCTTTTACAAAGGGGTTGTTGCAACAAATTTCAACTAACAAATTTGTTCAACAAATTTCAAAAGATTGACATGTGAGTAGGTTTTCTAGAACGATCATGATACGTTCTCTTAGCGGGACAAACTAATCGAACGATTCCTGGGGTCGGCGATATAAATAACGGGTCTTTTACAAAGGGGTTGTTGTAACAAATTTCAACTAACAAATTTGTTCCATCAAATTTCAAAAGATTAACATGTGAGTAGGTTTTATAGAACGCTTATGATACGTTCTCTTAGCGGGACAAACGAATCGAACGATTCCTGGGGTCGGCGATATAAATAACGGGTCTAACTTAAATTTTTGATTATGCGATTCGTATTTGCAATTGGCATACGCAATAAAACTATTTCTAAATTTTCCCTTGGGGTGAATGGTTCTAAAAGATAGATCTTACTCACATGTCAATCTTTTGAAATTTGTTGAACAAATTTGTTACTTGAAATTTGTTGCAACAACCCCTTTGTAAAAGACCCGCTATTTATATCGCCGACCCCAGGAATCGTTCGATTCGTTTGTCCCGCTAAGAGAACGTATCATGATCGTTCTAGAAATCTTACTCACATGTCAATCTTTTGAAATTTGTTGAACAAATTTGTTACTTGAAATTTGTTGCAACAACCCCTTTGTAAAAGACCCGCTATTTATATCGCCGACCCCAGGAATCGTTCGATTCGTTTGTCCCGCTAAGAGAACGTATCATGATCGTTCTAGAAATCTTACTCACATGTCAATCTTTTGAAATTTGTTGAACAAATTTGTTAGTTGAAATTTGTTGCAACAACCCCTTTGTAAAAGACCCGTTATTTGTATCGCCGACCCCAGGAATAGTTCGATTTGTTTGTCCCGCTAAGAGAAATTATCATGAGCGTTCTAGAAAACCTACTCACATGTCAATCTTTTGAAATTTGTTGAACAAATTTGTTAGTTGAAATTTGTTGCAACAACCCCTTTGTAAAAGACCCGTTATTTATATCGCCGACCCCAGGAATCGTTCGATTCGTTTGTCCCGCTAAGAGAACGTATCATGATCATTCTAAAAATCTTACTCACATGTCAATCTTTTGAAATTTGTTGAACAAATTTGTTAGTTGAAATTTGTTGCAACAACCCCTTTGTAAAAGACCCTTAATTTATATCGCCGACCCCAGGAATAGTTCGATTCGTTTGTCCTGCTAGGAGAACGTATCATAAGCGTTCTATAAAACCTACTCACATGTTAATCTTTTGAAATTTGTTGAACAAATTTGTTAGTTGAAATTTGTTGCAACAACCCCTTTGTAAAAGATCCGTTATTTATATCGCCGACCCCAGGAATCGTTCGATTTGTTTGTCCCGCTAAGAGAACGTATCATGATCGTTCTAGAAATCTTACTCACATGTCAATCTTTTGAAATTTGTTGAACAAATTTGTTAGTTGAACTTTGTTACAACAACCCCTTTGTAAAAGACCCGTTATTTATATCGCCGACCCCAGGAATCGTTCGATTCGTTTGTCCCGCTAAGAGAACGTATCATGATCGTTCTAGAAAACCTACTCACATGTCAATCTTTTGAAATTTGTTGAACAAATTTGTTAGTTGAAATTTGTTGCAACAACCCCTTTGTAAAAGACCCTTAATTTATATCGCCGACCCCAGGAATAGTTCGATTCGTTTGTCCTGCTAGGAGAACGTATCATAAGCGTTCTAGAAAACCTACTCACATGTCAATCTTTTGAAATTTGTTGAACAAATTTGTTAGTTGAAATTTGTTGCAACAACCCCTTTGTAAAAGACCCGTTATTTATATCGCCGACCCCAGGAATCGTTCGATTCGTTTGTCCCGCTAAGAGAACGTATCATGATCATTCTAAAAATCTTACTCACATGTCAATCTTTTGAAATTTGTTGAACAAATTTGTTAGTTGAAATTTGTTGCAACAACCCCTTTGTAAAAGACCCTTAATTTATATCGCCGACCCCAGGAATCGTTCGATTTGTTTGTCCCGCTAAGAGAAAGTATCATGATCGTTCTAGAAATCTTACTCACATGTCAATCTTTTGAAATTTGTTGAACAAATTTGTTAGTTGAACTTTGTTACAACAACCCCTTTGTAAAAGACCCGTTATTTATATCGCCGACCCCAGGAATCGTTCGATTCGTTTGTCCCGCTAAGAGAACGTATCATGATCGTTCTAGAAAACCTACTCACATGTCAATCTTTTGAAATTTGTTAGTTGAAATTTGTTGCAACAACCCCTTTGTAAAAGACCCGTTATTTATATCGCCGACCCCAGGAATAGTTCGATTTGTTTGTCCCGCTAAGAGAAATTATCATGAGCGTTCTAGAAAACCTACTCACATGTCAATCTTTTGAAATTTGTTGAACAAATTTGTTAGTTGAAATTTGTTGCAACAACCCCTTTGTAAAAGACCCGTTATTTATATCGCCGACCCCAGGAATCGTTCGATTCGTTTGTCCCGCTAAGAGAACGTATCATGATCGTTCTAGAAATCTTACTCACATGTCAATCTTTTGAAATTTGTTGAACAAATTTGTTAGTTGAAATTTGTTGCAACAACCCCTTTGTAAAAGACCCTTAATTTATATCGCCGACCCCAGGAATAGTTCGATTCGTTTGTCCTGCTAGGAGAACGTATCATAAGCGTTCTATAAAACCTACTCACATGTTAATCTTTTGAAATTTGTTGAACAAATTTGTTAGTTGAAATTTGTTGCAACAACCCCTTTGTAAAAGATCCGTTATTTATATCGCCGACCCCAGGAATCGTTCGATTTGTTTGTCCCGCTAAGAGAACGTATCATGATCGTTCTAGAAATCTTACTCACATGTCAATCTTTTGAAATTTGTTGAACAAATTTGTTAGTTGAACTTTGTTACAACAACCCCTTTGTAAAAGACCCGTTATTTATATCGCCGACCCCAGGAATCGTTCGATTCGTTTGTCCCGCTAAGAGAACGTATCATGATCGTTCTAGAAAACCTACTCACATGTCAATCTTTTGAAATTTGTTGAACAAATTTGTTAGTTGAAATTTGTTGCAACAACCCCTTTGTAAAAGACCCGTTATTTATATCGCCGACCCCAGGAATAGTTCGATTTGTTTGTCCCGCTAAGAGAAATTATCATGAGCGTTCTAGAAAACCTACTCACATGTCAATCTTTTGAAATTTGTTGAACAAATTTGTTAGTTGAAATTTGTTGCAACAACCCCTTTGTAAAAGACCCGTTATTTATATCGCCGACCCCAGGAATCGTTCGATTCGTTTGTCCCGCTAAGAGAACGTATCATGATCATTCTAAAAATCTTACTCACATGTCAATCTTTTGAAATTTGTTGAACAAATTTGTTAGTTGAAATTTGTTGCAACAACCCCTTTGTAAAAGACCCTTAATTTATATCGCCGACCCCAGGAATAGTTCGATTCGTTTGTCCTGCTAGGAGAACGTATCATAAGCGTTCTATAAAACCTACTCACATGTTAATCTTTTGAAATTTGTTGAACAAATTTGTTAGTTGAAATTTGTTGCAACAACCCCTTTGTAAAAGATCCGTTATTTATATCGCCGACCCCAGGAATCGTTCGATTTGTTTGTCCCGCTAAGAGAACGTATCATGATCGTTCTAGAAATCTTACTCACATGTCAATCTTTTGAAATTTGTTGAACAAATTTGTTAGTTGAACTTTGTTACAACAACCCCTTTGTAAAAGACCCGTTATTTATATCGCCGACCCCAGGAATCGTTCGATTCGTTTGTCCCGCTAAGAGAACGTATCATGATCGTTCTAGAAAACCTACTCACATGTCAATCTTTTGAAATTTGTTGAACAAATTTGTTAGTTGAAATTTGTTGCAACAACCCCTTTGTAAAAGACCCGTTATTTATATCGCCGACCCCAGGAATAGTTCGATTTGTTTGTCCCGCTAAGAGAAATTATCATGAGCGTTCTAGAAAACCTACTCACATGTCAATCTTTTGAAATTTGTTGAACAAATTTGTTAGTTGAAATTTGTTGCAACAACCCCTTTGTAAAAGACCCGTTATTTATATCGCCGACCCCAGGAATCGTTCGATTCGTTTGTCCCGCTAAGAGAACGTATCATGATCGTTCTAGAAATTTTACTCACATGTCAATCTTTTGAAATTTGTTGAACAAATTTGTTAGTTGAAATTTGTTGCAACAACCCCTTTGTAAAAGACCCGTTATTTATATCGCCGACCCCAGGAATCGTTCGATTCGTTTGTCCCGCTAAGAGAACGTATCATAAGCGTTCTAGAAAACCTACTCACATGTCAATCTTTTGAAATTTGATGGAACAAATTTGTTTGTTGCAAAAACCTATTGATTTTAAAACGTTTATTGCATGCAACAAATTTGGGATTTTTTTTTTGGTACATATTTCACTTGGGTCTTTATTGATAATTCTAACTCGTTGCGTAGTTTTGTATTTGTACAATGCAGTAGTATATTTATACGCAATTGCATCGAGATGCAATTGCATACGGTAATGTCTCCAGTTGCACGTACAGTATATATATATATATACTTGTATTTGTATTTGTGTTAATATTTATTGTATTATATCAGTGCACCTAGATACTAATGGCCTCATTGCTTTAAAAATTTTGCTATATGATGTCATTTTATGTCGGCGATTTCAATCTTTGGTATGGCAAGTCAAATAAATGATCGGAGTTTTTTATATTTGGTAAAAAATAATTTACATATTATGTTATTATCAAAATATGCATTAAACATTTCGTTAAACCCTTAAATGTTATGTATTTATTTAGACATAAACTTGATGACGTAACAAGCAGTATTGCCTTGTCTTCTAGGTGCATTGATTATATCTTTTGTTTGTTGATATCTTATTTCCAATGCTAAAATAGTGTTTGTATTGTATAATATTTTGTATTGGTAATATTATGAAATATGTAATTAACAAGAAAAATAAAAAGTTTTTAGAATTCATAATTGTATCTGCACCTCGACGTACAACAGGTGTTAAATAAATAATTTGCCAAAAATAAATCTTATAATTATTAATAGCAAAAATCATTTGTTTCATTAATTTAATAATAATAATCATATATATTTGGTATATAGTACACCAAATCTATAAAGTACTAAAATTTCCCCCATTTTGGCAAATTAGATATTATAATTAATCAGGTTAAACTGTTAAATAAGTTAGCTCCACGTTACGATTCCGAGACCATTATATTTGCTTTTTTAATATATGCCCATTGTACTGCAACGTACAACATTTTAAAGAAATTTTTAATATTGCCCCACACGAGATATTTAAAGCATATCTCATCCCACTTCCAAATTTCACCCGATTCTAGTTCAACGATCAATGACGAGCATTTATTTTATACCAATATAAGCAAATCAGTAACAGATAGAGAAAAATTTGTTGCTCTTTTAATAGACGAGATTTATATTGAAAAAGGCTCTTTTATATTAAAAGCAACAAAATCGTTGGGCAAGCATTAAATGATCCTACCGAGAGTGCCAGAACGATTATGGCGTTCATGATCAAATCAATTTTCGGAAATTTTAAACAAATAGTTCGTCTGTTTCCAGTACATCGTCCCAACGGCGAACTGTTACACGATTTGACTAAATCAGTGATTCATTTTGTACAACAATTTGGCTTTAAGGTATTGGTAATTATTACGGATAATAACAGAATTAACCAACGTATGTTTGCAAGATTTTGCCCGTCCACTAACAATTTCATCAATCCGGATTTTCCCGATTTAAAAATTTTCTGTCAATATGATACAGTTCATTTATTTAAAAATATTAGAAATTGCTGGCTAAATTTAAGAAATATTAATAAAGCGTTTTTTTATCCCGACTTTGAAGACTTCTCAATTAAACAGGCCTCATTTGCAAATTTTGAATCCCTTTACAAGTCAAATGATTCCCCAGGTCAGATAATAAAATCATACAAATTGAATCATAAAACCCTTATATCCTAATAGTTTAGAATGGCAAAATGTTACCTTAGTAGATAACTTGTTCCACGATTCAACGATTGCAGCATTAAATCAATATGACGAAATGAAAGAAACATCCGACTTCTGTGTCATTATTAGAAAATGGTGGAACATAGTAAATACAAAAGGAACGTTAAATGGTATTATGACACGAACTGAATCAGCTCTTCCAATCAAATCTGTAACAGACAACAATTACATATTTTTAGAAATTTTTTTAGTTTGGCTCGATGTTTGGAGCTCTAGTCCTAACAATAGTGGAGTTTTAACAGTTGATACGTCAAAAGCCCTCAAACTTACCACTCAAACCTTTTTAGATTTAATTAAATTTTCGTATTATAAAATAGATTACATATTACTCGGTAAACTGCAAACAGACGACCTTGAAGGCAGATTTAGATTATATCGATCATTAGCTGGTTGTAGCTATAGACTGTCGTTCACAGAAGTTATAGAATGCGAAAAGAAAATTCGGCTGCATAATATTTTTGCTCACAACAAAAAAGATTATAAGAAATTAATGCAACCAGCAAATGAAAATTCACTAAATGAAGAGCTTGACTTGACTGATTTTCATCGAATTTTAGATAATGACTCTTATCTGCAAAAAGTAAAAATAGACGACGACGCTAAGCTTTATGTAAGTGGCTACGCAACGCATCGTGCGTCAAAAGCCCAAAACTGGCAGTCCTGTCGAAATCTATTTTTGAATGAGAAAGGGTCATTGTCTAGTTCGAATTACTTTAATTATTTACAACGTGGAGGATTATCTATTGCCTCAGATGAAACCAATTAGGTATATTCTATTTCATATGTCTTCGATTTTTCAAGAAATTTTGCGCAATCCGGAATTAAAAGTTAAATTTTTATCAACGAAAAATCAAAAAGGCATATGAATTAATTTAACTTTAGATAGTCTAAGAATGAATGGTGTAACAGATATTGACTTCGATCATGAATGCGAGTGTGGACCTTCTAGTTTTAATATTTATTTTAATATTGCCAAATGTTTTCCTAATATCATGATAATAATTATGTTAAAAAAATTATTGATAAGCGCCATGTACTAAATGATACCACAGACAGAAAAATCCTCATATATAAATAACACCTTTCTTATGATATTTTTATTTAAGAAATACTAACCATTTTTATTCTTTTTATTCATGTACACCGTAAAACCTGTATCCTGTGACAAAAATGAAGTTCCACAACTGCGATGACTATATGTTCCTCTCGCATATAGCGAAAATTGAATTAAAAATTTATTTATGTTGTTGAAATGAATTATTTTATATTTATTTTTGAAATGTT
Organism: Nephrotoma flavescens; assembly: GCA_932526605.1. Taxonomy (NCBI): domain Eukaryota; kingdom Metazoa; phylum Arthropoda; class Insecta; order Diptera; family Tipulidae; genus Nephrotoma; species Nephrotoma flavescens. Next base: position 96,012 of record CAKOBK010000002.1, read on the forward strand.
ATTTAATTTTATTTTTATATATATATATATATATTTTTTTTTTTGAGATTCGTTAGGTTTTTATGCCTAATGGAAGTTTGGACGTTTTCATAAGATAGCCAACTTCCATAAGGCTTTTCCTACAATAAATAAAATATAAACAAGAACACGACTCTTTTAATCGATTGTGACTTTAGGCCCAAACTTTAAACCATTTCTCACCTCGAAGATTAGCATTGTTGATTATGATGTCGGAAAATAAACATAAACGATACGGTTTATCGTAAGACCAGGCTGTATGGTTGATGGAAAGTGCCTAGTTTTAAACAGCGCTAATTGTGACCTGTCGATATATGCGAGGACGACGCAAACAACGTAATTAAATGTAATTGTGAAATCGCTGTCTGTTAAATTGGCCCGAAAAACCACCCCGAAAATACTTATTCAGCCATGCTACACTATAATTTGGTTTTCTGGATTCAAACTATTGCGCAATAGGTTTTAATTTTTAATTTTAAACCCTTATTTTAAATTAAATCATTAAATTTTTTTGTCTTGTTTTATTCTGTTCTCTCGAAAATAAAATTTAAACAAAAATCTAAATCTCAAAAATGTCCGTAAATTTTTTTATTTTCATTTCAATTTTGTTCATTTCGGATTCACAAACAAAAATTGTATGTCGCAGCTGCGTAATAAAATTTTTGTCCGTGAATCCGAAATGAAAAAAATTGAAATGAAAATAAAAAAATTTAAGGACATTTTTGAGATGTAGATTTTTGTTTAAATTTTATTTTCGATAGAAAAGAATAAAACAAGACAAAAAAATTTAATGATTTAATTTAAAATAAGGGTTTAAAATTAAAATCTATTGCGCAATAGTTTGAATCCAGAAACCAAAATTGTGTGTAGCATAGCTGATTGTATGTGGTTTTTCTAATGAGAATGTGAGTCTTCACAATACTTGAGTACATATTATGAATTTTTTTAAATTTTTGATTTCTCCGGCGCCTATTAGAAATTCGTAATAATTCATAAAGCGCAAGTGGTAGTAGAATGATTCAATAAATCATTAGTACCAGAAATCTCCGTCATATTATCATATACCCTTCAGGCGCAAAATTGTATACATTAAAAATGTGCGGTTTACGAACAGTTTACGCACAGTAACTACACCTATACTTAATTTATATTATGACATATTATAGTATAATTTTGCTTTCTTCGTATGATCAAAGATAATATAAAGATGAGTATTTATCATGGCACGCCGATGTGCACTAAATAACATCGATAAACTTGTAGGGGAAAAAGTGTTTAGCCAAAATGAAAAGTGCAGCTATCATTTTACGTTGCTCGATATTTTCTCTTTCTGCCGAATAGTATTTCCAATATGATCGAGTAGAATTTCATAACAAAACATATTTTATTTGTTTGTACAGTATAAAACACAAATTATTCTTCAAAATTTCCTTTTCATTATTCTATGAAACTGTGGATGGTGTTTACTGTAAGCGAGAAAAAACAAACGAAAACAATAAACAAATCCAATCCATTTATTATTTTCGTTTGGAAATATCTCTCTCTACGCATCATTTATATTTAACACGTTCGCGGACGTGAATGCTATAGCATTCATCCAACTTTTTTGTTTTCTAACATTTTCGCGCAAATCAGTCATACAATTTTTCGTTTTTTAAGAAATAAAACGACATATTTGTCAATTCTCAACAATACATTCCTTTCCGCGACGAAATATCATTGCAATTACAAAAGTTATCAAATTTGTGTTAAACACATTTTGAAAGCGTCCGCGAACGTGTTAATAAAACCGAATGAAACGAAAACACAAAATGCACATACATATTATGTATATAGATATCCTCGTATATAAATACTATTTAAAATATGTAATATCCCAGTAGTACAAATCAGCGCACAAAGAGCACATAAAAAGCATATAATTAGAGCGCTCAATTTTGACTTCAAATTGATGCACCTAATTCCATGCTATTCGTATTGTTGACGACCGAAAACTCGGCTTTGTTTCCCCTTAAAATTAATTTATCTCTCTTTCATTTCGATTTGAGTATAATATGTAACTGTTAACCGTTCGTTTACCAGAAAATAATATTTTTTTAATGTATTTTGTTGTATCAAAACCAGACACAATCATATATTTTTGTATTTGGTTTTGGTTGGATGTACCAAATGTGTATTGCCATTCAGATACAACTAAACATTTTTTTTAATTTTGTATACTTACTTTATATGTTATCCATGTATTTCCATTTCCATCTGAAAAACATTTACAAACATCGTCATACGTATGCATTGAATATATTTCAACAACGCACATCTATTACCTTCAGCTGAAATATGAAGACTGATAGAAATGAAATAACAATTTTTGAAATGAAATTGATAAACAAGAGATTAGGTGGGGGTGAAAATGCTGTGCATAGAAGAAACCGAAGTAAATTTATTTGTTTTCTGGCTTCGGCGTGTGCAAATGTTTCCATCTATTTCATTCTGCTATCAGCGTTTGTTTGCTGGGATGTGTACACGATCGAGAAACGCGGCATGAAGAGAAAGATGATCGTTTAGGTGTATATAGCTACATAGAATATTTTTATTTTGGTGTGCTAAATGAAATGTAAACCATAAAATGGGAAAAAAATATTTGGAGGATTTTGATACGGTAAAAATCAAAACCTTGTCAATGAAAAGGAGAAATGTATGTTAACTATTGCACATTATACATACATATACATTTGTGTTTTGTCTATATTATGTATATTCCTATATAGCTATACTGATTCGTCCAAATTAAATACATTAATGAGTTTTTCTATGTGTATACTATACGGATGATAGTGACGAATTCATTAATAGTAAAATACCTAGCAATTTAAGAAATTAGTATTTTTTAGGAGAAATTAATGAAATCAGCTTACAACGGAAAGATAGCATTTGGGAAATATACTTTGCATTTAGATTTGTTTCCAGAAATTGATCAAGCATGGTAGTAGTTAATTTGTTACGATTATTGATTGATATTGACTTTTTATTGATTTTAACAATATTTGCAAATAAAATTAACATTTCGCTGTTGGCGATGTACATAACTATGAGTACTCAAAATATACGTGCAGTCCAATTTCTAAACTGCTAAGTTAAGCGTGAAAACCACCTTAAGGTTTTCCAAAGGCAATAAATAAATAGATAGTTCGTTGTTGGTTGTGACTAGTCGATTGATAATTTCGATTAATATCGAATAAGGTATATCGATTTATAGGTTTCACCAGAAGTGCAATTCTATTTTTGAATTATTACTTTTAGGCATAAAACCAATTTATTTATTATTGTTCAATTTATTTAGCCGCCCCACTTTATTTAATTAATTCCATGCCGAACTGAACGTCTCAAAATTTTTGGTTTGCGGTGTTTGAGATTTCAAATATCTGAGCTGGTCTTATTTGCTATTTATCAATGTTTAGCCGTCAGCTCAACAGCACTAAGTTTAAACAGCCGCGAGGCTGACAACTCGTACCTGCGAAAGCATTAAGCTTTTCACGAATACTAACAACAAAATGTTAGGATACCACCTAAATATAACAGGAGTCTCGCTTAAAAATCCGGACAAGAACGATCGGCACATAGTAAGGTAATCACATGCATCAAGGAGTATCGGTTGGAACTTGTTCGTGGTCTAATAAATGTGGGAGAAGTGTCTTTTCGACTTACGTTGCCCTCTCAGTCTTGTGATTTCTTTATTAAGTGGACTAAAATACCATTTTAGATTTTCAAGCGGTGTAAAGAAAGGCGCAGAACTCACTGCTGAGCTTGCAACGATTAGTATACTGAATTTATGAGTATTGGTGATGTAACAGTACATAAGAAAGGGAGTACATACATAATAACTCATTTTCCTTAAAATCACCTCAAATCGATTCTTTTTAAAAGTCATTGTGTTCATAGCTTCATAATTTCTATAGATGGGCTCGGATTGTAAATTTGTGTTATGATTCGCTCGATACAATTTTTTCATTCAATCATTACTGTTGAATACTGGTCGAATTACTGATCGAATCATTACTGATCATTATTCAATATATTAAATAGATATTTTTGTTATCCACTCCTCAACCCACATTATTCTCGAAAATACTCTTATTGGAAAAATTAAACAACTGTATAGATCGATCGTTTTTGTATTTTATTCCAATAAAAAGGTTAGGGTTGTTACAGGCTGGCTGCTGCCAACCTGCAGATTTCACTTAAACACATGCAGAGGCCTCCACGGTGATATTTTGCCGGCTACGTTCTCAGCGAGAATTGCTAGGGTCGTGGGGTTTGAGGCTTACATGGTTCCTGGCTTACACCGTGATTAAATACAGAAAGTTGGGGGGGAACGCAAATAATAATAAAACCGATGTTCCGCCGAAACTCGTCGGCCGGAACCTGAGGAACGAACCGAATAATCAAAATAAATTATAAAAATAATAATAATAACGGTAGAGGTGCCTTGGTGCGCGCATCCATTCGAATTCAAACAGGGTTACACCCTGGTTATGAAATTGGATGCGGGCACCAAGGGACCGCGATCACTATGCCGACACAGGATGGGAATTCCCCCCTCATCACACCACACCGAAAAAATTTAAGTATTCATTTTATTGAAAACAAAACACAAAAAAGAAACAGCTTCCCCCTCCACCCGTACAACGATGAGAGAGAAACGAGAGAGAGAAAGAAACAATGCGCATCGAGCGCACACCCGCTGTGCGGCGCTCGATTACAAAATTTAAATTGGAATATATAATAAAATTTAAATATATATATATAAATATAAAAATCAAAAATTTAAGAAAAATAAAAAAACAAAAAAAATCGTACCTTAAGACTACAACCAAACTGTTGCGGCCTTGCGCGGCCGTCATGCCACAGGTACCACCCTGTACCCGGACCGTTGCGGCTTTACGTGCCGTACACCCTCGATGCGGCCTTGGTGCCGTTGTTGGGCGACTCCCCTCCTTGCGCTCGAGCGCTTGCCTGGTTGGGCAATATGTACAAGTCAAATATAAAATAGCGGCACCCGTTGAAAATGCGATAGGCGTTAATAAATGAGGCACCGTACACGCCGTGAACTGTGGCTGAGCAATCGAGAATTGTTGAATTATTGCGCGTCCTCACGCCGTTATTCGTGAAACCCGTAGACTAGTAGTGGCCTCACCTGGCCACGAATAACTGTTTGGGCGTTGGCTCACCGAAACAGTAAACTTTAAAGTGGCGACCTTGTAGCCGTCGTGCCACGACGTTGGGCGTCCCTTCCAAAGCAATATATTGGGCGTTAGCAAGCCGAAAAACCGTAAGAAAAATATTTTGTTGGGCGTCCGTCCGCTGAGTATGGACGTCTTCACGCCGTAAATCAATATGACACTTTAAACAAATGTATGGGCTTAGCGTTTTCTCGTTATAAAATGTTACCTCATTAGGCCAATATTGCAGCCGGCCGAAATACCAAAGATAAATTAGCGAGCGGTGGATAACCGCCTGTAAACTGTGGTGACATTCACCCACTCCCCGATTCCGATATTTATGTATCACGATACAGAAAGGGGTTGTTCGCGAATCCACAATTAATCTAAAATATTTGACCGCCTTTATTTGCAGTCGTAACCGTATAGTGCTGCTCTGGCACACCGTTTTATGTCACTGTTAATTATCAATTAGCTCGAAACTAAACTGTTTATCACTCGACACAAGTACAAAATATCGTTTTTCAAATTTTCTTTATTCATACAATCAAAATAAAACAATTTTTACTTTATTTGTTTTATAATCAAAAATCACAAAATGAATTTTTTTTAATCCAAAATCACAAATTGAATTTAATTTAAACAATCAAAAACCAAAAAATACTTATTTTTTTTTTTTTACAAAATCACCAACTCGCCTATCTTTTATATGAATCAAAACTCGAATGACTTACCAAAAAAAAATTCGAGCGTCGCACAAACGACGCGCAAAACATTCCAGAACAATTGTCTTTCTTCTCTGTTTCTCGTTTACATCAATTCGCATTGATATAAACGAGAGGCATATAAGAAAAACATTCTTATGGAATGTTTTGCTTTACGCACACACTCGATTCGCATTGCTCTCTCCCTTCCAACATCCTTCTCACCCTCGCGCCACCTTACAAAAGGTACGTACAAAACAACATCCACAAAAGTGGGGACAACAACCAACATTGAGAAAACATAGCACGTGGAGGCACAAACCCGAGAAAATAACATACAAACAGCGCTTGTTACGATCATGTAATCGTAACAGGGTTAGAAATATGGATATAAGACACCTAACCCTGTTTGACAATATGAATATACAGGATGGCCTTACCGTCATCGGCAACGCCATCCTGTATATTCATAATGGTCAAATCGGATGATAAAACTCACTAAGTGCACATTCAGCAAATGATACGTAGGGCACAGCAGCTGTGATATTTATTTCTATGACAGTATAAAAGTCCACAGTGCAGCCAATTAAAAATAAATGTAATGAAAGAGAAACGCTTATTACGGATAATATGGCGAATTCTTGCATGTTACCATATAGACCAGTAACACCAAAATCAATTTGGACAGGCAATTCGACCTTGTGTATTGTTTTAATGTCAGTACTTGCGTTGTTGCAGAGAGAAATTTATTTCTCTCTACTATTGCTGTACATATACGATTGACCGATTTTAACCAAATATTGTTACGATTCTAACAATGTTAAAGACAATTCTAAGGCTCTATAATTTTAGAAAAACTGGACATCAATTTTGTCGACTTGCAATATTTGAGTGTATCGAAAAATCTGTATCTCGCACTCGCAAAAAATTTTTCGTCGTCTTCTTCATGGTACATTTAGTTCACCGGACAAGTTGTGCAGTGGTTAAAGTCTAGGCACTTGGACCGGGAGGTACTGGGTGGTTCGAATCCCATCAGAGGCTAGATGCAAATCAAATTTTCATCATCGATTACAATCGGTGATGTTAATAAACACAACTAAGACCCTCTGATGGAGTGCAGAATTCAGCGCCGAACAGGTTGACATGGAGCTTGCCATGTGTAGGTGGTATACTGTAGTTGTGGGAGCAGGTGAATGGTTTAATGATGTGGCGTGAATGCGTGGTATCACAATGGGCCAAAAATGGCCTAAGTGTCAACCACTGAAACCTAACCTTCATGGTACATTGAATTTTTATGCGATATGTTAATAAACGAGCACACAACCTATTAATCCGGATTAGTTCAAATTTTATATGGGAAAGTTCATTTAAATTTTGTTTTAGATCACGCATTTTGTATTGAAATCTAGTAAGAGACTTGGCGTTGTTTCATAAAATTTGAATTGAACTGGATCAGGTCAAGAAATACGGGTAAGTCCCAACGAATTTTGTTTTCAATATAATGCATAGAAACCATAAACAAGGATATCAAGCTGTGAACTAAAAGAAAAATTAATTTGACCGAAAATTAATGGGAAGGTAGAATAGTTCGGTAGGTAGAATAGTTCAGCGAGATACTTCGTCGCGGTAAAGAAGAAAATGAGTAGTTGGGTCTGCTTGAAACAAACAGATTTAAAAAATAAAAATATGCAAAAAATTAATAAAAATTTTGCTAACATAAAATAGATTGAAATAAAATAAAAATTAATTATTAGGAAATTTAAAGTAAAATAAGTTGAAAATGTCATAAGTTTAACGACGGGTAGGTGATTTGTACATTTGCTATCTAATTAGGATTTCCTTTTTTTGCTATCTAATAACACTTGCTATTGAAGTTAAAATTTTGGAAGTTTTCATTATCCTCGCGCAGCATCATAGTGATGGGCGCAATTCAGACTATAATCCTCCTAAGAATTTTTTTTTTGAAGTAAAATACGAGAATCGACCACCAGTAATAGGTGGACAAAAATAACATCTGCAACAGCTCGACGCTATACTAAGCGGATGAAGGTTGATTAGTTTCAAACGATCAAAGCAATGAGGTAAATTGTAAAAGTCTGGGACTGCTTCAATTTTCTGTATGTGGACTGCGTGATATGAGGAACAGACTTAACAAGCGTGCTCAAGCAAAGGTTCGGATAATAGTCGTATAAATGGCCTTCCTAACATAAGGATCAACAAATTATGTTTTTGTTCATGATATTTTCGATATGTGCTCTGAAGTTCAATTTGTTATCACAAATAAGTAAGATCACGAACGAAAGTAACACTTGCAAGAAGATCATGTTAAATGTAGTAGTCGTAAGAAGAGAAATACTCGCGTTTGCTAGTGTACGTTAATAAATGGAATTGCCCCACATTCAACTGCAGGTTTAGCGATCATGGCGCGACAAATGGTGAATTCGTTGAGATCGTCCTGTGATGTAGATTGAAATATGAAAGCGGTTCACTAGATATTCATATCGTCGGTAGATATTGAAATAATCGTGGGTTTAATCACGTACTCAACGTCATTGATAAACAAGATGAAAAATATTTTCCGAAATGACTCCTGATGTAGCTATAATAACCTGGGTTACGCCTGATGTAGCTATAAAATGTGCTGGCGTGGATGACCTGAAAAGCACCTGCGATACCTTCGTTTCATATATTTATTTGTGCCTCATATTTATTAATTTGTACTGCACTTTATAATTATTCAAAACTAATCCACTTTTTGATGGTACACCTCATTTTGAGTTTTAAGCTCATTCGCGACAAAGTGTGTCACTTAAGGAGTCAACCAAATAATTTACGAAGTATTGATGTAATTGTATTAGTAATTGAAATATTTAAAATGATGGTGGGGTCATTCTTTCCTAAATTTGGCTGTAGGCCCATCAATGATGTCGTCTGCTGTATGACTCACTTGAAGTTCTTGTTTTCAGCCAGGCTCAATTGCAAAGGAATATGAAGTCTAATACAGGAATATTGATTATATATTCATTTCTCAGCGCACATATTCTTTAACTTTTCGTTATGTAGGACAACTGATGTTGTTTTGCAAATTACATGGAATAGTTTTGGTATATCGTAAATAAATGTTTTAAGTTCTTTATTGCTTAACTCAATGATTTAGCAAAATGAAAGTTATGAAAAAAAAATCAATATTAGAGAAAGTTTGACCGCAAAAATTGGCAAACTGGTTGTTGTGGGATCATTAAATGGTTGTAAATTGTACTTCTAGGTAGCAGAATATCCGATTTTTTCTTATAATTGATGATCTATCAAAATCGCTTAGTCAGGGATTCTGTCAGCTGAGGTGGTTATGATCTACATGAGACAAGTTTGAGAAATCATTGTAAATGTTCAGATACGGGATATTGTTTGCGAGTTCAAATATTGCAAATTAAAGTCTAGTCTCAGTTTCAAAATTGTTATTATTAATTAGAAGTGTATTAAAATTGATGTCCAGTTTTTCTAAAATTATAGAGCCTTAGAATTGGCTTTAACATTGTTAGAATCGTAACAATATGTGGTTAAAATCGGTCAATCGTATATGTGCGCAAGTACTGACATTAAAAGAAAACACAAGGTCGAATTGCCTGTCCAAATTGTTTTTGGCGTTACTGGTCTATATGGTAACATGCAAGAATTCGCCATATTATCCGTAATAAGCGTTTCTCTTTCAGTACATTTATTTTTAATTGGCTGCACTGCGGACTTTTATACTGTCCTAGAAGTAAATATGACAGCTGCTGCGCCCTACGTATCATTTGCTGAATGTGCACTTAGAGAATTTTATCATCCGATTTTACCATTATGAATATACAGGATGGCGTTGCCGATGACGGTAAGGCCATCCTGTATATTTATATTGTCAAACAGGGTTAGGTGTCTTATATCCATATTTCTAACCCTAACCTTTTTATTGGAATAAAATACAAAAACGATCGATCGATATACAGTTGTTTAATTTTTCCAATAAGAGTATTTTCGAGAATAATGTGGGTTGAGGAGTGGATAACAAAAATATCTATTTAATATATTGAATAATGATCAGTAATGATTCGATCAGTAATTCGACCAGTATTCAACAGTAATGATTGAATGAAAAAATTGTATCGAGCGAATCATAACACAAATTTACAATCCGAGCCCATCTATAGAAATTATGAAACTATGAACACAATGACTTTTAAAAAGAATCGATTTGAGGTGATTTTAAGGAAAATGAGTTATTATGTATGTACTCCCTTTCTTATGTAATGTTACATCACCAATACTCATAAATTCAGTATATACTAATCGTTGCAAGCTCTGCAGTGAGTTCTGCGCGTTTCTTTACACCGCTTGAAAATTAGTCCACTTAATAAAGAAATTACAAGACTAAGAGGGCAACGTAAGTCGAAAAGACACTTCTCCCACATTTATTAGACCACGAACAAGTTACAACCGATACTCCTTGATGCATGTGATTACCGTACTATGTGCCGATCGTTCTTGTCCGGATTTTTAAGCGAGACTCCTGTTATATTTAGGTGGTATCCTAACATTTTGTTGTTAGTATTCGTGAAAAGCTTAATGCTTTCGCAGGTACGAGTTGTCAGCCTCGCGGCTGTTTAAACTTAGTCCTGTTGAGCTGACGGCTAAACATTGATAAATAGCAAATAAAACCAGCTCAGATATTTGAAATCTCAAACAGCGCAAATCAAAAATTTTGAGACGTTCAGTTCGGCATGGAATTAATTAAATAAAGTGGGGCGGTTCAATAAATTGAACAATAATAAATAAATTGGTTTTATGCCTAAAAGTAATAATTCAAAAATAGAATTGCACTTCTGGTGAAACCTGTAAATCGATATACCTTATTCGATATTAATCGAAATAATCAATCGACTAGCCACAACCAACAATGAACTATCTATTTATTTATTGCCATTGGAAAACCTTAAGGTGGTTTTCACGCTTAACTTAGCAGTTTAGAAATTGGACTGCACGTATATTTTGAGTACTCAAAACCAACAACAATATTGTTGTTGGTTTTGTATATATATAAAATGAGAAGGAATTCTCGATCGTGTACACATATTACATATTTTAAATAGTATTTATATACGAGGATATCTATATACATAATATGTGCATTTTGTGTTTTCGTTTCATTCGGTTTTATTAACACGTTCGCGGACGCTTTCAAAATGTGTTTAACACAAATTTGATAACTTTTGTAATTGCAATGATATTTCGTCGCGGGAAGGAATGTATTGTTGAGAATTGACAAATATGTCGTTTTATTTCTTAAAAAACGAAAAAATTGTATGACTGATCTGCGCGAAAATGTTAGAAAACAAAAAAGTTGGATGAATGCTATAGCATTCACGTCCGCGAACGTGTTAAATATAAATGATGCGTAGAGAGAGATATTCCAAACGAAAATAATAAATGGATTGGATTTGTTTATTGTTTTCGTTTGTTTTTTTTTCGCTTACAGTAAACACCATACACTAGTTTCATAGAATAATGAAAAGGAAATTTTGAAGAATAATTTGTGTTTTATACTGTACAAACAAATAAAATATTTTTTGTTATGAAATTCTACTCGATCATATTGGAAATACTATTCGGCAGAAAGAGAAAATATCGAGCAACGTAAAATGATAGCTGTACTTTTCATTTTGGCTAAACACTTTTTCCCCTACAAATTTATCGATTTTATTTAGTGCACATCGGCGTGCCATAATAAATACTCATCTTTATATTCTTACTTTGGTATGATTTTATTTTAAATTTGAGTAGTAGTTTAAGTTTTTGAGTGCAATAAATTTATTCATGCGAAATTGGTGGATATTTTTTGGTGTACAACTATATATATTATTAGATTATATATATATATATATATATATATATATAT
>CAKOBK010000003.1:0-102941 GCA_932526605.1 Nephrotoma flavescens
ATATAATATATAATATATAATATATAATATATAATATATAATATATAATAATATATAATATATAATATATAATATATAATATATATATATAATATATAATATATAATATATAATATATAATATATAATATATAATATATATAATATATATATATATATATATATAATATATATATATATATATATATATATATATATATATATATATATATATAATATATATATATATATATATATATATATATATATATAATATATAATATATATATATATATATATATATATATATATATAATATATATATATATATATATATATATATATATATATATATATATATATATATATATATATATATATATATATATATATAATATTAAATACCCACTTATTGTATGCTTATACCCACCAATAATTTATTTTATGTTACACAAATTTACATAAATTTGTGTAACATAAAATAAATTTAAAAATGGTAATTAGCTTAATAATACAGCGAATAATACGTTAATATATTTCATTTTATTTATTACTTCTACCATCTATAATAATCTAGCAGATACACTTAGAAGTATACGTAGAGTGTTATTAGTATAGAATATGAAACTTAGATGTCACTGTAATTTAGTAAGTGGATATTATTTATTAAGATTCGTTACCAATTTAAAATAAATAATTCAATTTCGATTCAAACTATAAACTATACTATTCGATAAATCTATAAAAAAACAGGTAAATTTGTGCAGCATAAAATAAATTTAAAAAATGGTAATTAGCTTAATAATACAGCGAATAATACGTTAATATATTTCATTTTATTTATTACTTCTACCATCTATAATAATCTAGCAGATACACTTAGAAGTACACGTAGAGTGGTATTAGTATAGAATATGAAACTTAGATGTCACAGTAATTTAGTAAGTGGATATTATTTATTAAGATTCGTTACGAATTTAAAATAAATAATTCAATTTCGATTCAAACTATAAAACTATTCTATTCGATAAAACTATAAATCTATAAAAAAACAGGTAAATTATGTAAATTTGTGCAACATAAAATAAATTTAAAAATGGTAATTAGCTTAATAATTAGCTTAATAATAATAATACGTAAAATATTTCATTTTATTTATTACATCTACTATTACGTCATTTAACTTATACATTCTTAAGATCTAGCCGAGACACAAATTTTTATACTTTATTAACCGTGTTGTTACCTATACCTATAAAGTAATATTATATATGGCGACATTTAACGATGAACCCTATTAAGCGAAATGTTTATTCAAGCCACATTTAAATGTTAAATTATGTAAATTTTATATAATATTTCTTCATTTTGTTCATTTATCATTGTTCAAAAATCAAATTTGGAAACATTTTTATTTAACACCAAATATTTCTTCATTTTGAGTTTATTTATCATTATTTAATCTAAATGACCAATTAAATATCATCAATATCACGTCATTTTGAATGTATTTATCGTTTATTCTAAATAACCATTTAAATATCATCAAAAATCAAATTTGGAAACATTTTTATTAAACATCAAATATTTCTTCATGTTGAGTTTATTTATCGTTTTTTAATCTTAATAACCAATTAAATATCATCAAACATCAAATTTGGACACATTTTTATTAAGTATTAAATATCACGTCACTTTGAATGTATTTATCGTTGTTTATTCTAAATAACCATTTAAATATCATCAAAAATCAAATTTGGAAACATTTTTATTAAACATCAAATATTTCTTCATGTTGAGTTTATTTATCGTTGTTTAATCTAAATAACCATTTAAATATCATCAAAAATCAAATTTGGAAACATTTTTATTAAACATCAAATATTTCTTCATGTTGAGTTTATTTATCGTTTTTTAATCTTAATAACCAATTAAATATCATCAAACATCAAATTTGGACACATTTTTATTAAGTATTAAATATCACGTTACTTTGAATGTATTTGTAACTTTGAATGTATTTATTTATATTCTAAATAACCATTTAAATATCATCAAAAATCAAATTTGGAAACATTTTTATTAAACATCAAATATTTCTTCATGTTGAGTTTATTTATCGTTTTTTAATCTAAATAACCAATTAAATATCATCAAACATCAAATTTGGAAACATTTTTATTAAGTATTAAATATCACGTCATTTTGAATGTATTTATCGTTTTTTAATCTAAGTAACCATTTAAATATCATCAAAAATCAAATTTGGAAACATTTTTATTAAACATCAAATATTTCTTCATGTTGAGTTTATTTATCGTTTTTTAATCTAAATACATTAAACAAACACAATTAAACATTAATTAAATATCATCAAACATCAAATTTGGACACATTTTTATTAAGTATTAAATATCACGTCATTTTGAATGTATTTTCGTTGTTTATTCTAAATAACCATTTAAATATCATCAAAAATCAAATTTGGAAACATTTTTATTAAACATTAAATATTTCTTCATGTTGAGTTTATTTATCGTTTTTTAATCTTAGGCTGCGGGCCAATTCTAGGTAAGTAGGTAAATCTAGGGTAAAAGCCATTTTTAACAGTGTATGCGGTAAATTGAAATACCGTACTAAAAAGTAGGGTAAAGCGAAGACACAAAAGGTAAATAGTAGTGGTTCTTGTTTTTGCTAAACAAATCATGAAAATATGTCGGCCATGTTTCTAGACATAATTTTTTTATATTCACTAGCATTTCCCATGAAATAAAAATGCGCTTCGATATTTATGAACATTGTTTTATATGTTAAAATTTTTATTTATTTTTTCCAATAGTTTATTGTGTATATTACGCAACAAATTTGCGAAGATATACAATTTAAATTTATTCGTATAAACAATACGAATAATTGGAACAACGACAATAAACATTTTTATTAAGTATTAAATATCACGTCATTTTGAATGTATTTATCGTTGTTTAATCTAAATAACCATTTAAATATTATCAAAAATCAAATTTGGAAACATTTTTATTAAACATCAAATATTTCTTCATTTTGAGTTTATTTATCATTGTTTAATCTAAATAACCTATTTAAAATCATCAAACATCAAATTTGGAAACATTTTAATTAAGTATTAAATATCACGTCATTTTGAATGTATTTATCGTTGTTTAATCTAAATAACCATTTAAATATCATCAAAAGTCAAATTTGGAAACATTTTTATTAAACATCAAATATTTCTTCATTTTGAGTTTATTTATCATTGTTTAATCTAAATAACCATTTAAATATCATCAAAAATCAAATTTGGAAACATTTTTATTAAACATCAAATATTTCTTCATGTTGAGTTTATTTATCGTTGTTTAATCTAAATACATTAAACAAACACAATTAAACATTAATTAAATATCATCAAACATGAAATTTGGACACATTTTTATTGAGTATTAAATATCACGTCACTTTGAATGTATTTATCGTTGTTTAATCTAAATAACCATTTAAATATCATCAAAAATCAAATTTGGAAACATTTTTATTAAACATCCAATATTTCTTCATGTTGAGTTTATTTATCATTGTTTAATCTAAATAACCAATTAAATATCATCAAACATCAAATTTAGAAACATTTTTATTAAGTATTCAATATCACGTTATTTTGAATGTATTTATCGTTGTTTAATCTAAGTAACCATTTAAATATCATCAAAAATCAAATTTGGAAACATTTTTATTAAACATCAAATATTTCTTCATTTGAGTTTATTTATCGTTGTTTAATCTAAATACATTAAACAAACACAATTAAACATTAATTAAATATCATCAAACATCAAATTTGGACACATTTTTATTGAGTATTAAATATCACGTCACTTTGAATGTATTTATCGTTGTTTAATCTAAATAACCATTTAAATATCATCAAAAATCAAATTCGGAAACATTTTTATTAAACATCAAATATTTCTTCATGTTGAGTTTATTTATCGTTTTTTAATCTAAATAACCAATTAAATATCATCAAACTTCAAATTTGGAAACATTTTTATTAAGTATTAAATATCGTCATTTTGAATGTATTTATCGTTGTTTAATCTAAATAACCATTTAAATATCATCAAAAATCAAATTTGGAAACATTTTTATTAAACATCAAATATTTCATCATGTTGAGTTTATTTATCGTTTTTTAATCTTAATAACCAATTAAATATCATCAAACATCAAATTTGGACACATTTTTATTAAGTATTAAATATCACGTCACTTTGAATGTATTTATCGTTGTTTATTCTAAATAACCATTTAAATATCATCAAAAATCAAATTTGGAAACATTTTTATTAAACATCAAATATTTCTTCATGTTGAGTTTATTTATCGTTTCTTAATCTAAATAACCAATTAAATATCATCAAACCTAGATTAAACAACGATAAATACATTCAAAGTGACGTGATTTTTAATACTCAATAAAAATGTGTCCAAATTTCATGTTTGATGATATTTAATTAATGTTTAATTGTGTTTGTTTAATGTATTTAGATTAAACAACGATAAATAAACTCAACATGAAGAAATATTTGATGTTTAATAAAAATGTTTCCAAATTTGATGTTTGGTGATATTTAATTGGTTATTTAGATTAAACAACGAAAAATACATTCAAAGTGACGTGATATTTAATACTTAATAAAAATGTTTCCAAATTTGATGTTTGATGATATTTAATTGGTTATTTAGATTAAAAAACGATAAATAATCTCAACATGAAGAAATATTTGATGTTTAATAAAAATGTTTCCAAATTTGATTTTTGATGATATTTAAATGGTTATTTAGATTAAACAACGATAAATACATTCAAAGTGACGTGATATTTAATACTCAATAAAAATGTGTCCAAATTTCATGTTTGATGATATTTAATTAATGTTTAATTGTGTTTGTTTAATGTATTTAGATTAGACAACGATAAATAAAAACATGAAGAAATATTTGATGTTAAATAAAAATGTTTCCAAATTTGATTTTTGATGATATTTAAATGGTTATTTAGATTAAAAAACGATAAATACATTCAAAATGACGTGATATTTAATACTTAATAAAAATGTTTCCAAATTTGATGTTTGATGATATTTAATTGGTTATTTAGATTAAACAACGAAAAATACATTCAAAGTGACGTGATATTTAATACTTAATAAAAATGTTTCCAAATTTGATGTTTGATGATATTTAATTGGTTATTTAGATTAAAAAACGATAAATAAACTCAACATGAAGAAATATTTGATGTTTAATAAAAATGTTTCCAAATTTGATTTTTGATGATATTTAAATGGTTATTTAGAATAAACAACGATAAATACATTCAAAATGACGTGATATTTAATACTTAATAAAAATGTTTCCAAATTTGATGTTTGATGATATTTAATTGGTTTTAAGATTAAAAAACGATAAATAAACTCAACATGAAGAAATATTTGATGTTTAATAAAAATGATTGCAAATTTGATTTTTGATGATATTTAAATGGTTATTTAGATTAAACAACGATAAACACATTCAAAGTGACGTGATATTTAATACTTAATAAAAATGTGGCCAAATTTGATGTTTGATGATATTTAATTGTGTTTGTTTAATGTATTTAGATTAAAAAACGATAAATAAACTCAACATGAAGAAATATTTGATGTTTAATAAAAATGTTCCAAAATTTGATTTTTAGTGATATTTAATTGGTTATTAAGATTAAAAAACGATAAATACATTCAAAATGACGTGATATTTAATACTTAATAAAAATGTTTCCAAATTTGATGTTTGATGATATTTAATTGGTTATTTAGATTAAACAATGATAAATAAACTCAAAATGAAGAAATATTTGATGTTTAATAAAAATGTTCCCAAATTTGATTTTTAGTGATATTTAATTGGTTATTAAGATTAAAAAACGATAAATACATTCAAAATGACGTGATATTTAATACTTAATAAAAATGTTTCCAAATTTGATGTTTGATGATATTTAATTGGTTATTTAGATTAAAAAACGATAAATAAACTCAAAATGAAGAAATATTTGATGTTTAATAAAAATGTTTCCAAATTTGATTTTTGATGATATTTAAATGGTTATTTAGATTAAACAACGATAAATACATTCAAAATGACGTGATATTTAATACTTAATAAAAATGTTTCCAAATTTGATGTTTGATGATATTTAATTGGTTATTTAGATTAAAAAACGATAAATAAACTCAACATGAAGAAATATTTTATGTTTAATAAAAATGATTGCAAATTTGATTTTTGATGATATTTAAATGGTTATTTAGATTAAACAACGATAAACACATTCAAAGTGACGTGATATTTAATACTTAATAAAAATGTGTCCAAATTTGATGTTTGATGATGATATTTAATTAATGTTTAATTGTGTTTGTTTAATGTATTTAGATTAAACAACGATAAATAAACTCAACATGAAGAAATAATTGATGTTTAATAAAAATGTTTCCACATTTGATTTTTGATGATATTTAAATGGTTACCTAGATTAAACAACGATAAATACATTCAAAGTGACGTGATATTTAATACTCAATAAAAATGTGTCCAAATTTCATGTTTGATGATATTTAATTAATGTTTAATTGTGTTTGTTTAATGTATTTAGATTAAACAACTATAAATAAAAACATGAAGAAATATTTGATGTTTAATAAAAATGTTTCCAAATTTGATTTTTGATTATATTTAATTGGTTATTTAGATTAAACAACGAAAAATACATTCAAAGTGACGTGATAATTAATACTTAATAAAAATGTTTCCAAATTTGATGTTTGATGATTTTAAATTGGTTATTTAGATTAAACAACGAAAAATACATTCAAAGTGACGTGATATTTAATACTTAATAAAAATGTTTCCAAATTTGATGTTTGATGATATTTAATTGGTTATTTAGATTAAAAAACGATAAATAATCTCAACATGAAGAAATATTTGATGTTTAATAAAAATGTTTCCAAATTTGATTTTTGATGATATTTAAATGGTTATTTAGATTAAACAACGATAAATACATTCAAAGTGACGTGATATTTAATACTCAATAAAAATGTGTCCAAATTTCATGTTTGATGATATTTAATTAATGTTTAATGTATTTAGATTAAACAACGATAAATAAACTCAACATGAAGAAATATTTGATGTTTAATGAAAATGTTTCCAAATTTGATTTTTGATGATATTTAAATGGTTATTTAGATTAAAAAACGATAAATACATTCAAAATGACGTGATATTTAATACTTAATAAAAATGTTTCCAAATTTGATGTTTGATGATATTTAATTGGTTATTTAGATTAAACAACGAAAAATACATTCAAAGTGACGTGATATTTAATACTTAATAAAAATGTTTCCAAATTTGATGTTTGATGATATTTAATTAGTTATTTAGATTAAAAAACGATAAATAAACTCAACATGAAGAAATATTTGATGTTTAATAAAAATGTTTCCAAATTAGATTTTTGATGATATTTAAATGGTTACTTAGATTAAACAACGATAAATACATTCAAAATGACGTGATATTTAATACTTAATAAAAATGTTTCCAAATTTGATGTTTGATGATATTTAATTGGTTATTTAGATTAAAAAACGATAAATAAACTCAACATGAAGAAATATTTGATGTTTAATAAAAATGTTTCCAAATTTGATTTTTGATGATATTTAAATGGTTACTTAGATTAAACAACGATAAATACATTCAAAATGACGTGATATTTAATACTTAATAAAAATGTTTCCAAATTTGATGTTTGATGATATTTAATTGGTTATTTAGATTAAAAAACGATAAATAAACTCAACATGAAGAAATATTTGATGTTTAATAAAAATGTTTCCAAATTTGATTTTTGATGATATTTAAATGGTTATTTAGATTAAACAACGATAAATACATTCAAAGTGACGTGATATTTAATACTCAATAAAAATGTGTCCAAATTTCATGTTTGATGATATTTAATTAATGTTTAATTGTGTTTGTTTAATGTATTTAGATTAAACAACTATAAATAAAAACATGAAGAAATATTTGATGTTTAATAAAAATGTTTCCAAATTTGATTTTTGATTATATTTAATTGGTTATTTAGATTAAACAACGAAAAATACATTCAAAGTGACGTGATAATTAATACTTAATAAAAATGTTTCCAAATTTGATGTTTGATGATTTTAAATTGGTTATTTAGAATAAACAACGATAAATACATTCAAAATGACGTGATATTTAATACTTAATAAAAATGTTTCCAAATTTGATGTTTGATGATATTTAATTGGTTATTAAGATTAAAAAACGATAAATAAACTCAACATGAAGAAATATTTGATGTTTAATAAAAATGTTTCCAAATTTGATTTTTGATGATATTTAAATGGTTATTTAGATTAAACAACGATAAACACATTCAAAGTGACGTGATATTTAATACTTAATAAAAATGTGGCCAAATTTGATGTTTGATGATATTTAATTAATGTTTAATTGTGTTTGTTTAATGTATTTAGATTAAAAAACGATAAATAAACTCAACATGAAGAAATATTTGATGTTTAATAAAAATGTTTCCAAATTAGATTTTTGATGATATTTAAATGGTTACTTAGATTAAACAACGATAAATACATTCAAAATGACGTGATATTTAATACTTAATAAAAATGTTTCCAAATTTGATGTTTGATGATATTTAATTGGTTATTTAGATTAAAAAACGATAAATAAACTCAACATGAAGAAATATTTGATGTTTAATAAAAATGTTTCCAAATTTGATTTTTGATGATATTTATTTAAATAAACCATTTGGTTATTTAGATTAAACAACGATAAATACATTCAAAGTGACGTGATATTTAATACTCAATAAAAATGTGTCCAAATTTCATGTTTGATGATATTTAATTAATGTTTAATTGTGTTTGTTTAATGTATTTAGATTAAACAACTATAAATAAAAACATGAAGAAATATTTGATGTTTAATAAAAATGTTTCCAAATTTGATTTTTGATTATATTTAATTGGTTATTTAGATTAAACAACGAAAAATACATTCAAAGTGACGTGATAATTAATACTTAATAAAAATGTTTCCAAATTTGATGTTTGATGATTTTAAATTGGTTATTTAGAATAAACAACGATAAATACATTCAAAATGACGTGATATTTAATACTTAATAAAAATGTTTCCAAATTTGATGTTTGATGATATTTAATTGGTTATTAAGATTAAAAAACGATAAATAAACTCAACATGAAGAAATATTTGATGTTTAATAAAAATGTTTCCAAATTTGATTTTTGATGATATTTAAATGGTTATTTAGATTAAACAACGATAAACACATTCAAAGTGACGTGATATTTAATACTTAATAAAAATGTGGCCAAATTTGATGTTTGATGATATTTAATTAATGTTTAATTGTGTTTGTTTAATGTATTTAGATTAAAAAACGATAAATAAACTCAACATGAAGAAATATTTGATGTTTAATAAAAATGTTCCCAAATTTGATTTTTGATGATATTTAAATGGTTAATTAGATTAAACAACGATAAATACATTCAAAAATGACGTGATATTTAATACTTAATAAAAATGTTTCCAAATTTGATGTTTGATGATATTTAATAGGTTATTTAGATTAAAAAACGATAAATAAACTCAACATGAAGAAATATTTGATGTTTAATAAAAATGTTTCCAAATTTGATTTTTGATGATATTTAAATGGTTATTTAGATTAAACAACGATAAATACATTCAAAGTGACGTGATATTTAATACTCAATAAAAATGTGTCCAAATTTCATGTTTGATGATATTTAATTAAGTTTAATTGTGTTTGTTTAATGTATTTAGATTAAACAACGATAAATAAAAACATGAAGAAATATTTCCAATAAATTTGATGTTTGATGATATTTAATTGGTTATTAAGATTAAAAAAACGATAAATAAACTCAACATGAAGAAATATTTGATGTTTAATAAAAATGTTTCCAAATTTGATTTTTGATGATATTTAAATGGTTATTTAGATTAAACAACGATAAACACATTCAAAGTGACGTGATATTTAATACTTAATAAAAATGTGGCCAAATTTGATGTTTGATGATATTTAATTAATGTTTAATTGTGTTTGTTTAATGTATTTAGATTAAAAAACGATAAATAAACTCAACATGAAGAAATATTTGATGTTTAATAAAAATGTTTCCAAATTAGATTTTTGATGATATTTAAATGGTTACTTAGATTAAACAACGATAAATACATTCAAAATGACGTGATATTTAATACTTAATAAAAATGTTTCCAAATTTGATGTTTGATGATATTTAATTGGTTATTTAGATTAAAAAACGATAAATAAACTCAACATGAAGAAATATTTGATGTTTAATAAAAATGTTTCCAAATTTGATTTTTGATGATATTTATTTAAATAAACCATTTGGTTATTTAGATTAAACAACGATAAATACATTCAAAGTGACGTGATATTTAATACTCAATAAAAATGTGTCCAAATTTCATGTTTGATGATATTTAATTAATGTTTAATTGTGTTTGTTTAATGTATTTAGATTAAACAACTATAAATAAAAACATGAAGAAATATTTGATGTTTAATAAAAATGTTTCCAAATTTGATTTTTGATTATATTTAATTGGTTATTTAGATTAAACAACGAAAAATACATTCAAAGTGACGTGATAATTAATACTTAATAAAAATGTTTCCAAATTTGATGTTTGATGATTTTAAATTGGTTATTTAGAATAAACAACGATAAATACATTCAAAATGACGTGATATTTAATACTTAATAAAAATGTTTCCAAATTTGATGTTTGATGATATTTAATTGGTTATTAAGATTAAAAAACGATAAATAAACTCAACATGAAGAAATATTTGATGTTTAATAAAAATGTTTCCAAATTTGATTTTTGATGATATTTAAATGGTTATTTAGATTAAACAACGATAAACACATTCAAAGTGACGTGATATTTAATACTTAATAAAAATGTGGCCAAATTTGATGTTTGATGATATTTAATTAATGTTTAATTGTGTTTGTTTAATGTATTTAGATTAAAAAACGATAAATAAACTCAACATGAAGAAATATTTGATGTTTAATAAAAATGTTCCCAAATTTGATTTTTGATGATATTTAAATGGTTAATTAGATTAAACAACGATAAATACATTCAAAATGACGTGATATTTAATACTTAATAAAAATGTTTCCAAATTTGATGTTTGATGATATTTAATAGGTTATTTAGATTAAAAAACGATAAATAAACTCAACATGAAGAAATATTTGATGTTTAATAAAAATGTTTCCAAATTTGATTTTTGATGATATTTAAATGGTTATTTAGATTAAACAACGATAAATACATTCAAAATGACGTGATATTTAATACTTAATAAAAAATGT
Source organism: Nephrotoma flavescens (assembly GCA_932526605.1). Lineage (NCBI taxonomy): Eukaryota > Metazoa > Arthropoda > Insecta > Diptera > Tipulidae > Nephrotoma > Nephrotoma flavescens. Next base: position 11,594 of record CAKOBK010000003.1, read on the forward strand.
GTCCAAATTTGATGTTTGATGATATTTAATTGGTTATTAAAATTAAAAAACGATAAATAAACTCAACATGCAGAAATATTTGATGTTTAATAAAAATGTTTCCAAATTTGATTTTTGATGATATTTAAATGGTTATTTAGATTAAACAACGATAAATACATTCAAAATGACGATATTTAATACTTAATAAAAATGTTTCCAAATGTTTCCAAATTTGAAGTTTGATGATATTTAATTAGTTATTTAGATTAAACAACGATAAATAAACTCAACATGAAGAAATATTTGATGTTTAATAAAAATGTTTCCAAATTAGATTTTTGATGATATTTTAAATGGTTACTTAGATTAAACAACGATAAATACATTCAAAATGACGTGATATTTAATACTTAATAAAAATGTTTCCAAATTTGATGTTTGATGATATTTAATTGGTTATTTAGATTAAAAAACGATAAATAAACTCAACATGAAGAAATATTTGATGTTTAATAAAAATGTTTCCAAATTTGATTTTTGATGATATTTAAATGGTTATTTAGATTAAACAACGATAAATACATTCAAAGTGACGTGATATTTAATACTCAATAAAAATGTGTCCAAATTTCATGTTTGATGATATTTAATTAATGTTTAATTGTGTTTGTTTAATGTATTTAGATTAAACAACGATAAATAAAAACATGAAGAAATATTTGATGTTTAATAAAAATGTTTCCAAATTTGATTTTTGATGATATTTAAATGGTTATTTAGATTAAAAAACGATAAATACATTCAAAATGACGTGATATTTAATACTTAATAAAAATGTTTCCAAATTTGATGTTTGATGATATTTAATTGGTTATTTAGATTAAACAACGAAAAATACATTCAAAGTGACGTGATATTTAATACTTAATAAAAATGTTTCCAAATTTGATGTTTGATGATATTTAATTGGTTATTTAGATTAAAAAACGATAAATAAACTCAACATGAAGAAATATTTGATGTTTAATAAAAATGTTTCCAAATTTGATTTTTGATGATATTTAAATGGTTATTTAGATTAAACAACGATAAATACATTCAAAGTGACGTGATATTTAATACTCAATAAAAATGTGTCCAAATTTCATGTTTGATGATATTTAATTAAGTTTAATTGTGTTTGTTTAATGTATTTAGATTAAACAACGATAAATAAAAACATGAAGAAATATTTGATGTTTAATAAAAATGTTTCCAAATTTGATTTTTGATGATATTTAAATGGTTATTTAGATTAAAAAACGATAAATACATTCAAAATGACGTGATATTTAATACTTAATAAAAATGTTTCCAAATTTGATGTTTGATGATATTTAATTGGTTATTTAGATTAAACAACGAAAAATACATTCAAAGTGACGTGATATTTAATACTTAAAAAATGTTTCCAAATTTGATGTTTGATGATATTTAATTGGTTATTTAGATTAAAAAACGATAAATAAACTCAACATGAAGAAATATTTGATGTTTAATAAAAATGTTTCCAAATTTGATTTTTGATGATATTTAAATGGTTATTTAGAATAAACAACGATAAATACATTCAAAATGACGTGATATTTAATACTTAATAAAAATGTTTCCAAATTTGATGTTTGATGATATTTAATTGGTTATTAAGATTAAAAAACGATAAATAAACTCAACATGAAGAAATATTTGATGTTTAATAAAAATGATTGCAAATTTGATTTTTGATGATATTTAAATGGTTATTTAGATTAAACAACGATAAACACAATCAAAGTGACGTGATATTTAATACTTAATAAAAATGTGGCCAAATTTGATGTTTGATGATATTTAATTAATGTTTAATTGTGTTTGTTTAATGTATTTAGATTAAAAAACGATAAATAAACTCAACATGAAGAAATATTTGATGTTTAATAAAAATGATTGCAAATTTGATTTTTGATGATATTTAAATGGTTATTTAGATTAAACAACGATAAACACATTCAAAGTGACGTGATATTTAATACTTAATAAAAATGTGTCCAAATTTGATGTTTGATGATGATATTTAATTAATGTTTAATTGTGTTTGTTTAATGTATTTAGATTAAACAACGATAAATAAACTCAACATGAAGAAATAATTGATGTTTAATAAAAATGTTTCCACATTTGATTTTTGATGATATTTAAATGGTTACTTAGATTAAACAACGATAAATACATTCAAAGTGACGTGATATTTAATACTCAATAAAAATGTGTCCAAATTTCATGTTTGATGATATTTAATTAATGTTTAATTGTGTTTGTTTAATGTATTTAGATTAAACAACGATAAATAAACTCAACATGAAGAAATAGTTGATGTTTAATAAAAATGTTTCCAAATTTGATTTTTGATGATATTTAAATGGTTACTTAGATTAAACAACGATAAATACATTCAAAATGACGTGATATTTAATACTTAATAAAAATGTTTCCAAATTTGATGTTTGATGATATTTAATAGGTTATTTAGATTAAAAAACGATAAATAAACTCAACATGAAGAAATATTTGATGTTTAATAAAAATGTTTCCAAATTTGATTTTTGATGATATTTAAATGGTTATTTAGAATAAACAACGATAAATACATTCAAAATGACGTGATATTTAATACTTAATAAAAATGTTTCCAAATTTGATGTTTGATGATATTTAATTGGTTATTTAGATTAAACAACGAAAAATACATTCAAAGTGACGTGATATTTAATACTTAATAAAAATGTTTCCAAATTTGATGTTTGATGATATTTAATTGGTTATTTAGATTAAAAAACGATAAATAAACTCAACATGAAGAAATATTTGATGTTTAATAAAAATGTTTCCAAATTTGATTTTTGATGATATTTAAATGGTTATTTAGAATAAACAACGATAAATACATTCAAAATGACGTGATATTTAATACTTAATAAAAATGTTTCCAAATTTGATGTTTGATGATATTTAATTGGTTATTAAGATTAAAAAACGATAAATAAAAACAACATGAAGAAATATTTGATGTTTAATAAAAATGATTGCAAATTTGATTTTTGATGATATTTAAATGGTTATTTAGATTAAACAACGATAAACACATTCAAAGTGACGTGATATTTAATACTTAATAAAAATGTGGCCAAATTTGATGTTTGATGATATTTTATTAATGTTTAATTGTGTTTGTTTAATGTATTTAGATTAAAAAACGATAAATAAACTCAACATGAAGAAATATTTGATGTTTAATAAAAATGTTCCCAAATTTGATTTTTAGTGATATTTAATTGATTATTAAGATTAAACAATGATAAATACATTCAAAATGACGTGATATTTAATACTTAATAAAAATGTTTCCAAATTTGATGTTTGATGATTTTAAATTGGTTATTTAGATTAAACAATGATAAATAAACTCAAAATGAAGAAATATTTGATGTTTAATAAAAATGTTTCCAAATTTGATTTTTGATGATATTTAAATGGTTATTTAGATTAAAAAACGATAAATACATTCAAAATGACGTGATATTTAATACTTAATAAAAATGTTTCCAAATTTGATGTTTGATGATATTTAATTGGTTATTTAGATTAAACAATGATAAATACATTCAAAATGAAAAAATATTTGATGTTTAATAAAAATGTTTCCAAATTTGATTTTTGATGATATTTAAATGGTTATTTAGATTAAACAACGATAAATACATTCAAAATGTTTAATCTAAGTAACCATTTAAATATCATCAAAAATCAAATTTGCAAACATTTTTATTAAACATCAAATATTTCTTCATGTTGAAATTATTTATCGTTTTTTAATCTAAATACATTAAACAAACACAATTAAACATTAATTAAATATCATCAAACATGAAATTTGGACACATTTTTATTGAGTATTAAATATCACGTCACTTTGAATGTATTTATCGTTGTTTAATCTAAATAACCATTTAAATATCATCAAAAATCAAATTTGGAACCATTTTTATTAAACATCAAATATTTCTTCATGTTGAGTTTATTTATCGTTTTTTAATCTAAATAACCAATTAAATATCATCAAACATCAAATTTGGAAACATTTTTATTAAGTATTAAATATCACGTCATTTTGAATGTATTTATCGTTGTTTAATCTAAGTAACCATTTAAATATCATCAAAAATCAAATTTGGAAACATTTTTATTAAACATCAAATTTCTTCATGTTGAGTTTATTTATCGTTTTTTAATCTTAATAACCAATTAAATATCATCAAACATCAAATTTGGACACATTTTTATTAAACATCAAATATTTCTTCATGTTGAGTTTATTTATCGTTTTTTAATCTAAATAACCTATTAAATATCATCAAACATCAAATTTGGAAACATTTTTATTAAGTATTAAATATCACGTCATTTTGAATGTATTTATCGTTGTTTAATCTAAGTAACCATTTAAATATCATCAAAAATCAAATTTGGAAACATTTTTATTAAACATCAACTATTTCTTCATGTTGAGTTTATTTATCGTTGTTTAATCTAAATACATTAAACAAACACAATTAAACATTAATTGAAGAAATATTTGATGTTTAATAAAAAATGTTCCCAAATTTGATTTTTAGTGATATTTAATTGGTTATTAAGATTAAAAAACGATAAATACATTCAAAATGACGTGATATTTAATACTTAATAAAAATGTTTCCAAATTTGATGTTTGATGATTTTAAATTGGTTATTTAGATTAAACAATGATAAATAAACTCAAAATGAAGAAATATTTGATGTTTAATAAAAATGTTCCCAAATTTGATTTTTAGTGATATTTAATTGGTTATTAAGATTAAACAACAATAAATACATTCAAAATGACGTGATATTTAATACTTAATAAAAATGTTTCCAAATTTGATGTTTGATGATTTTAAATTGGCTATTTAGATTAAACAATGATAAATAAACTCAAAATGAAGAAATATTTGATGTTTAATAAAAATGTTTCCAAATTTGATTTTTGATGATATTTAAATGGTTATTTAGATTAAAAAACGATAAATACATTCAAAATGACGTGATATTTAATACTTAATAAAAATGTTTCCAAATTTGATGTTTGATGATATTTAATTGGTTATTTAGATTAAACAACGATAAATACATTCAAAATGAAAAAATATTTGATGTTTAACAAAAATGTTTCCAAATTTATTTTTAATGATATTTAAATGGTTATTTAGAATAAACAACGATAAATACATTCAAAATGACGTGATATTTAATACTTAATAAAAATGTTTCCAAATTTGATGTTTGATGATATTTAATTGGTTATTAAGATGAACAATGATAAATACATTCTTGATAAACAATGATAAATACATAATAATTAAACATTCTTAATAAACAATGATAAATACATTCAAAATGACGTGATATTTAATACTTAATAAAAATGTGTCCAAATTTGATGTTTGATGATATTTAATTAATGTTTAATTGTGTTTTTTAATGTATTTAGATTAAACAACGATAAATAAAAACATGAAGAAATATTTGATGTTTAATAAAAATGTTTCCAAATTAGATTTTTGATGATATAATGGTTACTTAGATTAAACAACGATAAATACATTCAAAATGACGTGATATTTAATACTTAATAAAAATGATAAATAACCTCAACATGAAGAAATATTTGATGTTTAATAAAAATGTTTCCAAATTTGATTTTTGATGATATTTAAATGGTTATTTAGATTAAACAACGATAAACACATTCAAAATGACGTGATATTTAATACTTAATAAAAATGTGTCCAAATTTGATGTTTGATGATATTTAATTGGTTATTTAGATTAAAAAACGATAAATAATCTCAACATGAAGAAATATTTGATGTTTAATAAAAATGTTTCAAAATTTGATTTTTGATGATATTTAAATGGTTATTTAGATTAAACAACGATAAACACATTCAAAGTGACGTGATATTTAATACTTAATAAAAATGTGTCCAAATTTGATGTTTGATGATGATATTTAATTAATGTTTAATTGTGTTTGTTTAATGTATTTAGATTAAACAACGATAAATAAACTCAACAAGAAGAAATATTTGATGTTTAATAAAAATGTTTCCAAATTTGATTTTTGATGATATTTAAATGGTTACTTAGATTAAACAACGATAAATACATTCAAAATGACGTGATATTTAATACTTAATAAAAATGTTTCCAAATTTGATGTTTGATGATATTTAATAGGTTATTTAGATTAAAAAACGATAAATAAACTCAACATGAAGAAATATTTGATGTTTAATAAAAATGTTTCCAAATTTGATTTTTGATGATATTTAAATGGTTATTTAGATTAAACAACGATAAACACATTCAAAGTGACGTGATATTTAATACTTAATAAAAATGTGTCCAAATTTGATGTTTGATGATGATATTTAATTAATGTTTAATTGTGTTTGTTTAATGTATTTAGATTAAAAAACGATAAATAAACTCAAAATGAAGAAATATTTGATGTTTAATAAAAATGTTTCCAAATTTGATTTTTGATGATATTTAAATGGTTATTTAGATTAAACAACGATAAATACATTCAAAATGACGTGATATTTAATACTTAATAAAAATGTTTCCAAATTTGATGTTTGATGATATTTAATTGGTTATTTAGATTAAAAAACGATAAATAAACTCAACATGAAGAAATATTTGATGTTTAATAAAAATGATTGCAAATTTGATTTTTGATGATATTTAAATGGTTATTTAGATTAAACAACGATAAACACATTCAAAGTGACGTGATATTTAATACTTAATAAAAATGTGTCCAAATTTGATGTTTGATGATGATATTTAATTAATGTTTAATTGTGTTTGTTTAATGTATTTAGATTAAACAACGATAAATAAACTCAACATGAAGAAATAATTGATGTTTAATAAAAATGTTTCCACATTTGATTTTTGATGATATTTAAATGGTTACCTAGATTAAACAACGATAAATACATTCAAAGTGACGTGATATTTAATACTCAATAAAAATGTGTCCAAATTTCATGTTTGATGATATTTAATTAATGTTTAATTGTGTTTGTTTAATGTATTTAGATTAAACAACTATAAATAAAAACATGAAGAAATATTTGATGTTTAATAAAAATGTTTCCAAATTTGATTTTTGATTATATTTAATTGGTTATTTAGATTAAACAACGAAAAATACATTCAAAGTGACGTGATAATTAATACTTAATAAAAATGTTTCCAAATTTGATGTTTGATGATTTTAAATTGGTTATTTAGATTAAACAACGAAAAATACATTCAAAGTGACGTGATATTTAATACTTAATAAAAATGTTTCCAAATTTGATGTTTGATGATATTTAATTGGTTATTTAGATTAAAAAACGATAAATAATCTCAACATGAAGAAATATTTGATGTTTAATAAAAATGTTTCCAAATTTGATTTTTGATGATATTTAAATGGTTATTTAGATTAAACAACGATAAATACATTCAAAGTGACGTGATATTTAATACTCAATAAAAATGTGTCCAAATTTCATGTTTGATGATATTTAATTAATGTTTAATGTATTTAGATTAAACAACGATAAATAAACTCAACATGAAGAAATATTTGATGTTTAATGAAAATGTTTCCAAATTTGATTTTTGATGATATTTAAATGGTTATTTAGATTAAAAAACGATAAATACATTCAAAATGACGTGATATTTAATACTTAATAAAAATGTTTCCAAATTTGATGTTTGATGATATTTAATTGGTTATTTAGATTAAACAACGAAAAATACATTCAAAGTGACGTGATATTTAATACTTAATAAAAATGTTTCCAAATTTGATGTTTGATGATATTTAATTAGTTATTTAGATTAAAAAACGATAAATAAACTCAACATGAAGAAATATTTGATGTTTAATAAAAATGTTTCCAAATTAGATTTTTGATGATATTTAAATGGTTACTTAGATTAAACAACGATAAATACATTCAAAATGACGTGATATTTAATACTTAATAAAAATGTTTCCAAATTTGATGTTTGATGATATTTAATTGGTTATTTAGATTAAAAAACGATAAATAAACTCAACATGAAGAAATATTTGATGTTTAATAAAAATGTTTCCAAATTTGATTTTTGATGATATTTAAATGGTTACTTAGATTAAACAACGATAAATACATTCAAAATGACGTGATATTTAATACTTAATAAAAATGTTTCCAAATTTGATGTTTGATGATATTTAATTGGTTATTTAGATTAAAAAACGATAAATAAACTCAACATGAAGAAATATTTGATGTTTAATAAAAATGTTTCCAAATTTGATTTTTGATGATATTTAAATGGTTATTTAGATTAAACAACGATAAATACATTCAAAGTGACGTGATATTTAATACTCAATAAAAATGTGTCCAAATTTCATGTTTGATGATATTTAATTAATGTTTAATTGTGTTTGTTTAATGTATTTAGATTAAACAACTATAAATAAAAACATGAAGAAATATTTGATGTTTAATAAAAATGTTTCCAAATTTGATTTTTGATTATATTTAATTGGTTATTTAGATTAAACAACGAAAAATACATTCAAAGTGACGTGATAATTAATACTTAATAAAAATGTTTCCAAATTTGATGTTTGATGATTTTAAATTGGTTATTTAGAATAAACAACGATAAATACATTCAAAATGACGTGATATTTAATACTTAATAAAAATGTTTCCAAATTTGATGTTTGATGATATTTAATTGGTTATTAAGATTAAAAAACGATAAATAAACTCAACATGAAGAAATATTTGATGTTTAATAAAAATGTTTCCAAATTTGATTTTTGATGATATTTAAATGGTTATTTAGATTAAACAACGATAAACACATTCAAAGTGACGTGATATTTAATACTTAATAAAAATGTGGCCAAATTTGATGTTTGATGATATTTAATTAATGTTTAATTGTGTTTGTTTAATGTATTTAGATTAAAAAACGATAAATAAACTCAACATGAAGAAATATTTGATGTTTAATAAAAATGTTTCCAAATTAGATTTTTGATGATATTTAAATGGTTACTTAGATTAAACAACGATAAATACATTCAAAATGACGTGATATTTAATACTTAATAAAAATGTTTCCAAATTTGATGTTTGATGATATTTAATTGGTTATTTAGATTAAAAAACGATAAATAAACTCAACATGAAGAAATATTTGATGTTTAATAAAAATGTTTCCAAATTTGATTTTTGATGATATTTATTTAAATAAACCATTTGGTTATTTAGATTAAACAACGATAAATACATTCAAAGTGACGTGATATTTAATACTCAATAAAAATGTGTCCAAATTTCATGTTTGATGATATTTAATTAATGTTTAATTGTGTTTGTTTAATGTATTTAGATTAAACAACTATAAATAAAAACATGAAGAAATATTTGATGTTTAATAAAAATGTTTCCAAATTTGATTTTTGATTATATTTAATTGGTTATTTAGATTAAACAACGAAAAATACATTCAAAGTGACGTGATAATTAATACTTAATAAAAATGTTTCCAAATTTGATGTTTGATGATTTTAAATTGGTTATTTAGAATAAACAACGATAAATACATTCAAAATGACGTGATATTTAATACTTAATAAAAATGTTTCCAAATTTGATGTTTGATGATATTTAATTGGTTATTAAGATTAAAAAACGATAAATAAACTCAACATGAAGAAATATTTGATGTTTAATAAAAATGTTTCCAAATTTGATTTTTGATGATATTTAAATGGTTATTTAGATTAAACAACGATAAACACATTCAAAGTGACGTGATATTTAATACTTAATAAAAATGTGGCCAAATTTGATGTTTGATGATATTTAATTAATGTTTAATTGTGTTTGTTTAATGTATTTAGATTAAAAAACGATAAATAAACTCAACATGAAGAAATATTTGATGTTTAATAAAAATGTTCCCAAATTTGATTTTTGATGATATTTAAATGGTTAATTAGATTAAACAACGATAAATACATTCAAAATGACGTGATATTTAATACTTAATAAAAATGTTTCCAAATTTGATGTTTGATGATATTTAATAGGTTATTTAGATTAAAAAACGATAAATAAACTCAACATGAAGAAATATTTGATGTTTAATAAAAATGTTTCCAAATTTGATTTTTGATGATATTTAAATGGTTATTTAGATTAAACAACGATAAATACATTCAAAATGACGTGATATTTAATACTTAATAAAAATGTGTCCAAATTTGATGTTTGATGATATTTAATTGGTTATTAAAATTAAAAAACGATAAATAAACTCAACATGCAGAAATATTTGATGTTTAATAAAAATGTTTCCAAATTTGATTTTTGATGATATTTAAATGGTTATTTAGATTAAACAACGATAAATACATTCAAAATGACGATATTTAATACTTAATAAAAATGTTTCCAAATGTTTCCAAATTTGAAGTTTGATGATATTTAATTAGTTATTTAGATTAAAAAACGATAAATAAACTCAACATGAAGAAATATTTGATGTTTAATAAAAATGTTTCCAAATTAGATTTTTGATGATATTTAAATGGTTACTTAGATTAAACAACGATAAATACATTCAAAATGACGTGATATTTAATACTTAATAAAAATGTTTCCAAATTTGATGTTTGATGATATTTAATTGGTTATTTAGATTAAAAAACGATAAATAAACTCAACATGAAGAAATATTTGATGTTTAATAAAAATGTTTCCAAATTTGATTTTTGATGATATTTAAATGGTTATTTAGATTAAACAACGATAAATACATTCAAAGTGACGTGATATTTAATACTCAATAAAAATGTGTCCAAATTTCATGTTTGATGATATTTAATTAATGTTTAATTGTGTTTGTTTAATGTATTTAGATTAAACAACGATAAATAAAAACATGAAGAAATATTTGATGTTTAATAAAAATGTTTCCAAATTTGATTTTTGATGATATTTAAATGGTTATTTAGATTAAAAAACGATAAATACATTCAAAATGACGTGATATTTAATACTTAATAAAAATGTTTCCAAATTTGATGTTTGATGATATTTAATTGGTTATTTAGATTAAACAACGAAAAATACATTCAAAGTGACGTGATATTTAATACTTAATAAAAATGTTTCCAAATTTGATGTTTGATGATATTTAATTGGTTATTTAGATTAAAAAACGATAAATAAACTCAACATGAAGAAATATTTGATGTTTAATAAAAATGTTTCCAAATTTGATTTTTGATGATATTTAAATGGTTATTTAGATTAAACAACGATAAATACATTCAAAGTGACGTGATATTTAATACTCAATAAAAATGTGTCCAAATTTCATGTTTGATGATATTTAATTAAGTTTAATTGTGTTTGTTTAATGTATTTAGATTAAACAACGATAAATAAAAACATGAAGAAATATTTCCAATAAATTTGATGTTTGATGATATTTAATTGGTTATTAAGATTAAAAAACGATAAATAAACTCAACATGAAGAAATATTTGATGTTTAATAAAAATGTTTCCAAATTTGATTTTTGATGATATTTAAATGGTTATTTAGATTAAACAACGATAAACACATTCAAAGTGACGTGATATTTAATACTTAATAAAAATGTGGCCAAATTTGATGTTTGATGATATTTAATTAATGTTTAATTGTGTTTGTTTAATGTATTTAGATTAAAAAACGATAAATAAACTCAACATGAAGAAATATTTGATGTTTAATAAAAATGTTTCCAAATTAGATTTTTGATGATATTTAAATGGTTACTTAGATTAAACAACGATAAATACATTCAAAATGACGTGATATTTAATACTTAATAAAAATGTTTCCAAATTTGATGTTTGATGATATTTAATTGGTTATTTAGATTAAAAAACGATAAATAAACTCAACATGAAGAAATATTTGATGTTTAATAAAAATGTTTCCAAATTTGATTTTTGATGATATTTATTTAAATAAACCATTTGGTTATTTAGATTAAACAACGATAAATACATTCAAAGTGACGTGATATTTAATACTCAATAAAAATGTGTCCAAATTTCATGTTTGATGATATTTAATTAATGTTTAATTGTGTTTGTTTAATGTATTTAGATTAAACAACTATAAATAAAAACATGAAGAAATATTTGATGTTTAATAAAAATGTTTCCAAATTTGATTTTTGATTATATTTAATTGGTTATTTAGATTAAACAACGAAAAATACATTCAAAGTGACGTGATAATTAATACTTAATAAAAATGTTTCCAAATTTGATGTTTGATGATTTTAAATTGGTTATTTAGAATAAACAACGATAAATACATTCAAAATGACGTGATATTTAATACTTAATAAAAATGTTTCCAAATTTGATGTTTGATGATATTTAATTGGTTATTAAGATTAAAAAACGATAAATAAACTCAACATGAAGAAATATTTGATGTTTAATAAAAATGTTTCCAAATTTGATTTTTGATGATATTTAAATGGTTATTTAGATTAAACAACGATAAACACATTCAAAGTGACGTGATATTTAATACTTAATAAAAATGTGGCCAAATTTGATGTTTGATGATATTTAATTAATGTTTAATTGTGTTTGTTTAATGTATTTAGATTAAAAAACGATAAATAAACTCAACATGAAGAAATATTTGATGTTTAATAAAAATGTTCCCAAATTTGATTTTTGATGATATTTAAATGGTTAATTAGATTAAACAACGATAAATACATTCAAAATGACGTGATATTTAATACTTAATAAAAATGTTTCCAAATTTGATGTTTGATGATATTTAATAGGTTATTTAGATTAAAAAACGATAAATAAACTCAACATGAAGAAATATTTGATGTTTAATAAAAATGTTTCCAAATTTGATTTTTGATGATATTTAAATGGTTATTTAGATTAAACAACGATAAATACATTCAAAATGACGTGATATTTAATACTTAATAAAAATGTGTCCAAATTTGATGTTTGATGATATTTAATTGGTTATTAAAATTAAAAAACGATAAATAAACTCAACATGCAGAAATATTTGATGTTTAATAAAAATGTTTCCAAATTTGATTTTTGATGATATTTAAATGGTTATTTAGATTAAACAACGATAAATACATTCAAAATGACGATATTTAATACTTAATAAAAATGTTTCCAAATGTTTCCAAATTTGATGTTTGATGATATTTAATTAGTTATTTAGATTAAAAAACGATAAATAAACTCAACATGAAGAAATATTTGATGTTTAATAAAAATGTTTCCAAATTAGATTTTTGATGATATTTAAATGGTTACTTAGATTAAACAACGATAAATACATTCAAAATGACGTGATATTTAATACTTAATAAAAATGTTTCCAAATTTGATGTTTGATGATATTTAATTGGTTATTTAGATTAAAAAACGATAAATAAACTCAACATGAAGAAATATTTGATGTTTAATAAAAATGTTTCCAAATTTGATTTTTGATGATATTTAAATGGTTATTTAGATTAAACAACGATAAATACATTCAAAGTGACGTGATATTTAATACTCAATAAAAATGTGTCCAAATTTCATGTTTGATGATATTTAATTAATGTTTAATTGTGTTTGTTTAATGTATTTAGATTAAACAACGATAAATAAAAACATGAAGAAATATTTGATGTTTAATAAAAATGTTTCCAAATTTGATTTTTGATGATATTTAAATGGTTATTTAGATTAAAAAACGATAAATACATTCAAAATGACGTGATATTTAATACTTAATAAAAATGTTTCCAAATTTGATGTTTGATGATATTTAATTGGTTATTTAGATTAAACAACGAAAAATACATTCAAAGTGACGTGATATTTAATACTTAATAAAAATGTTTCCAAATTTGATGTTTGATGATATTTAATTGGTTATTTAGATTAAAAAACGATAAATAAACTCAACATGAAGAAATATTTGATGTTTAATAAAAATGTTTCCAAATTTGATTTTTGATGATATTTAAATGGTTATTTAGATTAAACAACGATAAATACATTCAAAGTGACGTGATATTTAATACTCAATAAAAATGTGTCCAAATTTCATGTTTGATGATATTTAATTAAGTTTAATTGTGTTTGTTTAATGTATTTAGATTAAACAACGATAAATAAAAACATGAAGAAATATTTGATGTTTAATAAAAATGTTTCCAAATTTGATTTTTGATGATATTTAAATGGTTATTTAGATTAAAAAACGATAAATACATTCAAAATGACGTGATATTTAATACTTAATAAAAATGTTTCCAAATTTGATGTTTGATGATATTTAATTGGTTATTTAGATTAAACAACGAAAAATACATTCAAAGTGACGTGATATTTAATACTTAAAAAATGTTTCCAAATTTGATGTTTGATGATATTTAATTGGTTATTTAGATTAAAAAACGATAAATAAACTCAACATGAAGAAATATTTGATGTTTAATAAAAATGTTTCCAAATTTGATTTTTGATGATATTTAAATGGTTATTTAGAATAAACAACGATAAATACATTCAAAATGACGTGATATTTAATACTTAATAAAAATGTTTCCAAATTTGATGTTTGATGATATTTAATTGGTTATTAAGATTAAAAAACGATAAATAAACTCAACATGAAGAAATATTTGATGTTTAATAAAAATGATTGCAAATTTGATTTTTGATGATATTTAAATGGTTATTTAGATTAAACAACGATAAACACAATCAAAGTGACGTGATATTTAATACTTAATAAAAATGTGGCCAAATTTGATGTTTGATGATATTTAATTAATGTTTAATTGTGTTTGTTTAATGTATTTAGATTAAAAAACGATAAATAAACTCAACATGAAGAAATATTTGATGTTTAATAAAAATGATTGCAAATTTGATTTTTGATGATATTTAAATGGTTATTTAGATTAAACAACGATAAACACATTCAAAGTGACGTGATATTTAATACTTAATAAAAATGTGTCCAAATTTGATGTTTGATGATGATATTTAATTAATGTTTAATTGTGTTTGTTTAATGTATTTAGATTAAACAACGATAAATAAACTCAACATGAAGAAATAATTGATGTTTAATAAAAATGTTTCCACATTTGATTTTTGATGATATTTAAATGGTTACTTAGATTAAACAACGATAAATACATTCAAAGTGACGTGATATTTAATACTCAATAAAAATGTGTCCAAATTTCATGTTTGATGATATTTAATTAATGTTTAATTGTGTTTGTTTAATGTATTTAGATTAAACAACGATAAATAAACTCAACATGAAGAAATAGTTGATGTTTAATAAAAATGTTTCCAAATTTGATTTTTGATGATATTTAAATGGTTACTTAGATTAAACAACGATAAATACATTCAAAATGACGTGATATTTAATACTTAATAAAAATGTTTCCAAATTTGATGTTTGATGATATTTAATAGGTTATTTAGATTAAAAAACGATAAATAAACTCAACATGAAGAAATATTTGATGTTTAATAAAAATGTTTCCAAATTTGATTTTTGATGATATTTAAATGGTTATTTAGAATAAACAACGATAAATACATTCAAAATGACGTGATATTTAATACTTAATAAAAATGTTTCCAAATTTGATGTTTGATGATATTTAATTGGTTATTTAGATTAAACAACGAAAAATACATTCAAAGTGACGTGATATTTAATACTTAATAAAAATGTTTCCAAATTTGATGTTTGATGATATTTAATTGGTTATTTAGATTAAAAAACGATAAATAAACTCAACATGAAGAAATATTTGATGTTTAATAAAAATGTTTCCAAATTTGATTTTTGATGATATTTAAATGGTTATTTAGAATAAACAACGATAAATACATTCAAAATGACGTGATATTTAATACTTAATAAAAATGTTTCCAAATTTGATGTTTGATGATATTTAATTGGTTATTAAGATTAAAAAACGATAAATAAAAACAACATGAAGAAATATTTGATGTTTAATAAAAATGATTGCAAATTTGATTTTTGATGATATTTAAATGGTTATTTAGATTAAACAACGATAAACACATTCAAAGTGACGTGATATTTAATACTTAATAAAAATGTGGCCAAATTTGATGTTTGATGATATTTTATTAATGTTTAATTGTGTTTGTTTAATGTATTTAGATTAAAAAACGATAAATAAACTCAACATGAAGAAATATTTGATGTTTAATAAAAATGTTCCCAAATTTGATTTTTAGTGATATTTAATTGATTATTAAGATTAAACAATGATAAATACATTCAAAATGACGTGATATTTAATACTTAATAAAAATGTTTCCAAATTTGATGTTTGATGATTTTAAATTGGTTATTTAGATTAAACAATGATAAATAAACTCAAAATGAAGAAATATTTGATGTTTAATAAAAATGTTTCCAAATTTGATTTTTGATGATATTTAAATGGTTATTTAGATTAAAAAACGATAAATACATTCAAAATGACGTGATATTTAATACTTAATAAAAATGTTTCCAAATTTGATGTTTGATGATATTTAATTGGTTATTTAGATTAAACAATGATAAATACATTCAAAATGAAAAAAATATTTGATGTTTAATAAAAATGTTTCCAAATTTGATTTTTGATGATATTTAAATGGTTATTTAGATTAAACAACGATAAATACATTCAAAATGTTTAATCTAAGTAACCATTTAAATATCATCAAAAATCAAATTTGCAAACATTTTTATTAAACATCAAATATTTCTTCATGTTGAAATTATTTATCGTTTTTTAATCTAAATACATTAAACAAACACAATTAAACATTAATTAAATATCATCAAACATGAAATTTGGACACATTTTTATTGAGTATTAAATATCACGTCACTTTGAATGTATTTATCGTTGTTTAATCTAAATAACCATTTAAATATCATCAAAAATCAAATTTGGAACCATTTTTATTAAACATCAAATATTTCTTCATGTTGAGTTTATTTATCGTTTTTTTAATCTAAATAACCAATTAAATATCATCAAACATCAAATTTGGAAACATTTTTATTAAGTATTAAATATCACGTCATTTTGAATGTATTTATCGTTGTTTAATCTAAGTAACCATTTAAATATCATCAAAAATCAAATTTGGAAACATTTTTATTAAACATCAAATTTCTTCATGTTGAGTTTTATTTATCGTTTTTTAATCTTAATAACCAATTAAATATCATCAAACATCAAATTTGGACACATTTTTATTAAACATCAAATATTTCTTCATGTTGAGTTTATTTATCGTTTTTTAATCTAAATAACCTATTAAATATCATCAAACATCAAATTTGGAAACATTTTTATTAAGTATTAAATATCACGTCATTTTGAATGTATTTATCGTTGTTTAATCTAAGTAACCATTTAAATATCATCAAAAATCAAATTTGGAAACATTTTTATTAAACATCAACTATTTCTTCATGTTGAGTTTATTTATCGTTGTTTAATCTAAATACATTAAACAAACACAATTAAACATTAATTGAAGAAATATTTGATGTTTAATAAAAAATGTTCCCAAATTTGATTTTTAGTGATATTTAATTGGTTATTAAGATTAAAAAACGATAAATACATTCAAAATGACGTGATATTTAATACTTAATAAAAATGTTTCCAAATTTGATGTTTGATGATTTTAAATTGGTTATTTAGATTAAACAATGATAAATAAACTCAAAATGAAGAAATATTTGATGTTTAATAAAAATGTTCCCAAATTTGATTTTTAGTGATATTTAATTGGTTATTAAGATTAAACAACGATAAATACATTCAAAATGACGTGATATTTAATACTTAATAAAAATGTTTCCAAATTTGATGTTTGATGATTTTAAATTGGCTATTTAGATTAAACAATGATAAATAAACTCAAAATGAAGAAATATTTGATGTTTAATAAAAATGTTTCCAAATTTGATTTTTGATGATATTTAAATGGTTATTTAGATTAAAAAACGATAAATACATTCAAAATGACGTGATATTTAATACTTAATAAAAATGTTTCCAAATTTGATGTTTGATGATATTTAATTGGTTATTTAGATTAAACAACGATAAATACATTCAAAATGAAAAAATATTTGATGTTTAACAAAAATGTTTCCAAATTTATTTTTAATGATATTTAAATGGTTATTTAGAATAAACAACGATAAATACATTCAAAATGACGTGATATTTAATACTTAATAAAAATGTTTCCAAATTTGATGTTTGATGATATTTAATTGGTTATTAAGATGAACAATGATAAATACATTCTTGATAAACAATGATAAATACATAATAATTAAACATTCTTAATAAACAATGATAAATACATTCAAAATGACGTGATATTTAATACTTAATAAAAATGTGTCCAAATTTGATGTTTGATGATATTTAATTAATGTTTAATTGTGTTTTTTAATGTATTTAGATTAAACAACGATAAATAAAAACATGAAGAAATATTTGATGTTTAATAAAAATGTTTCCAAATTAGATTTTTGATGATATTTAAATGGTTACTTAGATTAAACAACGATAAATACATTCAAAATGACGTGATATTTAATACTTAATAAAAATGATAAATAACCTCAACATGAAGAAATATTTGATGTTTAATAAAAATGTTTCCAAATTTGATTTTTGATGATATTTAAATGGTTATTTAGATTAAACAACGATAAACACATTCAAAATGACGTGATATTTAATACTTAATAAAAATGTGTCCAAATTTGATGTTTGATGATATTTAATTGGTTATTTAGATTAAAAAACGATAAATAATCTCAACATGAAGAAATATTTGATGTTTAATAAAAATGTTTCAAAATTTGATTTTTGATGATATTTAAATGGTTATTTAGATTAAACAACGATAAACACATTCAAAGTGACGTGATATTTAATACTTAATAAAAATGTGTCCAAATTTGATGTTTGATGATGATATTTAATTAATGTTTAATTGTGTTTGTTTAATGTATTTAGATTAAACAACGATAAATAAACTCAACAAGAAGAAATATTTGATGTTTAATAAAAATGTTTCCAAATTTGATTTTTGATGATATTTAAATGGTTACTTAGATTAAACAACGATAAATACATTCAAAATGACGTGATATTTAATACTTAATAAAAATGTTTCCAAATTTGATGTTTGATGATATTTAATAGGTTATTTAGATTAAAAAACGATAAATAAACTCAACATGAAGAAATATTTGATGTTTAATAAAAATGTTTCCAAATTTGATTTTTGATGATATTTAAATGGTTATTTAGATTAAACAACGATAAACACATTCAAAGTGACGTGATATTTAATACTTAATAAAAATGTGTCCAAATTTGATGTTTGATGATGATATTTAATTAATGTTTAATTGTGTTTGTTTAATGTATTTAGATTAAACAACGATAAATAAACTCAACAAGAAGAAATATTTGATGTTTAATAAAAATGTTTCCAAATTTGATTTTTGATGATATTTAAATGGTTATTTAGATTAAACAACGATAAATACATTCAAAATGACGTGATATTGATTACTTAATAAAAATGTGTACAAATTTGATGTTTGATGATATTTAATTGGTTATTTAGATTAAAAAACGATAAATAAACTCAACAAGAAGAAATATTTGATGTTTAATAAAAATGTTTCCAAATTTGATTTTTGATGATATTTAAATGGTTATTTAGATTAAACAACGATAAATACATTCAAAATGACGTGATATTTAATACTTAATAAAAATGTGTCCAAATTTGATGTTTGATGATATTTAATTGGTTATTAAAATTAAAAAACGATAAATAAACTCAACATGCAGAAATATTTGATGTTTAATAAAAATGTTTCCAAATTTGATTTTTGATGATATTTAAATGGTTATTTAGATTAAACAACGATAAATACATTCAAAATGATGATATTTAATACTTAATAAAAATGTTTCCAAATTTGATGTTTGATGATATTTAATTGGTTATTTAGATTAAAAAACGATAAATAAACTCAACATGAAGAAATATTTGATGTTTAACAAAAATGTTTCCAAATTTGATTTTTGATGATATTTAAATGGTTATTTAGATTAAACAACGATAAATACATTCAAAGTGACGTGATATTTAATACTTAATAAAAATGTGTCCAAATTTCATGTTTGATGATATTTAATTAATGTTTAATTGTGTTTGTTTAATGTATTTAGATTAAACAACGATAAATAAAAACATGAAGAAATATTTGATGTTTAATAAAAATGTTTCCAAATTTGATTTTTGATGATATTTAAATGGTTATTTAGATTAAAAAACGATAAATACATTCAAAATGACGTGATATTTAATACTTAATAAAAATGTTTCCAAATTTGATGTTTGATGATATTTAATTGGTTATTTAGATTAAACAACGAAAAATACATTCAAAGTGACGTGATATTTAATACTTAATAAAAATGTGTCCAAATTTCATGTTTGATGATATTTAATTAATGTTTAATTGTGTTTGTTTAATGTATTTAGATTAAACAACGATAAATAAAAACATGAAGAAATATTTGATGTTTAATAAAAATGTTTCCAAATTTGATTTTTGATGATATTTAAATGGTTATTTAGATTAAAAAACGATAAATACATTCAAAATGACGTGATATTTAATACTTAATAAAAATGTTTCCAAATTTGATGTTTGATGATATTTAATTGGTTATTTAGATTAAAAAACGATAAATAAACTCAACATGAAGAAATATTTGATGTTTAATAAAAATGTTTCCAAATTTGATTTTTGATGATATTTAAATGGTTATTTAGATTAAACAACGATAAATACATTCAAAGTGACGTGATATTTAATACTCAATAAAAATGTGTCCAAATTTCATGTTTGATGATATTTAATTAATGTTTAATTGTGTTTGTTTAATGTATTTAGATTAAACAACGATAAATAAAAACATGAAGAAATATTTGATGTTTAATAAAAATGTTTCCAAATTTAATTTTTGATGATATTTAAATGGTTATTTAGATTAAAAAACGATAAATACATTCAAAATGACGTGATATTTAATACTTAATAAAAATGTTTCCAAATTTGATGTTTGATGATATTTAATTGGTTATTTAGATTAAACAACGAAAAATACATTCAAAGTGACGTGATATTTAATACTTAATAAAAATGTTTCCAAATTTGATGTTTGATGATATTTAATTGGTTATTTAGATTAAAAAACGATAAATAAACTCAACATGAAGAAATATTTGATGTTTAATAAAAATGTTTCCAAATTTGATTTTTGATGATATTTAAATGGTTATTTAGAATAAACAACGATAAATACATTCAAAATGACGTGATATTTAATACTTAATAAAAATGTTTCCAAATTTGATGTTTGATGATATTTAATTGGTTATTAAGATTAAAAAACGATAAATAAACTCAACATGAAGAAATATTTGATGTTTAATAAAAATGATTGCAAATTTGATTTTTGATGATATTTAAATGGTTATTTAGATTAAACAACGATAAACACATTCAAAGTGACGTGATATTTAATACTTAATAAAAATGTGGCCAAATTTGATGTTTGATGATATTTAATTAATGTTTAATTGTGTTTGTTTAATGTATTTAGATTAAAAAACGATAAATAAACTCATCATGAAGAAATATTTGATGTTTAATAAAAATGTTCCCAAATTTGATTTTTAGTGATATTTAATTGGTTATTAAGATTAAAAAACGATAAATACATTCAAAATGACGTGATATTTAATACTTAATAAAAATGTTTCCAAATTTGATGTTTGATGATATTTAATTGGTTATTTAGATTAAACAATAATAAATAAACTCAAAATGAAGAAATATTTGATGTTTAATAAAAATGTTCCCAAATTTGATTTTTAGTGATATTTAATTGATTATTAAGATTAAACAATGATAAATACATTCAAAATGACGTGATATTTAATACTTAATAAAAATGTTTCCAAATTTGATGTTTGATGATTTTAAATTGGTTATTTAGATTAAACAATGATAAATAAACTCAAAATGAAGAAATATTTGATGTTTAATAAAAATGTTTCCAAATTTGATTTTTGATGATATTTAAATGGTTATTTAGATTAAAAAACGATAAATACATTCAAAATGACGTGATATTTAATACTTAATAAAAATGTTTCCAAATTTGATGTTTGATGATATTTAATTGGTTATTTAGATTAAAAAACGATAAATAAACTCAACATGAAGAAATATTTGATGTTTAATAAAAATGTTTCCAAATTTGATTTTTGATGATATTTAAATGGTTACTTAGATTAAACAACGATAAATACATTCAAAATGACGTGATATTTAATACTTAATAAACATTTTTTTAAATTTGATGTTTGATGATATTTAATAGGTTATTTAGATTAAAAAACGATAAATAAACTCAACATGAAGAAATATTTGATGTTTAATAAAAATGTTTCCAAATTTGATTTTTGATGATATTTAAATGGTTATTTAGATTAAACAACGATAAACACATTCAAAATGACGTGATATTTAATACTTAATAAAAATGTGTCCAAATTTGATGTTTGATGATATTTAATTGGTTATTTAGATTAAAAAACGATAAATAAACTCAACAAGAAGAAATATTTGATGTTTAATAAAAATGTTTCCAAATTTGATTTTTGATGATATTTAAATGGTTATTTAGAATAAACAACGATAAACACATTCAAAGTGACGTGATATTTAATACTTAATAAAAATGTGTCCAAATTTGATGTTTGATGATGATATTTAATTAATGTTTAATTGTGTTTGTTTAATGTATTTAGATTAAACAACGATAAATAAACTCAACAAGAAGAAATATTTGATGTTTAATAAAAATGTTTCCAAATTTGATTTTTGATGATATTTAAATGGTTACTTAGATTAAACAACGATAAATACATTCAAAATGACGTGATATTTAATACTTAATAAAAATGTTTCCAAATTTGATGTTTGATGATATTTAATTGGTTATTTAGATTAAACAACGACAAATACATTCAAAGTGACGTGATATTTAATACTTAATAAAAATGTTTCCAAATTTGATGTTTGATGATATTTAATTGGTTATTTAGATTAAAAAACGATAAATAAACTCAACATGAAGAAATATTTGATGTTTAATAAAAATGTTTCCAAATTTGATTTTTGATGATATTTAAATGGTTATTTAGATTAAACAACGATAAATACATTCAAAGTGACGTGATATTTAATACTCAATAAAAATGTGTCCAAATTTCATGTTTGATGATATTTAATTAATGTTTAATTGTGTTTGTTTAATGTATTTAGATTAAACAACGATAAATAAAAACATGAAGAAATATTTGATGTTTAATAAAAATGTTTCCAAATTTAATTTTTGATGATATTTAAATGGTTATTTAGATTAAAAAACTATAAATACATTCAAAATGACGTGATATTTAATACTTAATAAAAATGTTTCCAAATTTGATGTTTGATGATATTTAATTGGTTATTTAGATTAAAAAACGATAAATAAACTCAACATGAAGAAATATTTGATGTTTAATAAAAATGATTGCAAATTTGATTTTTGATGATATTTAAATGGTTATTTAGATTAAACAACGATAAACACATTCAAAGTGACGTGATATTTAATACTTAATAAAAATGTGGCCAAATTTGATGTTTGATGATATTTCATTAATGTTTAATTGTGTTTGTTTAATGTATTTAGATTAAAAAACGATAAATAAACTCATCATGAAGAAATATTTGATGTTTAATAAAAATCTTCCCAAATTTGATTTTTAGTGATATTTAATTGGTTATTAAGATTAAAAAACGATAAATACATTCAAAATGACGTGATATTTAATACTTAATAAAAATGTTTCCAAATTTGATGTTTGATGATATTTAATTGGTTATTTAGATTAAACAATGATAAATAAACTCAAAATGAAGAAATATTTGATGTTTAATAAAAATGTTCCCAAATTTGATTTTTAGTGATATTTAATTGATTATTAAGATTAAACAATGATAAATACATTCAAAATGACGTGATATTTAATACTTAATAAAAATGTTTCCAAATTTGATGTTTGATGATTTTAAATTGGTTATTTAGATTAAACAATGATAAATAAACTCAAAATGAAGAAATATTTGATGTTTAATAAAAATGTTTCCAAATTTGATTTTTGATGATATTTAAATGGTTATTTAGATTAAAAAACGATAAATACATTCAAAATGACGTGATATTTAATACTTAATAAAAATGTTTCCAAATTTGATGTTTGATGATATTTAATTGGTTATTTAGATTAAAAAACGATAAATAAACTCAACATGAAGAAATATTTGATGTTTAATAAAAATGTTTCCAAATTTGATTTTTGATGATATTTAAATGGTTACTTAGATTAAACAACGATAAATACATTCAAAATGACGTGATATTTAATACTTAATAAAAATTTTTTTAAATTTGATGTTTGATGATATTTAATAGGTTATTTAGATTAAAAAACGATAAATAAACTCAACATGAAGAAATATTTGATGTTTAATAAAAATGTTTCCAAATTTAATTTTTGATGATATTTAAATGGTTATTTAGATTAAAAAACGATAAATACATTCAAAATGACGTGATATTTAATACTTAATAAAAATGTTTCCAAATTTGATGTTTGATGATATTTAATTGGTTATTTAGATTAAACAACGAAAAATACATTCAAAGTGACGTGATATTTAATACTTAATAAAAATGTTTCCAAATTTGATGTTTGATGATATTTAATTGGTTATTTAGATTAAAAAGCGATAAATAAACTCAACATGAAGAAATATTTGATGTTTAATAAAAATGTTTCCAAATTTGATTTTTGATGATATTTAAATGGTTATTTAGAATAAACAACGATAAATACATTCAAAATGACGTGATATTTAATACTTAATAAAAATGTTTCCAAATTTGATGTTTGATGATATTTAATTGGTTATTAAGATTAAAAAACGATAAATAAACTCAACATGAAGAAATATTTGATGTTTAATAAAAATGATTGCAAATTTGATTTTTGATGATATTTAAATGGTTATTTAGATTAAACAACGATAAACACATTCAAAGTGACGTGATATTTAATACTTAATAAAAATGTGGCCAAATTTGATGTTTGATGATATTTAATTAATGTTTAATTGTGTTTGTTTAATGTATTTAGATTAAAAAACGATAAATAAACTCATCATGAAGAAATATTTGATGTTTAATAAAAATGTTCCCAAATTTGATTTTTAGTGATATTTAATTGGTTATTAAGATTAAAAAACGATAAATACATTCAAAATGACGTGATATTTAATACTTAATAAAAATGTTTCCAAATTTGATGTTTGATGATATTTAATTGGTTATTTAGATTAAAAAACGATAAATAAACTCAACATGAAGAAATATTTGATGTTTAATAAAAATGTTTCCAAATTTAATTTTTGATGATATTTAAATGGTTATTTAGATTAAAAAACGATAAATACATTCAAAATGACGTGATATTTAATACTTAATAAAAATGTTTCCAAATTTGATGTTTGATGATATTTAATTGGTTATTAAGATTAAAAAACGATAAATAAACTCAACAAGAAGAAATATTTGATGTTTAATAAAAATGTTTCCAAATTTGATTTTTGATGATATTTAAATGGTTATTTAGAATAAACAACGATAAACACATTCAAAGTGACGTGATATTTAATACTTAATAAAAATGTGTCCAAATTTGATGTTTGATGATGATATTTAATTAATGTTTAATTGTGTTTGTTTAATGTATTTAGATTAAACAACGATAAATAAACTCAACAAGAAGAAATATTTGATGTTTAATAAAAATGTTTCCAAATTTGATTTTTGATGATATTTAAATGGTTATTTAGATTAAACAACGATAAACACATTCAAAGTGACGTGATATTTAATACTTAATAAAAATGTGTCCAAATTTGATGTTTGATGATGATATTTAATTAATGTTTAATTGTGTTTGTTTAATGTATTTAGATTAAACAACGATAAATAAACTCAACAAGAAGAAATATTTGATGTTTAATAAAAATGTTTCCAAATTTGATTTTTGATGATATTTAAATGGTTATTTAGATTAAACAACGATAAATACATTCAAAATGACGTGATATTGATTACTTAATAAAAATGTGTACAAATTTGATGTTTGATGATATTTAATTGGTTATTTAGATTAAAAAACGATAAATAAACTCAACAAGAAGAAATATTTGATGTTTAATAAAAATGTTTCCAAATTTGATTTTTGATGATATTTAAATGGTTATTTAGATTAAACAACGATAAATACATTCAAAATGACGTGATATTTAATACTTAATAAAAATGTGTCCAAATTTGATGTTTGATGATATTTAATTGGTTATTAAAATTAAAAAACGATAAATAAACTCAACATGCAGAAATATTTGATGTTTAATAAAAATGTTTCCAAATTTGATTTTTGATGATATTTAAATGGTTATTTAGATTAAACAACGATAAATACATTCAAAATGACGATATTTAATACTTAATAAAAATGTTTCCAAATTTGATGTTTGATGATATTTAATTGGTTATTTAGATTAAAAAACGATAAATAAACTCAACATGAAGAAATATTTGATGTTTAATAAAAATGTTTCCAAATTTGATTTTTGATGATATTTAAATGGTTATTTAGATTAAACAACGATAAATACATTCAAAGTGACGTGATATTTAATACTCAATAAAAATGTTTCCAAATTTCATGTTTGATGATATTTAATTAATGTTTAATTGTGTTTGTTTAATGTATTTAGATTAAACAACGATAAATAAAAACATGAAGAAATATTTGATGTTTAATAAAAATGTTTCCAAATTTGATTTTTGATGATATTTAAATGGTTATTTAGATTAAAAAACGATAAATACATTCAAAATGACGTGATATTTAATACTTAATAAAAATGTTTCCAAATTTGATGTTTGATGATATTTAATTGGTTATTTAGATTAAACAACGAAAAATACATTCAAAGTGACGTGATATTTAATACTTAATAAAAATGTTTCCAAATTTGATGTTTGATGATATTTAATTGGTTATTTAGATTAAAAAACGATAAATAAACTCAACATGAAGAAATATTTGATGTTTAACAAAAATGTTTCCAAATTTGATTTTTGATGATATTTAAATGGTTATTTAGATTAAACAACGATAAATACATTCAAAGTGACGTGATATTTAATACTTAATAAAAATGTGTCCAAATTTCATGTTTGATGATATTTAATTAATGTTTAATTGTGTTTGTTTAATGTATTTAGATTAAACAACGATAAATAAAAACATGAAGAAATATTTGATGTTTAATAAAAATGTTTCCAAATTTGATTTTTGATGATATTTAAATGGTTATTTAGATTAAAAAACGATAAATACATTCAAAATGACGTGATATTTAATACTTAATAAAAATGTTTCCAAATTTGATGTTTGATGATATTTAATTGGTTATTTAGATTAAACAACGAAAAATACATTCAAAGTGACGTGATATTTAATACTTAATAAAAATGTGTCCAAATTTCATGTTTGATGATATTTAATTAATGTTTAATTGTGTTTGTTTAATGTATTTAGATTAAACAACGATAAATAAAAACATGAAGAAATATTTGATGTTTAATAAAAATGTTTCCAAATTTGATTTTTGATGATATTTAAATGGTTATTTAGATTAAAAAACGATAAATACATTCAAAATGACGTGATATTTAATACTTAATAAAAATGTTTCCAAATTTGATGTTTGATGATATTTAATTGGTTATTTAGATTAAAAAACGATAAATAAACTCAACATGAAGAAATATTTGATGTTTAATAAAAATGTTTCCAAATTTGATTTTTGATGATATTTAAATGGTTATTTAGATTAAACAACGATAAATACATTCAAAGTGACGTGATATTTAATACTCAATAAAAATGTGTCCAAATTTCATGTTTGATGATATTTAATTAATGTTTAATTGTGTTTGTTTAATGTATTTAGATTAAACAACGATAAATAAAAACATGAAGAAATATTTGATGTTTAATAAAAATGTTTCCAAATTTAATTTTTGATGATATTTAAATGGTTATTTAGATTAAAAAACGATAAATACATTCAAAATGACGTGATATTTAATACTTAATAAAAATGTTTCCAAATTTGATGTTTGATGATATTTAATTGGTTATTTAGATTAAACAACGAAAAATACATTCAAAGTGACGTGATATTTAATACTTAATAAAAATGTTTCCAAATTTGATGTTTGATGATATTTAATTGGTTATTTAGATTAAAAAACGATAAATAAACTCAACATGAAGAAATATTTGATGTTTAATAAAAATGTTTCCAAATTTGATTTTTGATGATATTTAAATGGTTATTTAGAATAAACAACGATAAATACATTCAAAATGACGTGATATTTAATACTTAATAAAAATGTTTCCAAATTTGATGTTTGATGATATTTAATTGGTTATTAAGATTAAAAAACGATAAATAAACTCAACATGAAGAAATATTTGATGTTTAATAAAAATGATTGCAAATTTGATTTTTGATGATATTTAAATGGTTATTTAGATTAAACAACGATAAACACATTCAAAGTGACGTGATATTTAATACTTAATAAAAATGTGGCCAAATTTGATGTTTGATGATATTTAATTAATGTTTAATTGTGTTTGTTTAATGTATTTAGATTAAAAAACGATAAATAAACTCATCATGAAGAAATATTTGATGTTTAATAAAAATGTTCCCAAATTTGATTTTTAGTGATATTTAATTGGTTATTAAGATTAAAAAACGATAAATACATTCAAAATGACGTGATATTTAATACTTAATAAAAATGTTTCCAAATTTGATGTTTGATGATATTTAATTGGTTATTTAGATTAAACAATAATAAATAAACTCAAAATGAAGAAATATTTGATGTTTAATAAAAATGTTCCCAAATTTGATTTTTAGTGATATTTAATTGATTATTAAGATTAAACAATGATAAATACATTCAAAATGACGTGATATTTAATACTTAATAAAAATGTTTCCAAATTTGATGTTTGATGATTTTAAATTGGTTATTTAGATTAAACAATGATAAATAAACTCAAAATGAAGAAATATTTGATGTTTAATAAAAATGTTTCCAAATTTGATTTTTGATGATATTTAAATGGTTATTTAGATTAAAAAACGATAAATACATTCAAAATGACGTGATATTTAATACTTAATAAAAATGTTTCCAAATTTGATGTTTGATGATATTTAATTGGTTATTTAGATTAAAAAACGATAAATAAACTCAACATGAAGAAATATTTGATGTTTAATAAAAATGTTTCCAAATTTGATTTTTGATGATATTTAAATGGTTACTTAGATTAAACAACGATAAATACATTCAAAATGACGTGATATTTAATACTTAATAAACATTTTTTTAAATTTGATGTTTGATGATATTTAATAGGTTATTTAGATTAAAAAACGATAAATAAACTCAACATGAAGAAATATTTGATGTTTAATAAAAATGTTTCCAAATTTGATTTTTGATGATATTTAAATGGTTATTTAGATTAAACAACGATAAACACATTCAAAATGACGTGATATTTAATACTTAATAAAAATGTGTCCAAATTTGATGTTTGATGATATTTAATTGGTTATTTAGATTAAAAAACGATAAATAAACTCAACAAGAAGAAATATTTGATGTTTAATAAAAATGTTTCCAAATTTGATTTTTGATGATATTTAAATGGTTATTTAGAATAAACAACGATAAACACATTCAAAGTGACGTGATATTTAATACTTAATAAAAATGTGTCCAAATTTGATGTTTGATGATGATATTTAATTAATGTTTAATTGTGTTTGTTTAATGTATTTAGATTAAACAACGATAAATAAACTCAACAAGAAGAAATATTTGATGTTTAATAAAAATGTTTCCAAATTTGATTTTTGATGATATTTAAATGGTTACTTAGATTAAACAACGATAAATACATTCAAAATGACGTGATATTTAATACTTAATAAAAATGTTTCCAAATTTGATGTTTGATGATATTTAATTGGTTATTTAGATTAAACAACGACAAATACATTCAAAGTGACGTGATATTTAATACTTAATAAAAATGTTTCCAAATTTGATGTTTGATGATATTTAATTGGTTATTTAGATTAAAAAACGATAAATAAACTCAACATGAAGAAATATTTGATGTTTAATAAAAATGTTTCCAAATTTGATTTTTGATGATATTTAAATGGTTATTTAGATTAAACAACGATAAATACATTCAAAGTGACGTGATATTTAATACTCAATAAAAATGTGTCCAAATTTCATGTTTGATGATATTTAATTAATGTTTAATTGTGTTTGTTTAATGTATTTAGATTAAACAACGATAAATAAAAACATGAAGAAATATTTGATGTTTAATAAAAATGTTTCCAAATTTAATTTTTGATGATATTTAAATGGTTATTTAGATTAAAAAACTATAAATACATTCAAAATGACGTGATATTTAATACTTAATAAAAATGTTTCCAAATTTGATGTTTGATGATATTTAATTGGTTATTTAGATTAAAAAACGATAAATAAACTCAACATGAAGAAATATTTGATGTTTAATAAAAATGATTGCAAATTTGATTTTTGATGATATTTAAATGGTTATTTAGATTAAACAACGATAAACACATTCAAAGTGACGTGATATTTAATACTTAATAAAAATGTGGCCAAATTTGATGTTTGATGATATTTCATTAATGTTTAATTGTGTTTGTTTAATGTATTTAGATTAAAAAACGATAAATAAACTCATCATGAAGAAATATTTGATGTTTAATAAAAATCTTCCCAAATTTGATTTTTAGTGATATTTAATTGGTTATTAAGATTAAAAAACGATAAATACATTCAAAATGACGTGATATTTAATACTTAATAAAAATGTTTCCAAATTTGATGTTTGATGATATTTAATTGGTTATTTAGATTAAACAATGATAAATAAACTCAAAATGAAGAAATATTTGATGTTTAATAAAAATGTTCCCAAATTTGATTTTTAGTGATATTTAATTGATTATTAAGATTAAACAATGATAAATACATTCAAAATGACGTGATATTTAATACTTAATAAAAATGTTTCCAAATTTGATGTTTGATGATTTTAAATTGGTTATTTAGATTAAACAATGATAAATAAACTCAAAATGAAGAAATATTTGATGTTTAATAAAAATGTTTCCAAATTTGATTTTTGATGATATTTAAATGGTTATTTAGATTAAAAAACGATAAATACATTCAAAATGACGTGATATTTAATACTTAATAAAAATGTTTCCAAATTTGATGTTTGATGATATTTAATTGGTTATTTAGATTAAAAAACGATAAATAAACTCAACATGAAGAAATATTTGATGTTTAATAAAAATGTTTCCAAATTTGATTTTTGATGATATTTAAATGGTTACTTAGATTAAACAACGATAAATACATTCAAAATGACGTGATATTTAATACTTAATAAAAATTTTTTTAAATTTGATGTTTGATGATATTTAATAGGTTATTTAGATTAAAAAACGATAAATAAACTCAACATGAAGAAATATTTGATGTTTAATAAAAATGTTTCCAAATTTAATTTTTGATGATATTTAAATGGTTATTTAGATTAAAAAACGATAAATACATTCAAAATGACGTGATATTTAATACTTAATAAAAATGTTTCCAAATTTGATGTTTGATGATATTTAATTGGTTATTTAGATTAAACAACGAAAAATACATTCAAAGTGACGTGATATTTAATACTTAATAAAAATGTTTCCAAATTTGATGTTTGATGATATTTAATTGGTTATTTAGATTAAAAAACGATAAATAAACTCAACATGAAGAAATATTTGATGTTTAATAAAAATGTTTCCAAATTTGATTTTTGATGATATTTAAATGGTTATTTAGAATAAACAACGATAAATACATTCAAAATGACGTGATATTTAATACTTAATAAAAATGTTTCCAAATTTGATGTTTGATGATATTTAATTGGTTATTAAGATTAAAAAACGATAAATAAACTCAACATGAAGAAATATTTGATGTTTAATAAAAATGATTGCAAATTTGATTTTTGATGATATTTAAATGGTTATTTAGATTAAACAACGATAAACACATTCAAAGTGACGTGATATTTAATACTTAATAAAAATGTGGCCAAATTTGATGTTTGATGATATTTAATTAATGTTTAATTGTGTTTGTTTAATGTATTTAGATTAAAAAACGATAAATAAACTCATCATGAAGAAATATTTGATGTTTAATAAAAATGTTCCCAAATTTGATTTTTAGTGATATTTAATTGGTTATTAAGATTAAAAAACGATAAATACATTCAAAATGACGTGATATTTAATACTTAATAAAAATGTTTCCAAATTTGATGTTTGATGATATTTAATTGGTTATTTAGATTAAAAAACGATAAATAAACTCAACATGAAGAAATATTTGATGTTTAATAAAAATGTTTCCAAATTTAATTTTTGATGATATTTAAATGGTTATTTAGATTAAAAAACGATAAATACATTCAAAATGACGTGATATTTAATACTTAATAAAAATGTTTCCAAATTTGATGTTTGATGATATTTAATTGGTTATTAAGATTAAAAAACGATAAATAAACTCAACAAGAAGAAATATTTGATGTTTAATAAAAATGTTTCCAAATTTGATTTTTGATGATATTTAAATGGTTATTTAGAATAAACAACGATAAACACATTCAAAGTGACGTGATATTTAATACTTAATAAAAATGTGTCCAAATTTGATGTTTGATGATGATATTTAATTAATGTTTAATTGTGTTTGTTTAATGTATTTAGATTAAACAACGATAAATAAACTCAACAAGAAGAAATATTTGATGTTTAATAAAAATGTTTCCAAATTTGATTTTTGATGATATTTAAATGGTTATTTAGATTAAACAACGATAAACACATTCAAAGTGACGTGATATTTAATACTTAATAAAAATGTGTCCAAATTTGATGTTTGATGATGATATTTAATTAATGTTTAATTGTGTTTGTTTAATGTATTTAGATTAAACAACGATAAATAAACTCAACAAGAAGAAATATTTGATGTTTAATAAAAATGTTTCCAAATTTGATTTTTGATGATATTTAAATGGTTATTTAGATTAAACAACGATAAATACATTCAAAATGACGTGATATTGATTACTTAATAAAAATGTGTACAAATTTGATGTTTGATGATATTTAATTGGTTATTTAGATTAAAAAACGATAAATAAACTCAACAAGAAGAAATATTTGATGTTTAATAAAAATGTTTCCAAATTTGATTTTTGATGATATTTAAATGGTTATTTAGATTAAACAACGATAAATACATTCAAAATGACGTGATATTTAATACTTAATAAAAATGTGTCCAAATTTGATGTTTGATGATATTTAATTGGTTATTAAAATTAAAAAACGATAAATAAACTCAACATGCAGAAATATTTGATGTTTAATAAAAATGTTTCCAAATTTGATTTTTGATGATATTTAAATGGTTATTTAGATTAAACAACGATAAATACATTCAAAATGACGATATTTAATACTTAATAAAAATGTTTCCAAATTTGATGTTTGATGATATTTAATTGGTTATTTAGATTAAAAAACGATAAATAAACTCAACATGAAGAAATATTTGATGTTTAATAAAAATGTTTCCAAATTTGATTTTTGATGATATTTAAATGGTTATTTAGATTAAACAACGATAAATACATTCAAAGTGACGTGATATTTAATACTCAATAAAAATGTTTCCAAATTTCATGTTTGATGATATTTAATTAATGTTTAATTGTGTTTGTTTAATGTATTTAGATTAAACAACGATAAATAAAAACATGAAGAAATATTTGATGTTTAATAAAAATGTTTCCAAATTTGATTTTTGATGATATTTAAATGGTTATTTAGATTAAAAAACGATAAATACATTCAAAATGACGTGATATTTAATACTTAATAAAAATGTTTCCAAATTTGATGTTTGATGATATTTAATTGGTTATTTAGATTAAACAACGAAAAATACATTCAAAGTGACGTGATATTTAATACTTAATAAAAATGTTTCCAAATTTGATGTTTGATGATATTTAATTGGTTATTTAGATTAAAAAACGATAAATAAACTCAACATGAAGAAATATTTGATGTTTAATAAAAATGTTTCCAAATTTGATTTTTGATGATATTTAAATGGTTATTTAGATTAAACAACGATAAATACATTCAAAGTGACGTGATATTTAATACTCAATAAAAATGTGTCCAAATTTCATGTTTGATGATATTTAATTAATGTTTAATTGTGTTTGTTTAATGTATTTAGATTAAACAACGATAAATAAAAACATGAAGAAATATTTGATGTTTAATAAAAATGTTTCCAAATTTGATTTTTGATGATATTTAAATGGTTATTTAGATTAAAAAACGATAAATACATTCAAAATGACGTGATATTTAATACTTAATAAAAATGTTTCCAAATTTGATGTTTGATGATATTTAATTGGTTATTTAGATTAAACAACGAAAAATACATTCAAAGTGACGTGATATTTAATACTTAATAAAAATGTTTCCAAATTTGATGTTTGATGATATTTAATTGGTTATTTAGATTAAAAAACGATAAATAAACTCAACATGAAGAAATATTTGATGTTTAATAAAAATGTTTCCAAATTTGATTTTTGATGATATTTAAATGGTTATTTAGAATAAACAACGATAAATACATTCAAAATGACGTGATATTTAATACTTAATAAAAATGTTTCCAAATTTGATGTTTGATGATATTTAATTGGTTATTAAGATTAAAAAACGATAAATAAACTCAACATGAAGAAATATTTGATGTTTAATAAAAATGATTGCAAATTTGATTTTTGATGATATTTAAATGGTTATTTAGATTAAACAACGATAAACACATTCAAAGTGACGTGATATTTAATACTTAATAAAAATGTGGCCAAATTTGATGTTTGATGATATTTAATTAATGTTTAATTGTGTTTGTTTAATGTATTTAGATTAAAAAACGATAAATAAACTCATCATGAAGAAATATTTGATGTTTAATAAAAATGTTCCCAAATTTGATTTTTAGTGATATTTAATTGGTTATTAAGATTAAAAAACGATAAATACATTCAAAATGACGTGATATTTAATACTTAATAAAAATGTTTCCAAATTTGATGTTTGATGATATTTAATTGGTTATTTAGATTAAACAATAATAAATAAACTCAAAATGAAGAAATATTTGATGTTTAATAAAAATGTTCCCAAATTTGATTTTTAGTGATATTTAATTGATTATTAAGATTAAACAATGATAAATACATTCAAAATGACGTGATATTTAATACTTAATAAAAATGTTTCCAAATTTGATGTTTGATGATTTTAAATTGGTTATTTAGATTAAACAATGATAAATAAACTCAAAATGAAGAAATATTTGATGTTTAATAAAAATGTTTCCAAATTTGATTTTTGATGATATTTAAATGGTTATTTAGATTAAAAAACGATAAATACATTCAAAATGACGTGATATTTAATACTTAATAAAAATGTTTCCAAATTTGATGTTTGATGATATTTAATTGGTTATTTAGATTAAAAAACGATAAATAAACTCAACATGCAGAAATATTTGATGTTTAATAAAAATGTTTCCAAATTTGATTTTTGATGATATTTAAATGGTTATTTAGATTAAACAACGATAAATACATTCAAAATGACGATATTTAATACTTAATAAAAATGTTTCCAAATTTGATGTTTGATGATATTTAATTGGTTATTTAGATTAAAAAACGATAAATAAACTCAACATGAAGAAATATTTGATGTTTAATAAAAATGTTTCCAAATTTGATTTTTGATGATATTTAAATGGTTATTTAGATTAAACAACGATAAATACATTCAAAGTGACGTGATATTTAATACTCAATAAAAATGTTTCCAAATTTCATGTTTGATGATATTTAATTAATGTTTAATTGTGTTTGTTTAATGTATTTAGATTAAACAACGATAAATAAAAACATGAAGAAATATTTGATGTTTAATAAAAATGTTTCCAAATTTGATTTTTGATGATATTTAAATGGTTATTTAGATTAAAAAACGATAAATACATTCAAAATGACGTGATATTTAATACTTAATAAAAATGTTTCCAAATTTGATGTTTGATGATATTTAATTGGTTATTTAGATTAAACAACGAAAAATACATTCAAAGTGACGTGATATTTAATACTTAATAAAAATGTTTCCAAATTTGATGTTTGATGATATTTAATTGGTTATTTAGATTAAAAAACGATAAATAAACTCAACATGAAGAAATATTTGATGTTTAATAAAAATGTTTCCAAATTTGATTTTTGATGATATTTAAATGGTTATTTAGATTAAACAACGATAAATACATTCAAAGTGACGTGATATTTAATACTCAATAAAAATGTGTCCAAATTTCATGTTTGATGATATTTAATTAATGTTTAATTGTGTTTGTTTAATGTATTTAGATTAAACAACGATAAATAAAAACATGAAGAAATATTTGATGTTTAATAAAAATGTTTCCAAATTTGATTTTTGATGATATTTAAATGGTTATTTAGATTAAAAAACGATAAATACATTCAAAATGACGTGATATTTAATACTTAATAAAAATGTTTCCAAATTTGATGTTTGATGATATTTAATTGGTTATTTAGATTAAACAACGAAAAATACATTCAAAGTGACGTGATATTTAATACTTAATAAAAATGTTTCCAAATTTGATGTTTGATGATATTTAATTGGTTATTTAGATTAAAAAACGATAAATAAACTCAACATGAAGAAATATTTGATGTTTAATAAAAATGTTTCCAAATTTGATTTTTGATGATATTTAAATGGTTATTTAGAATAAACAACGATAAATACATTCAAAATGACGTGATATTTAATACTTAATAAAAATGTTTCCAAATTTGATGTTTGATGATATTTAATTGGTTATTAAGATTAAAAAACGATAAATAAACTCAACATGAAGAAATATTTGATGTTTAATAAAAATGATTGCAAATTTGATTTTTGATGATATTTAAATGGTTATTTAGATTAAACAACGATAAACACATTCAAAGTGACGTGATATTTAATACTTAATAAAAATGTGGCCAAATTTGATGTTTGATGATATTTAATTAATGTTTAATTGTGTTTGTTTAATGTATTTAGATTAAAAAACGATAAATAAACTCATCATGAAGAAATATTTGATGTTTAATAAAAATGTTCCCAAATTTGATTTTTAGTGATATTTAATTGGTTATTAAGATTAAAAAACGATAAATACATTCAAAATGACGTGATATTTAATACTTAATAAAAATGTTTCCAAATTTGATGTTTGATGATATTTAATTGGTTATTTAGATTAAACAATAATAAATAAACTCAAAATGAAGAAATATTTGATGTTTAATAAAAATGTTCCCAAATTTGATTTTTAGTGATATTTAATTGATTATTAAGATTAAACAATGATAAATACATTCAAAATGACGTGATATTTAATACTTAATAAAAATGTTTCCAAATTTGATGTTTGATGATTTTAAATTGGTTATTTAGATTAAACAATGATAAATAAACTCAAAATGAAGAAATATTTGATGTTTAATAAAAATGTTTCCAAATTTGATTTTTGATGATATTTAAATGGTTATTTAGATTAAAAAACGATAAATACATTCAAAATGACGTGATATTTAATACTTAATAAAAATGTTTCCAAATTTGATGTTTGATGATATTTAATTGGTTATTTAGATTAAAAAACGATAAATAAACTCAACATGAAGAAATATTTGATGTTTAATAAAAATGTTTCCAAATTTGATTTTTGATGATATTTAAATGGTTACTTAGATTAAACAACGATAAATACATTCAAAATGACGTGATATTTAATACTTAATAAACATTTTTTTAAATTTGATGTTTGATGATATTTAATAGGTTATTTAGATTAAAAAACGATAAATAAACTCAACATGAAGAAATATTTGATGTTTAATAAAAATGTTTCCAAATTTGATTTTTGATGATATTTAAATGGTTATTTAGATTAAACAACGATAAACACATTCAAAATGACGTGATATTTAATACTTAATAAAAATGTGTCCAAATTTGATGTTTGATGATATTTAATTGGTTATTTAGATTAAAAAACGATAAATAAACTCAACAAGAAGAAATATTTGATGTTTAATAAAAATGTTTCCAAATTTGATTTTTGATGATATTTAAATGGTTATTTAGAATAAACAACGATAAACACATTCAAAGTGACGTGATATTTAATACTTAATAAAAATGTGTCCAAATTTGATGTTTGATGATGATATTTAATTAATGTTTAATTGTGTTTGTTTAATGTATTTAGATTAAACAACGATAAATAAACTCAACAAGAAGAAATATTTGATGTTTAATAAAAATGTTTCCAAATTTGATTTTTGATGATATTTAAATGGTTACTTAGATTAAACAACGATAAATACATTCAAAATGACGTGATATTTAATACTTAATAAAAATGTTTCCAAATTTGATGTTTGATGATATTTAATTGGTTATTTAGATTAAACAACGACAAATACATTCAAAGTGACGTGATATTTAATACTTAATAAAAATGTTTCCAAATTTGATGTTTGATGATATTTAATTGGTTATTTAGATTAAAAAACGATAAATAAACTCAACATGAAGAAATATTTGATGTTTAATAAAAATGTTTCCAAATTTGATTTTTGATGATATTTAAATGGTTATTTAGATTAAACAACGATAAATACATTCAAAGTGACGTGATATTTAATACTCAATAAAAATGTGTCCAAATTTCATGTTTGATGATATTTAATTAATGTTTAATTGTGTTTGTTTAATGTATTTAGATTAAACAACGATAAATAAAAACATGAAGAAATATTTGATGTTTAATAAAAATGTTTCCAAATTTAATTTTTGATGATATTTAAATGGTTATTTAGATTAAAAAACTATAAATACATTCAAAATGACGTGATATTTAATACTTAATAAAAATGTTTCCAAATTTGATGTTTGATGATATTTAATTGGTTATTTAGATTAAAAAACGATAAATAAACTCAACATGAAGAAATATTTGATGTTTAATAAAAATGATTGCAAATTTGATTTTTGATGATATTTAAATGGTTATTTAGATTAAACAACGATAAACACATTCAAAGTGACGTGATATTTAATACTTAATAAAAATGTGGCCAAATTTGATGTTTGATGATATTTCATTAATGTTTAATTGTGTTTGTTTAATGTATTTAGATTAAAAAACGATAAATAAACTCATCATGAAGAAATATTTGATGTTTAATAAAAATCTTCCCAAATTTGATTTTTAGTGATATTTAATTGGTTATTAAGATTAAAAAACGATAAATACATTCAAAATGACGTGATATTTAATACTTAATAAAAATGTTTCCAAATTTGATGTTTGATGATATTTAATTGGTTATTTAGATTAAACAATGATAAATAAACTCAAAATGAAGAAATATTTGATGTTTAATAAAAATGTTCCCAAATTTGATTTTTAGTGATATTTAATTGATTATTAAGATTAAACAATGATAAATACATTCAAAATGACGTGATATTTAATACTTAATAAAAATGTTTCCAAATTTGATGTTTGATGATTTTAAATTGGTTATTTAGATTAAACAATGATAAATAAACTCAAAATGAAGAAATATTTGATGTTTAATAAAAATGTTTCCAAATTTGATTTTTGATGATATTTAAATGGTTATTTAGATTAAAAAACGATAAATACATTCAAAATGACGTGATATTTAATACTTAATAAAAATGTTTCCAAATTTGATGTTTGATGATATTTAATTGGTTATTTAGATTAAAAAACGATAAATAAACTCAACATGAAGAAATATTTGATGTTTAATAAAAATGTTTCCAAATTTGATTTTTGATGATATTTAAATGGTTACTTAGATTAAACAACGATAAATACATTCAAAATGACGTGATATTTAATACTTAATAAAAATTTTTTTAAATTTGATGTTTGATGATATTTAATAGGTTATTTAGATTAAAAAACGATAAATAAACTCAACATGAAGAAATATTTGATGTTTAATAAAAATGTTTCCAAATTTAATTTTTGATGATATTTAAATGGTTATTTAGATTAAAAAACGATAAATACATTCAAAATGACGTGATATTTAATACTTAATAAAAATGTTTCCAAATTTGATGTTTGATGATATTTAATTGGTTATTTAGATTAAACAACGAAAAATACATTCAAAGTGACGTGATATTTAATACTTAATAAAAATGTTTCCAAATTTGATGTTTGATGATATTTAATTGGTTATTTAGATTAAAAAACGATAAATAAACTCAA
Organism: Nephrotoma flavescens; assembly: GCA_932526605.1. Taxonomy (NCBI): domain Eukaryota; kingdom Metazoa; phylum Arthropoda; class Insecta; order Diptera; family Tipulidae; genus Nephrotoma; species Nephrotoma flavescens. The sequence continues at coordinate 52,889 of CAKOBK010000003.1, forward strand.
CATGAAGAAATATTTGATGTTTAATAAAAATGTTTCCAAATTTGATTTTTGATGATATTTAAATGGTTATTTAGAATAAACAACGATAAATACATTCAAAATGACGTGATATTTAATACTTAATAAAAATGTTTCCAAATTTGATGTTTGATGATATTTAATTGGTTATTAAGATTAAAAAACGATAAATAAACTCAACATGAAGAAATATTTGATGTTTAATAAAAATGATTGCAAATTTGATTTTTGATGATATTTAAATGGTTATTTAGATTAAACAACGATAAACACATTCAAAGTGACGTGATATTTAATACTTAATAAAAATGTGGCCAAATTTGATGTTTGATGATATTTAATTAATGTTTAATTGTGTTTGTTTAATGTATTTAGATTAAAAAACGATAAATAAACTCATCATGAAGAAATATTTGATGTTTAATAAAAATGTTCCCAAATTTGATTTTTAGTGATATTTAATTGGTTATTAAGATTAAAAAACGATAAATACATTCAAAATGACGTGATATTTAATACTTAATAAAAATGTTTCCAAATTTGATGTTTGATGATATTTAATTGGTTATTTAGATTAAAAAACGATAAATAAACTCAACATGAAGAAATATTTGATGTTTAATAAAAATGTTTCCAAATTTAATTTTTGATGATATTTAAATGGTTATTTAGATTAAAAAACGATAAATACATTCAAAATGACGTGATATTTAATACTTAATAAAAATGTTTCCAAATTTGATGTTTGATGATATTTAATTGGTTATTAAGATTAAAAAACGATAAATAAACTCAACAAGAAGAAATATTTGATGTTTAATAAAAATGTTTCCAAATTTGATTTTTGATGATATTTAAATGGTTATTTAGAATAAACAACGATAAACACATTCAAAGTGACGTGATATTTAATACTTAATAAAAATGTGTCCAAATTTGATGTTTGATGATGATATTTAATTAATGTTTAATTGTGTTTGTTTAATGTATTTAGATTAAACAACGATAAATAAACTCAACAAGAAGAAATATTTGATGTTTAATAAAAATGTTTCCAAATTTGATTTTTGATGATATTTAAATGGTTATTTAGATTAAACAACGATAAACACATTCAAAGTGACGTGATATTTAATACTTAATAAAAATGTGTCCAAATTTGATGTTTGATGATGATATTTAATTAATGTTTAATTGTGTTTGTTTAATGTATTTAGATTAAACAACGATAAATAAACTCAACAAGAAGAAATATTTGATGTTTAATAAAAATGTTTCCAAATTTGATTTTTGATGATATTTAAATGGTTATTTAGATTAAACAACGATAAATACATTCAAAATGACGTGATATTGATTACTTAATAAAAATGTGTACAAATTTGATGTTTGATGATATTTAATTGGTTATTTAGATTAAAAAACGATAAATAAACTCAACAAGAAGAAATATTTGATGTTTAATAAAAATGTTTCCAAATTTGATTTTTGATGATATTTAAATGGTTATTTAGATTAAACAACGATAAATACATTCAAAATGACGTGATATTTAATACTTAATAAAAATGTGTCCAAATTTGATGTTTGATGATATTTAATTGGTTATTAAAATTAAAAAACGATAAATAAACTCAACATGCAGAAATATTTGATGTTTAATAAAAATGTTTCCAAATTTGATTTTTGATGATATTTAAATGGTTATTTAGATTAAACAACGATAAATACATTCAAAATGACGATATTTAATACTTAATAAAAATGTTTCCAAATTTGATGTTTGATGATATTTAATTGGTTATTTAGATTAAAAAACGATAAATAAACTCAACATGAAGAAATATTTGATGTTTAATAAAAATGTTTCCAAATTTGATTTTTGATGATATTTAAATGGTTATTTAGATTAAACAACGATAAATACATTCAAAGTGACGTGATATTTAATACTCAATAAAAATGTTTCCAAATTTCATGTTTGATGATATTTAATTAATGTTTAATTGTGTTTGTTTAATGTATTTAGATTAAACAACGATAAATAAAAACATGAAGAAATATTTGATGTTTAATAAAAATGTTTCCAAATTTGATTTTTGATGATATTTAAATGGTTATTTAGATTAAAAAACGATAAATACATTCAAAATGACGTGATATTTAATACTTAATAAAAATGTTTCCAAATTTGATGTTTGATGATATTTAATTGGTTATTTAGATTAAACAACGAAAAATACATTCAAAGTGACGTGATATTTAATACTTAATAAAAATGTTTCCAAATTTGATGTTTGATGATATTTAATTGGTTATTTAGATTAAAAAACGATAAATAAACTCAACATGAAGAAATATTTGATGTTTAATAAAAATGTTTCCAAATTTGATTTTTGATGATATTTAAATGGTTATTTAGATTAAACAACGATAAATACATTCAAAGTGACGTGATATTTAATACTCAATAAAAATGTGTCCAAATTTCATGTTTGATGATATTTAATTAATGTTTAATTGTGTTTGTTTAATGTATTTAGATTAAACAACGATAAATAAAAACATGAAGAAATATTTGATGTTTAATAAAAATGTTTCCAAATTTGATTTTTGATGATATTTAAATGGTTATTTAGATTAAAAAACGATAAATACATTCAAAATGACGTGATATTTAATACTTAATAAAAATGTTTCCAAATTTGATGTTTGATGATATTTAATTGGTTATTTAGATTAAACAACGAAAAATACATTCAAAGTGACGTGATATTTAATACTTAATAAAAATGTTTCCAAATTTGATGTTTGATGATATTTAATTGGTTATTTAGATTAAAAAACGATAAATAAACTCAACATGAAGAAATATTTGATGTTTAATAAAAATGTTTCCAAATTTGATTTTTGATGATATTTAAATGGTTATTTAGAATAAACAACGATAAATACATTCAAAATGACGTGATATTTAATACTTAATAAAAATGTTTCCAAATTTGATGTTTGATGATATTTAATTGGTTATTAAGATTAAAAAACGATAAATAAACTCAACATGAAGAAATATTTGATGTTTAATAAAAATGATTGCAAATTTGATTTTTGATGATATTTAAATGGTTATTTAGATTAAACAACGATAAACACACATTCAAAGTGACGTGATATTTAATACTTAAAAAAAATGTGGCCAAATTTGATGTTTGATGATATTTAATTAATGTTTAATTGTGTTTGTTTAATGTATTTAGATTAAAAAACGATAAATAAACTCAACATGAAGAAATATTTGATGTTTAATAAAAATGATTGCAAATTTGATTTTTGATGATATTTAATTGGTTATTAAGATTAAAAAACGATAAATACATTCAAAATGACGTGATATTTAATACTTAATAAAAATGTTTCCAAATTTGATGTTTGATGATATTTAATTGGTTATTTAGATTAAACAATGATAAATAAACTCAAAATGAAGAAATATTTGATGTTTAATAAAAATGTTCCCAAATTTGATTTTTAGTGATATTTAATTGATTATTAAGATTAAACAATGATAAATACATTCAAAATGACGTGATATTTAATACTTAATAAAAATGTTTCCAAATTTGATGTTTGATGATTTTAAATTGGTTATTTACATTAAACAATGATAAATAAACTCAAAATGAAGAAATATTTGATGTTTAATAAAAATGTTTCCAAATTTGATTTTTGATATTTAAATGGTTATTTAGATTAAAAAACGATAAATACATTCAAAATGACGTGATATTTAATACTTAATAAAAATGTTTCCAAATTTGATGTTTGATGATATTTAATTGGTTATTTAGATTAAAAAACCATAAATAAACTCAACATGAAGAAATATTTGATGTTTAATAAAAATGTTTCCAAATTTGATTTTTGATGATATTTAAATGGTTACTTAGATTAAACAACGATAAATACATTCAAAATGACGTGATATTTAATACTTAATAAAAATGTTTCCAAATTTGATGTTTGATGATATTTAATAGGTTATTTAGATTAAAAAACGATAAATAAACTCAACATGAAGAAATATTTGATGTTTAATAAAAATGTTTCCAAATTTGATTTTTGATGATATTTAAATGGTTATTTAGATTAAACAACGATAAACACATTCAAAATGACGTGATATTTAATACTTAATAAAAATGTGTCCAAATTTGATGTTTGATGATATTTAATTGGTTATTAAGATTAAAAAACGATAAATAAACTCAACATGAAGAAATATTTAATGTTTAATAAAAATGATTCCAAATTTGATTTTTGATGATATTTAAATGGTTATTTAGATTAAACAACGATAAATACATTCAAAATGACGTGATATTTAATACTTAATAAAAATGTTTCCAAATTTGATGTTTGATGATATTTAATTGGTTATTAAGATTAAAAAACGATAAATAAACTCAACATGAAGAAATATTTGATGTTTAATAAAAATGTTTCCAAATTTGATTTTTGATGATATTTAAATGGTTATTTAGATTAAACAACGATAAATACATTCAAAATGACGATATTTAATACTTAATAAAAATGTTTCCAAATGTTTCCAAATTTGAAGTTTGATGATATTTAATTAGTTATTTAGATTAAAAAACGATAAATAAACTCAACATGAAGAAATATTTGATGTTTAATAAAAATGTTTCCAAATTAGATTTTTGATGATATTTAAATGGTTACTTAGATTAAACAACGATAAATACATTCAAAATGACGTGATATTTAATACTTAATAAAAATGTTTCCAAATTTGATGTTTGATGATATTTAATTGGTTATTTAGATTAAAAAACGATAAATAAACTCAACATGAAGAAATATTTGATGTTTAATAAAAATGTTTCCAAATTTGATTTTTGATGATATTTAAATGGTTATTTAGATTAAACAACGATAAATACATTCAAAGTGACGTGATATTTAATACTCAATAAAAATGTGTCCAAATTTCATGTTTGATGATATTTAATTAATGTTTAATTGTGTTTGTTTAATGTATTTAGATTAAACAACGATAAATAAAAACATGAAGAAATATTTGATGTTTAATAAAAATGTTTCCAAATTTGATTTTTGATGATATTTAAATGGTTATTTAGATTAAAAAACGATAAATACATTCAAAATGACGTGATATTTAATACTTAATAAAAATGTTTCCAAATTTGATGTTTGATGATATTTAATTGGTTATTTAGATTAAACAACGAAAAATACATTCAAAGTGACGTGATATTTAATACTTAATAAAAATGTTTCCAAATTTGATGTTTGATGATATTTAATTGGTTATTTAGATTAAAAAACGATAAATAAACTCAACATGAAGAAATATTTGATGTTTAATAAAAATGTTTCCAAATTTGATTTTTGATGATATTTAAATGGTTATTTAGATTAAACAATGATAAATACATTCAAAGTGACGTGATATTTAATACTCAATAAAAATGTGTCCAAATTTCATGTTTGATGATATTTAATTAATGTTTAATTGTGTTTGTTTAATGTATTTAGATTAAACAACGATAAATAAAAACATGAAGAAATATTTGATGTTTAATAAAAATGTTTCCAAATTTGATTTTTGATGATATTTAAATGGTTATTTAGATTAAAAAACGATAAATACATTCAAAATGACGTGATATTTAATACTTAATAAAAATGTTTCCAAATTTGATGTTTGATGATATTTAATTGGTTATTTAGATTAAAAAACGATAAATAAACTCAACATGAAGAAATATTTGATGTTTAATAAAAATGTTTCCAAATTTGATTTTTGATGATATTTAAATGGTTATTTAGATTAAACAACGATAAACACATTCAAAATGACGTGATGTTTAATACTTAATAAAAATGTGTCCAAATTTGATGTTTGATGATATTTAAATGGTTATTAAGATTAAAAAACGATAAATAAACTCAACATGAAGAAATATTTAATATTTAATAAAAATGTTTCCAAATTTGATTTTTGATGATATTTAAATGGTTATTTAGATTAAACAACGATAAATACATTCAAAATGACGTGATATTTAATACTTAATAAAAATGTTTCCAAATTTGAAGTTTGATGATATTTAATTAGTTATTTAGATTAAAAAACGATAAATAAACTCAACATGAAGAAATATTTAATGTTTAATAAAAATGTTTCCAAATTTGATTTTTGATGATATTTAAATGGTTATTTAGATTAAACAACGATAAATACATTCAAAATGACGTGATATTTAATACTTAATAAAAATGTGTCCAAATTTGATGTTTGATGATATTTAATTGGTTATTAAAATTAAAAAACGATAAATAAACTCAACATGAAGAAATATTTGATGTTTAATAAAAATGTTTCCAAATTTGATTTTTGATGATATTTAAATGGTTATTTAGATTAAACAACGATAAATACATTCAAAATGACGATAACATTCAAAGTGACGTGATATTTAATACTTAATAAAAATGTTTCCAAATTTGATGTTTGATGATATTTAATTGGTTATTTAGATTAAACAATGATAAATAAACTCAAAATGAAGAAATATTTGATGTTTAATAAAAATGTTCCCAAATTTGATTTTTAGTGATATTTAATTGATTATTAAGATTAAACAATGATAAATACATTCAAAATGACGTGATATTTAATACTTAATAAAAATGTTTCCAAATTTGATGTTTGATGATTTTAAATTGGTTATTTAGATTAAACAATGATAAATAAACTCAACATGAAGAAATATTTGATGTTTAATAAAAATGTTTCCAAATTTGATTTTTGATGATATTTAAATGGTTATTTAGATTAAAAAACGATAAATACATTCAAAATGACGTGATATTTAATACTTAATAAAAATGTTTCCAAATTTGATGTTTGATGATATTTAATTGGTTATTTAGATTAAAAAACGATAAATAAACTCAACATGAAGAAATATTTGATGTTTAATAAAAATGTTTCCAAATTTGATTTTTGATGATATTTAAATGGTTACTTAGATTAAACAACGATAAATACATTCAAAATGACGTGATATTTAATACTTAATAAAAATGTTTCCAAATTTGATGTTTGATGATATTTAATAGGTTATTTAGATTAAAAAACGATAAATAAACTCAACATGAAGAAATATTTGATGTTTAATAAAAATGTTTCCAAATTTGATTTTTGATGATATTTAAATGGTTATTTAGATTAAACAACGATAAACACATTCAAAATGACGTGATATTTAATACTTAATAAAAATGTTTCCAAATTTGATGTTTGATGATATTTAGTAGGTTATTAAGATTAAAAAACGATAAATAAACTCAAAATGAAGAAATATAATAAAAATGTTTCCAAATTTGATGTTTGATGATATTTAATTGGTTATTAAGATTAAAAAACGATAAATAAACTCAACAAGAAGAAATATTTGATGTTTAATAAAAATGTTTCCAAATTTGATTTTTGATGATATTTAAATGGTTATTTAGAATAAACAACGATAAACACATTCAAAGTGACGTGATATTTAATACTTAATAAAAATGTGTCCAAATTTGATGTTTGATGATGATATTTAATTAATGTTTAATTGTGTTTGTTTAATGTATTTAGATTAAACAACGATAAATAAACTCAACAAGAAGAAATATTTGATGTTTAATAAAAATGTTTCCAAATTTGATTTTTGATGATATTTAAATGGTTATTTAGATTAAACAACGATAAACACATTCAAAGTGACGTGATATTTAATACTTAATAAAAATGTGTCCAAATTTGATGTTTGATGATGATATTTAATTAATGTTTAATTGTGTTTGTTTAATGTATTTAGATTAAACAACGATAAATAAACTCAACAAGAAGAAATATTTGATGTTTAATAAAAATGTTTCCAAATTTGATTTTTGATGATATTTAAATGGTTATTTAGATTAAACAACGATAAATACATTCAAAATGACGTGATATTGATTACTTAATAAAAATGTGTACAAATTTGATGTTTGATGATATTTAATTGGTTATTTAGATTAAAAAACGATAAATAAACTCAACAAGAAGAAATATTTGATGTTTAATAAAAATGTTTCCAAATTTGATTTTTGATGATATTTAAATGGTTATTTAGATTAAACAACGATAAATACATTCAAAATGACGTGATATTTAATACTTAATAAAAATGTGTCCAAATTTGATGTTTGATGATATTTAATTGGTTATTAAAATTAAAAAACGATAAATAAACTCAACATGCAGAAATATTTGATGTTTAATAAAAATGTTTCCAAATTTGATTTTTGATGATATTTAAATGGTTATTTAGATTAAACAACGATAAATACATTCAAAATGACGATATTTAATACTTAATAAAAATGTTTCCAAATTTGATGTTTGATGATATTTAATTGGTTATTTAGATTAAAAAACGATAAATAAACTCAACATGAAGAAATATTTGATGTTTAATAAAAATGTTTCCAAATTTGATTTTTGATGATATTTAAATGGTTATTTAGATTAAACAACGATAAATACATTCAAAGTGACGTGATATTTAATACTCAATAAAAATGTTTCCAAATTTCATGTTTGATGATATTTAATTAATGTTTAATTGTGTTTGTTTAATGTATTTAGATTAAACAACGATAAATAAAAACATGAAGAAATATTTGATGTTTAATAAAAATGTTTCCAAATTTGATTTTTGATGATATTTAAATGGTTATTTAGATTAAAAAACGATAAATACATTCAAAATGACGTGATATTTAATACTTAATAAAAATGTTTCCAAATTTGATGTTTGATGATATTTAATTGGTTATTTAGATTAAACAACGAAAAATACATTCAAAGTGACGTGATATTTAATACTTAATAAAAATGTTTCCAAATTTGATGTTTGATGATATTTAATTGGTTATTTAGATTAAAAAACGATAAATAAACTCAACATGAAGAAATATTTGATGTTTAATAAAAATGTTTCCAAATTTGATTTTTGATGATATTTAAATGGTTATTTAGATTAAACAACGATAAATACATTCAAAGTGACGTGATATTTAATACTCAATAAAAATGTGTCCAAATTTCATGTTTGATGATATTTAATTAATGTTTAATTGTGTTTGTTTAATGTATTTAGATTAAACAACGATAAATAAAAACATGAAGAAATATTTGATGTTTAATAAAAATGTTTCCAAATTTGATTTTTGATGATATTTAAATGGTTATTTAGATTAAAAAACGATAAATACATTCAAAATGACGTGATATTTAATACTTAATAAAAATGTTTCCAAATTTGATGTTTGATGATATTTAATTGGTTATTTAGATTAAACAACGAAAAATACATTCAAAGTGACGTGATATTTAATACTTAATAAAAATGTTTCCAAATTTGATGTTTGATGATATTTAATTGGTTATTTAGATTAAAAAACGATAAATAAACTCAACATGAAGAAATATTTGATGTTTAATAAAAATGTTTCCAAATTTGATTTTTGATGATATTTAAATGGTTATTTAGAATAAACAACGATAAATACATTCAAAATGACGTGATATTTAATACTTAATAAAAATGTTTCCAAATTTGATGTTTGATGATATTTAATTGGTTATTAAGATTAAAAAACGATAAATAAACTCAACATGAAGAAATATTTGATGTTTAATAAAAATGATTGCAAATTTGATTTTTGATGATATTTAAATGGTTATTTAGATTAAACAACGATAAACACATTCAAAGTGACGTGATATTTAATACTTAAAAAAAATGTGGCCAAATTTGATGTTTGATGATATTTAATTAATGTTTAATTGTGTTTGTTTAATGTATTTAGATTAAAAAACGATAAATAAACTCAACATGAAGAAATATTTGATGTTTAATAAAAATGATTGCAAATTTGATTTTTGATGATATTTAATTGGTTATTAAGATTAAAAAACGATAAATACATTCAAAATGACGTGATATTTAATACTTAATAAAAATGTTTCCAAATTTGATGTTTGATGATATTTAATTGGTTATTTAGATTAAACAATGATAAATAAACTCAAAATGAAGAAATATTTGATGTTTAATAAAAATGTTCCCAAATTTGATTTTTAGTGATATTTAATTGATTATTAAGATTAAACAATGATAAATACATTCAAAATGACGTGATATTTAATACTTAATAAAAATGTTTCCAAATTTGATGTTTGATGATTTTAAATTGGTTATTTACATTAAACAATGATAAATAAACTCAAAATGAAGAAATATTTGATGTTTAATAAAAATGTTTCCAAATTTGATTTTTGATATTTAAATGGTTATTTAGATTAAAAAACGATAAATACATTCAAAATGACGTGATATTTAATACTTAATAAAAATGTTTCCAAATTTGATGTTTGATGATATTTAATTGGTTATTTAGATTAAAAAACGATAAATAAACTCAACATGAAGAAATATTTGATGTTTAATAAAAATGTTTCCAAATTTGATTTTTGATGATATTTAAATGGTTACTTAGATTAAACAACGATAAATACATTCAAAATGACGTGATATTTAATACTTAATAAAAATGTTTCCAAATTTGATGTTTGATGATATTTAATAGGTTATTTAGATTAAAAAACGATAAATAAACTCAACATGAAGAAATATTTGATGTTTAATAAAAATGTTTCCAAATTTGATTTTTGATGATATTTAAATGGTTATTTAGATTAAACAACGATAAACACATTCAAAATGACGTGATATTTAATACTTAATAAAAATGTGTCCAAATTTGATGTTTGATGATATTTAATTGGTTATTAAGATTAAAAAACGATAAATAAACTCAACATGAAGAAATATTTAATGTTTAATAAAAATGATTCCAAATTTGATATTTGATGATATTTAAATGGTTATTTAGATTAAACAACGATAAATACATTCAAAATGACGTGATATTTAATACTTAATAAAAATGTTTCCAAATTTGATGTTTGATGATATTTAATTGGTTATTAAGATTAAAAAACGATAAATAAACTCAACATGAAGAAATATTTGATGTTTAATAAAAATGTTTCCAAATTTGATTTTTGATGATATTTAAATGGTTATTTAGATTAAACAACGATAAACACATTCAAAATGACGTGATATTTAATACTTAATAAAAATGTGTCCAAATTTGATGTTTGATGATATTTAATTGGTTATTAAGATTAAAAAACGATAAATAAACTCAACATGAAGAAATATTTAATGTTTAATAAAAATGTTTCCAAATTTGATTTTTGATGATATTTAAATGGTTATTTAGATTAAACAACGATAAATACATTCAAAATGACGTGATATTTAATACTTAATAAAAATGTGTCCAAATTTGATGTTTGATGATATTTAATTGGTTATTAAAATTAAAAAACGATAAATAAACTCAACATGAAGAAATATTTGATGTTTAATAAAAATGTTTCCAAATTTGATTTTTGATGATATTTAAATGGTTATTTAGATTAAACAACGATAAATACATTCAAAATGACGATATTTAATACTTAATAAAAATGTTTCCAAATGTTTCCAAATTTGAAGTTTGATGATATTTAATTAGTTATTTAGATTAAAAAACGATAAATAAACTCAACATGAAGAAATATTTGATGTTTAATAAAAATGTTTCCAAATTAGATTTTTGATGATATTTAAATGGTTACTTAGATTAAACAACGATAAATACATTCAAAATGACGTGATATTTAATACTTAATAAAAATGTTTCCAAATTTGATGTTTGATGATATTTAATTGGTTATTTAGATTAAAAAACGATAAATAAACTCAACATGAAGAAATATTTGATGTTTAATAAAAATGTTTCCAAATTTGATTTTTGATGATATTTAAATGGTTATTTAGATTAAACAACGATAAATACATTCAAAGTGACGTGATATTTAATACTCAATAAAAATGTGTCCAAATTTCATGTTTGATGATATTTAATTAATGTTTAATTGTGTTTGTTTAATGTATTTAGATTAAACAACGATAAATAAAAACATGAAGAAATATTTGATGTTTAATAAAAATGTTTCCAAATTTGATTTTTGATGATATTTAAATGGTTATTTAGATTAAAAAACGATAAATACATTCAAAATGACGTGATATTTAATACTTAATAAAAATGTTTCCAAATTTGATGTTTGATGATATTTAATTGGTTATTTAGATTAAACAACGAAAAATACATTCAAAGTGACGTGATATTTAATACTTAATAAAAATGTTTCCAAATTTGATGTTTGATGATATTTAATTGGTTATTTAGATTAAAAAACGATAAATAAACTCAACATGAAGAAATATTTGATGTTTAATAAAAATGTTTCCAAATTTGATTTTTGATGATATTTAAATGGTTATTTAGATTAAACAATGATAAATACATTCAAAGTGACGTGATATTTAATACTCAATAAAAATGTGTCCAAATTTCATGTTTGATGATATTTAATTAATGTTTAATTGTGTTTGTTTAATGTATTTAGATTAAACAACGATAAATAAAAACATGAAGAAATATTTGATGTTTAATAAAAATGTTTCCAAATTTGATTTTTGATGATATTTAAATGGTTATTTAGATTAAAAAACGATAAATACATTCAAAATGACGTGATATTTAATACTTAATAAAAATGTTTCCAAATTTGATGTTTGATGATATTTAATTGGTTATTTAGATTAAAAAACGATAAATAAACTCAACATGAAGAAATATTTGATGTTTAATAAAAATGTTTCCAAATTTGATTTTTGATGATATTTAAATGGTTATTTAGATTAAACAACGATAAACACATTCAAAATGACGTGATGTTTAATACTTAATAAAAATGTGTCCAAATTTGATGTTTGATGATATTTAAATGGTTATTAAGATTAAAAAACGATAAATAAACTCAACATGAAGAAATATTTAATGTTTAATAAAAATGTTTCCAAATTTGATTTTTGATGATATTTAAATGGTTATTTAGATTAAACAACGATAAATACATTCAAAATGACGTGATATTTAATACTTAATAAAAATGTTTCCAAATTTGAAGTTTGATGATATTTAATTAGTTATTTAGATTAAAAAACGATAAATAAACTCAACATGAAGAAATATTTAATGTTTAATAAAAATGTTTCCAAATTTGATTTTTGATGATATTTAAATGGTTATTTAGATTAAACAACGATAAATACATTCAAAATGACGTGATATTTAATACTTAATAAAAATGTGTCCAAATTTGATGTTTGATGATATTTAATTGGTTATTAAAATTAAAAAACGATAAATAAACTCAACATGAAGAAATATTTGATGTTTAATAAAAATGTTTCCAAATTTGATTTTTGATGATATTTAAATGGTTATTTAGATTAAACAACGATAAATACATTCAAAATGACGATAACATTCAAAGTGACGTGATATTTAATACTTAATAAAAATGTTTCCAAATTTGATGTTTGATGATATTTAATTGGTTATTTAGATTAAACAATGATAAATAAACTCAAAATGAAAAAATATTTGATGTTTAATAAAAATGTTCCCAAATTTGATTTTTAGTGATATTTAATTGATTATTAAGATTAAACAATGATAAATACATTCAAAATGACGTGATATTTAATACTTAATAAAAATGTTTCCAAATTTGATGTTTGATGATTTTAAATTGGTTATTTAGATTAAACAATGATAAATAAACTCAACATGAAGAAATATTTGATGTTTAATAAAAATGTTTCCAAATTTGATTTTTGATGATATTTAAATGGTTATTTAGATTAAAAAACGATAAATACATTCAAAATGACGTGATATTTAATACTTAATAAAAATGTTTCCAAATTTGATGTTTGATGATATTTAATTGGTTATTTAGATTAAAAAACGATAAATAAACTCAACATGAAGAAATATTTGATGTTTAATAAAAATGTTTCCAAATTTGATTTTTGATGATATTTAAATGGTTACTTAGATTAAACAACGATAAATACATTCAAAATGACGTGATATTTAATACTTAATAAAAATGTTTCCAAATTTGATGTTTGATGATATTTAATAGGTTATTTAGATTAAAAAACGATAAATAAACTCAACATGAAGAAATATTTGATGTTTAATAAAAATGTTTCCAAATTTGATTTTTGATGATATTTAAATGGTTATTTAGATTAAACAACGATAAACACATTCAAAATGACGTGATATTTAATACTTAATAAAAATGTTTCCAAATTTGATGTTTGATGATATTTAGTAGGTTATTAAGATTAAAAAACGATAAATAAACTCAAAATGAAGAAATATTTGATGTTTAATAAAAATGTTTCCAAATTTGATTTTTGATGATATTTAAATGGTTACTTAGATTAAACAACGATAAATACATTCAAAATGACGTGATATTTAATACTTAATAAAAATGTTTCCAAATTTGATGTTTGATGATATTTAATAGGTTATTTAGATTAAAAAACGATAAATAAACTCAACATGAAGAAATATTTGATGTTTAATAAAAATGTTTCCAAATTTGATTTTTGATGATATTTAAATGGTTATTTAGATTAAACAACGATAAACACATTCAAAATGACGTGATATTTAATACTTAATAAAAATGTGTCCAAATTTGATGTTTGATGATATTTAATTGGTTATTAAGATTAAAAAACGATAAATAAACTCAACATGAAGAAATATTTAATGTTTAATAAAAATGATTCCAAATTTGATATTTGATGATATTTAAATGGTTATTTAGATTAAACAACGATAAATACATTCAAAATGACGTGATATTTAATACTTAATAAAAATGTTTCCAAATTTGATGTTTGATGATATTTAATTGGTTATTAAGATTAAAAAACGATAAATAAAACTCAACATGAAGAAATATTTGATGTTTAATAAAAATGTTTCCAAATTTGATTTTTGATGATATTTAAATGGTTATTTAGATTAAACAACGATAAACACATTCAAAATGACGTGATATTTAATACTTAATAAAAATGTGTCCAAATTTGATGTTTGATGATATTTAATTGGTTATTAAGATTAAAAAACGATAAATAAACTCAACATGAAGAAATATTTAATGTTTAATAAAAATGTTTCCAAATTTGATTTTTGATGATATTTAAATGGTTATTTAGATTAAACAACGATAAATACATTCAAAATGACGTGATATTTAATACTTAATAAAAATGTGTCCAAATTTGATGTTTGATGATATTTAATTGGTTATTAAAATTAAAAAACGATAAATAAACTCAACATGAAGAAATATTTGATGTTTAATAAAAATGTTTCCAAATTTGATTTTTGATGATATTTAAATGGTTATTTAGATTAAACAACGATAAATACATTCAAAATGACGATATTTAATACTTAATAAAAATGTTTCCAAATGTTTCCAAATTTGAAGTTTGATGATATTTAATTAGTTATTTAGATTAAAAAACGATAAATAAACTCAACATGAAGAAATATTTGATGTTTAATAAAAATGTTTCCAAATTAGATTTTTGATGATATTTAAATGGTTACTTAGATTAAACAACGATAAATACATTCAAAATGACGTGATATTTAATACTTAATAAAAATGTTTCCAAATTTGATGTTTGATGATATTTAATTGGTTATTTAGATTAAAAAACGATAAATAAACTCAACATGAAGAAATATTTGATGTTTAATAAAAATGTTTCCAAATTTGATTTTTGATGATATTTAAATGGTTATTTAGATTAAACAACGATAAATACATTCAAAGTGACGTGATATTTAATACTCAATAAAAATGTGTCCAAATTTCATGTTTGATGATATTTAATTAATGTTTAATTGTGTTTGTTTAATGTATTTAGATTAAACAACGATAAATAAAAACATGAAGAAATATTTGATGTTTAATAAAAATGTTTCCAAATTTGATTTTTGATGATATTTAAATGGTTATTTAGATTAAAAAACGATAAATACATTCAAAATGACGTGATATTTAATACTTAATAAAAATGTTTCCAAATTTGATGTTTGATGATATTTAATTGGTTATTTAGATTAAACAACGAAAAATACATTCAAAGTGACGTGATATTTAATACTTAATAAAAATGTTTCCAAATTTGATGTTTGATGATATTTAATTGGTTATTTAGATTAAAAAACGATAAATAAACTCAACATGAAGAAATATTTGATGTTTAATAAAAATGTTTCCAAATTTGATTTTTGATGATATTTAAATGGTTATTTAGATTAAACAATGATAAATACATTCAAAGTGACGTGATATTTAATACTCAATAAAAATGTGTCCAAATTTCATGTTTGATGATATTTAATTAATGTTTAATTGTGTTTGTTTAATGTATTTAGATTAAACAACGATAAATAAAAACATGAAGAAATATTTGATGTTTAATAAAAATGTTTCCAAATTTGATTTTTGATGATATTTAAATGGTTATTTAGATTAAAAAACCATAAATACATTCAAAATGACGTGATATTTAATACTTAATAAAAATGTTTCCAAATTTGATGTTTGATGATATTTAATTGGTTATTTAGATTAAAAAACGATAAATAAACTCAACATGAAGAAATATTTGATGTTTAATAAAAATGTTTCCAAATTTGATTTTTGATGATATTTAAATGGTTATTTAGATTAAACAACGATAAACACATTCAAAATGACGTGATGTTTAATACTTAATAAAAATGTGTCCAAATTTGATGTTTGATGATATTTAAATGGTTATTAAGATTAAAAAACGATAAATAAACTCAACATGAAGAAATATTTAATGTTTAATAAAAATGTTTCCAAATTTGATTTTTGATGATATTTAAATGGTTATTTAGATTAAACAACGATAAATACATTCAAAATGACGTGATATTTAATACTTAATAAAAATGTTTCCAAATTTGAAGTTTGATGATATTTAATTAGTTATTTAGATTAAAAAACGATAAATAAACTCAACATGAAGAAATATTTAATGTTTAATAAAAATGTTTCCAAATTTGATTTTTGATGATATTTAAATGGTTATTTAGATTAAACAACGATAAATACATTCAAAATGACGTGATATTTAATACTTAATAAAAATGTGTCCAAATTTGATGTTTGATGATATTTAATTGGTTATTAAAATTAAAAAACGATAAATAAACTCAACATGAAGAAATATTTGATGTTTAATAAAAATGTTTCCAAATTTGATTTTTGATGATATTTAAATGGTTATTTAGATTAAACAACGATAAATACATTCAAAATGACGATAACATTCAAAGTGACGTGATATTTAATACTTAATAAAAATGTTTCCAAATTTGATGTTTGATGATATTTAATTGGTTATTTAGATTAAACAATGATAAATAAACTCAAAATGAAGAAATATTTGATGTTTAATAAAAATGTTCCCAAATTTGATTTTTAGTGATATTTAATTGATTATTAAGATTAAACAATGATAAATACATTCAAAATGACGTGATATTTAATACTTAATAAAAATGTTTCCAAATTTGATGTTTGATGATTTTAAATTGGTTATTTAGATTAAACAATGATAAATAAACTCAACATGAAGAAATATTTGATGTTTAATAAAAATGTTTCCAAATTTGATTTTTGATGATATTTAAATGGTTATTTAGATTAAAAAACGATAAATACATTCAAAATGACGTGATATTTAATACTTAATAAAAATGTTTCCAAATTTGATGTTTGATGATATTTAATTGGTTATTTAGATTAAAAAACGATAAATAAACTCAACATGAAGAAATATTTGATGTTTAATAAAAATGTTTCCAAATTTGATTTTTGATGATATTTAAATGGTTACTTAGATTAAACAACGATAAATACATTCAAAATGACGTGATATTTAATACTTAATAAAAATGTTTCCAAATTTGATGTTTGATGATATTTAATAGGTTATTTAGATTAAAAAACGATAAATAAACTCAACATGAAGAAATATTTGATGTTTAATAAAAATGTTTCCAAATTTGATTTTTGATGATATTTAAATGGTTATTTAGATTAAACAACGATAAACACATTCAAAATGACGTGATATTTAATACTTAATAAAAATGTTTCCAAATTTGATGTTTGATGATATTTAGTAGGTTATTAAGATTAAAAAACGATAAATAAACTCAAAATGAAGAAATATTTGATGTTTAATAAAAATGTTCCCAAATTTGATTTTTAGTGATATTTAATTGATTATTAAGATTAAACAATGATAAATACATTCAAAATGACGTGATATTTAATACTTAATAAAAATGTTTCCAAATTTGATGTTTGATGATTTTAAATTGGTTATTTAGATTAAACAATGATAAATAAACTCAAAATGAAGAAATATTTGATGTTTAATAAAAATGTTTCCAAATTTGATTTTTGATGATATTTAAATGGTTATTTAGATTAAAAAACGATAAATACATTCAAAATGACGTGATATTTAATACTTAATAAAAATGTGTCCAAATTTGATGTTTGATGATATTTAATTGGTTATTAAGATTAAAAAACGATAAATAAACTCAACATGAAGAAATATTTAATGTTTAATAAAAATGTTTCCAAATTTGATTTTTGATGATATTTAAATGGTTATTTAGATTAAACAACGATAAATACATTCAAAATGACGTGATATTTAATACTTAATAAAAATGTGTCCAAATTTGATGTTTGATGATATTTAATTGGTTATTAAAATTAAAAAACGATAAATAAACTCAACATGAAGAAATATTTGATGTTTAATAAAAATGTTTCCAAATTTGATTTTTGATGATATTTAAATGGTTATTTAGATTAAACAACGATAAATACATTCAAAATGACGATAACATTCAAAGTGACGTGATATTTAATACTTAATAAAAATGTTTCCAAATTGAACAAACATGAAGAAATATTTGATGTTTAATAAAAATGTTTCCACATTTGATTTTTGATGATATTTAAATGGTTACTTAGATTAAACAACGATAAATACATTCAAAGTGACGTGATATTTAATACTTAATAAAAATGTCTCCAAATTTGATTTTTAATGATATTTAAATGGTTATTTAGATTAAACAACGATAAACACATTCAAAATGACGTGATATTTAATACTTAATAAAAATGTGTCCAAATTTGATGTTTGATGATATTTAATTGGTTATTAATATTAAAAAACGATAAATAAACTCAACATGAAGAAATATTTAATGTTTAATAAAAATGTTTCCAAATTTGATTTTTGATGATATTTAAATGGTTATTTAGATTAAACAACGATAAATACATTCAAAATGACGTGATATTTAATACTTAATAAAAATGTGTCCAAATTTGGTGTTTGATGATATTTAATTGGTTATTAAAATTAAAAAACGATAAATAAACTCAACATGAAGAAATATTTGATGTTTAATAAAAATGTTTCCAAATTTGATTTTTGATGATATTTAAATGGTTATTTAGATTAAAAAACGATAAATACATTCAAAATGACGATATTTAATACTTAATAAAAATGTTTCCAAATGTTTCCAAATTTGAAGTTTGATGATATTTAATTAGTTATTTAGATTAAAAAACGATAAATAAACTCAACATGAAGAAATATTTGATGTTTAATAAAAATGTTTCCAAATTAGATTTTTGATGATATTTAAATGGTTACTTAGATTAAACAACGATAAATACATTCAAAATGACGTGATATTTAATACTTAATAAAAATGTTTCCAAATTTGATGTTTGATGATATTTAATTGGTTATTTAGATTAAAAAACGATAAATAAACTCAACATGAAGAAATATTTGATGTTTAATAAAAATGTTTCCAAATTTGATTTTTGATGATATTTAAATGGTTATTTAGATTAAACAACGATAAATACATTCAAAGTGACGTGATATTTAATACTCAATAAAAATGTGTCCAAATTTCATGTTTGATGATATTTAATTAATGTTTAATTGTGTTTGTTTAATGTATTTAGATTAAACAACGATAAATAAAAACATGAAGAAATATTTGATGTTTAATAAAAATGTTTCCAAATTTGATTTTTGATGATATTTAAATGGTTATTTAGATTAAAAAACGATAAATACATTCAAAATGACGTGATATTTAATACTTAATAAAAATGTTTCCAAATTTGATGTTTGATGATATTTAATTGGTTATTTAGATTAAACAACGAAAAATACATTCAAAGTGACGTGATATTTAATACTTAATAAAAATGTTTCCAAATTTGATGTTTGATGATATTTAATTGGTTATTTAGATTAAAAAACGATAAATAAACTCAACATGAAGAAATATTTGATGTTTAATAAAAATGTTTCCAAATTTGATTTTTGATGATATTTAAATGGTTATTTAGATTAAACAATGATAAATACATTCAAAGTGACGTGATATTTAATACTCAATAAAAATGTGTCCAAATTTGATTTTTGATGATATTTAATTAATGTTTAATTGTGTTTGTTTAATGTATTTAGATTAAACAACGATAAATAAAAACATGAAGAAATATTTGATGTTTAATAAAAATGTTTCCAAATTTGATTTTTGATGATATTTAAATGGTTATTTAGATTAAAAAACGATAAATACATTCAAAATGACGTGATATTTAATACTTAATAAAAATGTTTCCAAATTTGATGTTTGATGATATTTAATTGGTTATTTAGATTAAAAAACGATAAATAAACTCAACATGAAGAAATATTTGATGTTTAATAAAAATGTTTCCAAATTTGATTTTTGATGATATTTAAATGGTTATTTAGATTAAACAACGATAAACACATTCAAAATGACGTGATATTTAATACTTAATAAAAATGTGTCCAAATTTGATGTTTGATGATATTTAATTGGTTATTAAGATTATAAAACGATAAATAAACTCAACATGAAGAAATATTTAATGTTTAATAAAAATGTTTCCAAATTTGATTTTTGATGATATTTAAATGGTTATTTAGATTAAACAACGATAAATACATTCAAAATGACGTGATATTTAATACTTAATAAAAATGTTTCCAAATTTGAAGTTTGATGATATTTAATTAGTTATTTAGATTACGATAACGATAAATAATTTCAACATGAAGAAATATTTGATGTTTAATAAAAATGTTTCCAAATTAGATTTTTGATGATATTTAAATGGTTACTTAGATTAAACAACGATAAATACATTCAAAATGACGTGATATTTAATACTTAATAAAAAATGTTTCCAAATTTGATGTTTGATGATATTTAATTGGTTATTTAGATTAAAAAACGATAAATAAACTCAACATGAAGAAATATTTGATGTTTAATAAAAATGTTTCCAAATTTGATTTTTGATGATATTTAAATGGTTATTTAGATTAAACAACGATAAATACATTCAAAGTGACGTGATATTTAATACTCAATAAAAATGTGTCCAAATTACATGTTTGATGATATTTAATTAATGTTTAATTGTGTTTGTTTAATGTATTTAGATTAAACAACGATAAATAAACTCAACATGAAGAAATATTTGATGTTTAATAAAAATGTTTCCAAATTTGATTTTTGATGATATTTAAATGGTTATTTAGATTAAAAAACGATAAATACATTCAAAATGACGTGATATTTAATACTTAATAAAAATGTTTCCAAATTTGATGTTTGATGATATTTAATTGGTTATTTAGATTAAACAACGAAAAATACATTCAAAGTGACGTGATATTTAATACTTAATAAAAATGTTTCCAAATTTGATGTTTGATGATATTTAATTGGTTATTTAGATTAAAAAACGATAAATAAACTCAACATGAAGAAATATTTGATGTTTAATAAAAATGTTTCCAAATTTGATTTTTGATGATATTTAAATGGTTATTTAGATTAAACAACGATAAATACATTCAAAGTGACGTGATATTTAATACTCAATAAAAATGTGTCCAAATTTCATGTTTGATGATATTTAATTAATGTTTAATTGTGTTTGTTTAATGTATTTAGATTAAACAACGATAAATAAAAACATGAAGAAATATTTGATGTTTAATAAAAATGTTTCCAAATTTGATTTTTGATGATATTTAAATGGTTATTTAGATTAAAAAACGATAAATACATTCAAAATGACGTGATATTTAATACTTAATAAAAATGTTTCCAAATTTGATGTTTGATGATATTTAATTGGTTATTTAGATTAAACAACGAAAAATACATTCAAAGTGACGTGATATTTAATACTTAATAAAAATGTTTCCAAATTTGATGTTTGATGATATTTAATTGGTTATTTAGATTAAAAAACGATAAATAAACTCAACATGAAGAAATATTTGATGTTTAATAAAAATGTTTCCAAATTTAATTTTTGATGATATTTAAATGGTTATTTAGATTAAAAAACGATAAATACATTCAAAATGACGTGATATTTAATACTTAATAAAAATGTTTCCAAATTTGATGTTTGATGATATTTAATTGGTTATTAAGATTAAAAAACGATAAATAAACTCAACAAGAAGAAATATTTGATGTTTAATAAAAATGTTTCCAAATTTGATTTTTGATGATATTTAAATGGTTATTTAGAATAAACAACGATAAACACATTCAAAGTGACGTGATATTTAATACTTAATAAAAATGTGTCCAAATTTGATGTTTGATGATGATATTTAATTAATGTTTAATTGTGTTTGTTTAATGTATTTAGATTAAACAACGATAAATAAACTCAACAAGAAGAAATATTTGATGTTTAATAAAAATGTTTCCAAATTTGATTTTTGATGATATTTAAATGGTTATTTAGATTAAACAACGATAAACACATTCAAAGTGACGTGATATTTAATACTTAATAAAAATGTGTCCAAATTTGATGTTTGATGATGATATTTAATTAATGTTTAATTGTGTTTGTTTAATGTATTTAGATTAAACAACGATAAATAAACTCAACAAGAAGAAATATTTGATGTTTAATAAAAATGTTTCCAAATTTGATTTTTGATGATATTTAAATGGTTATTTAGATTAAACAACGATAAATACATTCAAAATGACGTGATATTGATTACTTAATAAAAATGTGTACAAATTTGATGTTTGATGATATTTAATTGGTTATTTAGATTAAAAAACGATAAATAAACTCAACAAGAAGAAATATTTGATGTTTAATAAAAATGTTTCCAAATTTGATTTTTGATGATATTTAAATGGTTATTTAGATTAAACAACGATAAATACATTCAAAATGACGTGATATTTAATACTTAATAAAAATGTGTCCAAATTTGATGTTTGATGATATTTAATTGGTTATTAAAATTAAAAAACGATAAATAAACTCAACATGCAGAAATATTTGATGTTTAATAAAAATGTTTCCAAATTTGATTTTTGATGATATTTAAATGGTTATTTAGATTAAACAACGATAAATACATTCAAAATGACGATATTTAATACTTAATAAAAATGTTTCCAAATTTGATGTTTGATGATATTTAATTGGTTATTTAGATTAAAAAACGATAAATAAACTCAACATGAAGAAATATTTGATGTTTAATAAAAATGTTTCCAAATTTGATTTTTGATGATATTTAAATGGTTATTTAGATTAAACAACGATAAATACATTCAAAGTGACGTGATATTTAATACTCAATAAAAATGTTTCCAAATTTCATGTTTGATGATATTTAATTAATGTTTAATTGTGTTTGTTTAATGTATTTAGATTAAACAACGATAAATAAAAACATGAAGAAATATTTGATGTTTAATAAAAATGTTTCCAAATTTGATTTTTGATGATATTTAAATGGTTATTTAGATTAAAAAACGATAAATACATTCAAAATGACGTGATATTTAATACTTAATAAAAATGTTTCCAAATTTGATGTTTGATGATATTTAATTGGTTATTTAGATTAAACAACGAAAAATACATTCAAAGTGACGTGATATTTAATACTTAATAAAAATGTTTCCAAATTTGATGTTTGATGATATTTAATTGATTATTTAGATTAAAAAACGATAAATAAACTCAACATGAAGAAATATTTGATGTTTAATAAAAATGTTTCCAAATTTGATTTTTGATGATATTTAAATGGTTATTTAGATTAAACAACGATAAATACATTCAAAGTGACGTGATATTTAATACTCAATAAAAATGTGTCCAAATTTCATGTTTGATGATATTTAATTAATGTTTAATTGTGTTTGTTTAATGTATTTAGATTAAACAACGATAAATAAAAACATGAAGAAATATTTGATGTTTAATAAAAATGTTTCCAAATTTGATTTTTGATGATATTTAAATGGTTATTTAGATTAAAAAACGATAAATACATTCAAAATGACGTGATATTTAATACTTAATAAAAATGTTTCCAAATTTGATGTTTGATGATATTTAATTGGTTATTTAGATTAAACAACGAAAAATACATTCAAAGTGACGTGATATTTAATACTTAATAAAAATGTTTCCAAATTTGATGTTTGATGATATTTAATTGGTTATTTAGATTAAAAAACGATAAATAAACTCAACATGAAGAAATATTTGATGTTTAATAAAAATGTTTCCAAATTTGATTTTTGATGATATTTAAATGGTTATTTAGAATAAACAACGATAAATACATTCAAAATGACGTGATATTTAATACTTAATAAAAATGTTTCCAAATTTGATGTTTGATGATATTTAATTGGTTATTAAGATTAAAAAACGATAAATAAACTCAACATGAAGAAATATTTGATGTTTAATAAAAATGATTGCAAATTTGATTTTTGATGATATTTAAATGGTTATTTAGATTAAACAACGATAAACACATTCAAAGTGACGTGATATTTAATACTTAAAAAAAATGTGGCCAAATTTGATGTTTGATGATATTTAATTAATGTTTAATTGTGTTTGTTTAATGTATTTAGATTAAAAAACGATAAATAAACTCAACATGAAGAAATATTTGATGTTTAATAAAAATGATTGCAAATTTGATTTTTGATGATATTTAATTGGTTATTAAGATTAAAAAACGATAAATACATTCAAAATGACGTGATATTTAATACTTAATAAAAATGTTTCCAAATTTGATGTTTGATGATATTTAATTGGTTATTTAGATTAAACAATGATAAATAAACTCAAAATGAAGAAATATTTGATGTTTAATAAAAATGTTCCCAAATTTGATTTTTAGTGATATTTAATTGATTATTAAGATTAAACAATGATAAATACATTCAAAATGACGTGATATTTAATACTTAATAAAAATGTTTCCAAATTTGATGTTTGATGATTTTAAATTGGTTATTTACATTAAACAATGATAAATAAACTCAAAATGAAGAAATATTTGATGTTTAATAAAAATGTTTCCAAATCTGATTTTTGATATTTAAATGGTTATTTAGATTAAAAAACGATAAATACATTCAAAATGACGTGATATTTAATACTTAATAAAAATGTTTCCAAATTTGATGTTTGATGATATTTAATTGGTTATTTAGATTAAAAAACGATAAATAAACTCAACATGAAGAAATATTTGATGTTTAATAAAAATGTTTCCAAATTTGATTTTTGATGATATTTAAATGGTTACTTAGATTAAACAACGATAAATACATTCAAAATGACGTGATATTTAATACTTAATAAAAATGTTTCCAAATTTGATGTTTGATGATATTTAATAGGTTATTTAGATTAAAAAACGATAAATAAACTCAACATGAAGAAATATTTGATGTTTAATAAAAATGTTTCCAAATTTGATTTTTGATGATATTTAAATGGTTATTTAGATTAAACAACGATAAACACATTCAAAATGACGTGATATTTAATACTTAATAAAAATGTGTCCAAATTTGATGTTTGATGATATTTAATTGGTTATTAAGATTAAAAAACGATAAATAAACTCAACATGAAGAAATATTTAATGTTTAATAAAAATGATTCCAAATTTGATTTTTGATGATATTTAAATGGTTATTTAGATTAAACAACGATAAATACATTCAAAATGACGTGATATTTAATACTTAATAAAAATGTTTCCAAATTTGATGTTTGATGATATTTAATTGGTTATTAAGATTAAAAAACGATAAATAAACTCAACATGAAGAAATATTTGATGTTTAATAAAAATGTTTCCAAATTTGATTTTTGATGATATTTAAATGGTTATTTAGATTAAACAACGATAAACACATTCAAAATGACGTGATATTTAATACTTAATAAAAATGTGTCCAAATTTGATGTTTGATGATATTTAATTGGTTATTAAGATTAAAAAACGATAAATAAACTCAACATGAAGAAATATTTAATGTTTAATAAAAATGTTTCCAAATTTGATTTTTGATGATATTTAAATGGTTATTTAGATTAAACAACGATAAATACATTCAAAATGACGTGATATTTAATACTTAATAAAAATGTGTCCAAATTTGATGTTTGATGATATTTAATTGGTTATTAAAATTAAAAAACGATAAATAAACTCAACATGAAGAAATATTTGATGTTTAATAAAAATGTTTCCAAATTTGATTTTTGATGATATTTAAATGGTTATTTAGATTAAACAACGATAAATACATTCAAAATGACGATATTTAATACTTAATAAAAATGTTTCCAAATGTTTCCAAATTTGAAGTTTGATGATATTTAATTAGTTATTTAGATTAAAAAACGATAAATAAACTCAACATGAAGAAATATTTGATGTTTAATAAAAATGTTTCCAAATTAGATTTTTGATGATATTTAAATGGTTACTTAGATTAAACAACGATAAATACATTCAAAATGACGTGATATTTAATACTTAATAAAAATGTTTCCAAATTTGATGTTTGATGATATTTAATTGGTTATTTAGATTAAAAAACGATAAATAAACTCAACATGAAGAAATATTTGATGTTTAATAAAAATGTTTCCAAATTTGATTTTTGATGATATTTAAATGGTTATTTAGATTAAACAACGATAAATACATTCAAAGTGACGTGATATTTAATACTCAATAAAAATGTGTCCAAATTTCATGTTTGATGATATTTAATTAATGTTTAATTGTGTTTGTTTAATGTATTTAGATTAAACAACGATAAATAAAAACATGAAGAAATATTTGATGTTTAATAAAAATGTTTCCAAATTTGATTTTTGATGATATTTAAATGGTTATTTAGATTAAAAAACGATAAATACATTCAAAATGACGTGATATTTAATACTTAATAAAAATGTTTCCAAATTTGATGTTTGATGATATTTAATTGGTTATTTAGATTAAACAACGAAAAATACATTCAAAGTGACGTGATATTTAATACTTAATAAAAATGTTTCCAAATTTGATGTTTGATGATATTTAATTGGTTATTTAGATTAAAAAACGATAAATAAACTCAACATGAAGAAATATTTGATGTTTAATAAAAATGTTTCCAAATTTGATTTTTGATGATATTTAAATGGTTATTTAGATTAAACAATGATAAATACATTCAAAGTGACGTGATATTTAATACTCAATAAAAATGTGTCCAAATTTCATGTTTGATGATATTTAATTAATGTTTAATTGTGTTTGTTTAATGTATTTAGATTAAACAACGATAAATAATTTCAACATGAAGAAATATTTGATGTTTAATAAAAATGTTTCCAAATTTGATTTTTGATGATATTTAAATGGTTATTTAGATTAAAAAACGATAAATACATTCAAAATGACGTGATATTTAATACTTAATAAAAATGTTTCCAAATTTGATGTTTGATGATATTTAATTGGTTATTTAGATTAAACAACGAAAAATACATTCAAAGTGACGTGATATTTAATACTTAATAAAAATGTTTCCAAATTTGATGTTTGATGATATTTAATTGATTATTTAGATTAAAAAACGATAAATAAACTCAACATGAAGAAATATTTGATGTTTAATAAAAATGTTTCCAAATTTGATTTTTGATGATATTTAAATGGTTATTTAGATTAAACAACGATAAATACATTCAAAGTGACGTGATATTTAATACTCAATAAAAATGTGTCCAAATTTCATGTTTGATGATATTTAATTAATGTTTAATTGTGTTTGTTTAATGTATTTAGATTAAACAACGATAAATAAAAACATGAAGAAATATTTGATGTTTAATAA
Source organism: Nephrotoma flavescens (assembly GCA_932526605.1). Lineage (NCBI taxonomy): Eukaryota > Metazoa > Arthropoda > Insecta > Diptera > Tipulidae > Nephrotoma > Nephrotoma flavescens. The sequence goes on from CAKOBK010000003.1 coordinate 81,482, forward strand.
AAATGTTTCCAAATTTGATTTTTGATGATATTTAAATGGTTATTTAGATTAAAAAACGATAAATACATTCAAAATGACGTGATATTTAATACTTAATAAAAATGTTTCCAAATTTGATGTTTGATGATATTTAATTGGTTATTTAGATTAAACAACGAAAAATACATTCAAAGTGACGTGATATTTAATACTTAATAAAAATGTTTCCAAATTTGATGTTTGATGATATTTAATTGGTTATTTAGATTAAAAAACGATAAATAAACTCAACATGAAGAAATATTTGATGTTTAATAAAAATGTTTCCAAATTTGATTTTTGATGATATTTAAATGGTTATTTAGAATAAACAACGATAAATACATTCAAAATGACGTGATATTTAATACTTAATAAAAATGTTTCCAAATTTGATGTTTGATGATATTTAATTGGTTATTAAGATTAAAAAACGATAAATAAACTCAACATGAAGAAATATTTGATGTTTAATAAAAATGATTGCAAATTTGATTTTTGATGATATTTAAATGGTTATTTAGATTAAACAACGATAAACACATTCAAAGTGACGTGATATTTAATACTTAAAAAAAATGTGGCCAAATTTGATGTTTGATGATATTTAATTAATGTTTAATTGTGTTTGTTTAATGTATTTAGATTAAAAAACGATAAATAAACTCAACATGAAGAAATATTTGATGTTTAATAAAAATGTTCCCAAATTTGATTTTTAGTGATATTTAATTGGTTATTAAGATTAAAAAACGATAAATACATTCAAAATGACGTGATATTTAATACTTAATAAAAATGTTTCCAAATTTGATGTTTGATGATATTTAATTGGTTATTTAGATTAAACAATGATAAATAAACTCAAAATGAAGAAATATTTGATGTTTAATAAAAATGTTCCCAAATTTGATTTTTAGTGATATTTAATTGATTATTAAGATTAAACAATGATAAATACATTCAAAATGACGTGATATTTAATACTTAATAAAAATGTTTCCAAATTTGATGTTTGATGATTTTAAATTGGTTATTTACATTAAACAATGATAAATAAACTCAAAATGAAGAAATATTTGATGTTTAATAAAAATGTTTCCAAATCTGATTTTTGATATTTAAATGGTTATTTAGATTAAAAAACGATAAATACATTCAAAATGACGTGATATTTAATACTTAATAAAAATGTTTCCAAATTTGATGTTTGATGATATTTAATTGGTTATTTAGATTAAAAAACGATAAATAAACTCAACATGAAGAAATATTTGATGTTTAATAAAAATGTTTCCAAATTTGATTTTTGATGATATTTAAATGGTTACTTAGATTAAACAACGATAAATACATTCAAAATGACGTGATATTTAATACTTAATAAAAATGTTTCCAAATTTGATGTTTGATGATATTTAATAGGTTATTTAGATTAAAAAACGATAAATAAACTCAACATGAAGAAATATTTGATGTTTAATAAAAATGTTTCCAAATTTGATTTTTGATGATATTTAAATGGTTATTTAGATTAAACAACGATAAACACATTCAAAATGACGTGATATTTAATACTTAATAAAAATGTGTCCAAATTTGATGTTTGATGATATTTAATTGGTTATTAAGATTAAAAAACGATAAATAAACTCAACATGAAGAAATATTTAATGTTTAATAAAAATGATTCCAAATTTGATTTTTGATGATATTTAAATGGTTATTTAGATTAAACAACGATAAATACATTCAAAATGACGTGATATTTAATACTTAATAAAAATGTTTCCAAATTTGATGTTTGATGATATTTAATTGGTTATTAAGATTAAAAAACGATAAATAAACTCAACATGAAGAAATATTTGATGTTTAATAAAAATGTTTCCAAATTTGATTTTTGATGATATTTAAATGGTTATTTAGATTAAACAACGATAAACACATTCAAAATGACGTGATATTTAATACTTAATAAAAATGTGTCCAAATTTGATGTTTGATGATATTTAATTGGTTATTAAGATTAAAAAACGATAAATAAACTCAACATGAAGAAATATTTAATGTTTAATAAAAATGTTTCCAAATTTGATTTTTGATGATATTTAAATGGTTATTTAGATTAAACAACGATAAATACATTCAAAATGACGTGATATTTAATACTTAATAAAAATGTGTCCAAATTTGATGTTTGATGATATTTAATTGGTTATTAAAATTAAAAAACGATAAATAAACTCAACATGAAGAAATATTTGATGTTTAATAAAAATGTTTCCAAATTTGATTTTTGATGATATTTAAATGGTTATTTAGATTAAACAACGATAAATACATTCAAAATGACGATATTTAATACTTAATAAAAATGTTTCCAAATGTTTCCAAATTTGAAGTTTGATGATATTTAATTAGTTATTTAGATTAAAAAACGATAAATAAACTCAACATGAAGAAATATTTGATGTTTAATAAAAATGTTTCCAAATTAGATTTTTGATGATATTTAAATGGTTACTTAGATTAAACAACGATAAATACATTCAAAATGACGTGATATTTAATACTTAATAAAAATGTTTCCAAATTTGATGTTTGATGATATTTAATTGGTTATTTAGATTAAAAAACGATAAATAAACTCAACATGAAGAAATATTTGATGTTTAATAAAAATGTTTCCAAATTTGATTTTTGATGATATTTAAATGGTTATTTAGATTAAACAACGATAAATACATTCAAAGTGACGTGATATTTAATACTCAATAAAAATGTGTCCAAATTTCATGTTTGATGATATTTAATTAATGTTTAATTGTGTTTGTTTAATGTATTTAGATTAAACAACGATAAATAAAAACATGAAGAAATATTTGATGTTTAATAAAAATGTTTCCAAATTTGATTTTTGATGATATTTAAATGGTTATTTAGATTAAAAAACGATAAATACATTCAAAATGACGTGATATTTAATACTTAATAAAAATGTTTCCAAATTTGATGTTTGATGATATTTAATTGGTTATTTAGATTAAACAACGAAAAATACATTCAAAGTGACGTGATATTTAATACTTAATAAAAATGTTTCCAAATTTGATGTTTGATGATATTTAATTGGTTATTTAGATTAAAAAACGATAAATAAACTCAACATGAAGAAATATTTGATGTTTAATAAAAATGTTTCCAAATTTGATTTTTGATGATATTTAAATGGTTATTTAGATTAAACAATGATAAATACATTCAAAGTGACGTGATATTTAATACTCAATAAAAATGTGTCCAAATTTCATGTTTGATGATATTTAATTAATGTTTAATTGTGTTTGTTTAATGTATTTAGATTAAACAACGATAAATAATTTCAACATGAAGAAATATTTGATGTTTAATAAAAATGTTTCCAAATTTGATTTTTGATGATATTTAAATGGTTATTTAGATTAAAAAACGATAAATACATTCAAAATGACGTGATATTTAATACTTAATAAAAATGTTTCCAAATTTGATGTTTGATGATATTTAATTGGTTATTTAGATTAAAAAACGATAAATAAACTCAACATGAAGAAATATTTGATGTTTAATAAAAATGTTTCCAAATTTGATTTTTGATGATATTTAAATGGTTATTTAGATTAAACAACGATAAACACATTCAAAATGACGTGATGTTTAATACTTAATAAAAATGTGTCCAAATTTGATGTTTGATGATATTTAATTGGTTATTAAGATTAAAAAACGATAAATAAACTCAACATGAAGAAATATTTAATGTTTAATAAAAATGTTTCCAAATTTGATTTTTGATGATATTTAAATGGTTATTTAGATTAAACAACGATAAATACATTCAAAATGACGTGATATTTAATACTTAATAAAAATGTTTCCAAATTTGAAGTTTGATGATATTTAATTAGTTATTTAGATTAAAAAACGATAAATAAACTCAACATGAAGAAATATTTAATGTTTAATAAAAATGTTTCCAAATTTGATTTTTGATGATATTTAAATGGTTATTTAGATTAAACAACGATAAATACATTCAAAATGACGTGATATTTAATACTTAATAAAAATGTGTCCAAATTTGATGTTTGATGATATTTAATTGGTTATTAAAATTAAAAAACGATAAATAAACTCAACATGAAGAAATATTTGATGTTTAATAAAAATGTTTCCAAATTTGATTTTTGATGATATTTAAATGGTTATTTAGATTAAACAACGATAAATACATTCAAAATGACGATAACATTCAAAGTGACGTGATATTTAATACTTAATAAAAATGTTTCCAAATTTGATGTTTGATGATATTTAATTGGTTATTTAGATTAAACAATGATAAATAAACTCAAAATGAAGAAATATTTGATGTTTAATAAAAATGTTCCCAAATTTGATTTTTAGTGATATTTAATTGATTATTAAGATTAAACAATGATAAATACATTCAAAATGACGTGATATTTAATACTTAATAAAAATGTTTCCAAATTTGATGTTTGATGATTTTAAATTGGTTATTTAGATTAAACAATGATAAATAAACTCAAAATGAAGAAATATTTGATGTTTAATAAAAATGTTCCCAAATTTGATTTTTAGTGATATTTAATTGATTATTAAGATTAAACAATGATAAATACATTCAAAATGACGTGATATTTAATACTTAATAAAAATGTTTCCAAATTTGATGTTTGATGATTTTAAATTGGTTATTTAGATTAAACAATGATAAATAAACTCAACATGAAGAAATATTTGATGTTTAATAAAAATGTTTCCAAATTTGATTTTTGATGATATTTAAATGGTTATTTAGATTAAAAAACGATAAATACATTCAAAATGACGTGATATTTAATACTTAATAAAAATGTTTCCAAATTTGATGTTTGATGATATTTAATTGGTTATTTAGATTAAAAAACGATAAATAAACTCAACATGAAGAAATATTTGATGTTTAATAAAAATGTTTCCAAATTTGATTTTTGATGATATTTAAATGGTTACTTAGATTAAACAACGATAAATACATTCAAAATGACGTGATATTTAATACTTAATAAAAATGTTTCCAAATTTGATGTTTGATGATATTTAATAGGTTATTTAGATTAAAAAACGATAAATAAACTCAACATGAAGAAATATTTGATGTTTAATAAAAATGTTTCCAAATTTGATTTTTGATGATATTTAAATGGTTATTTAGATTAAACAACGATAAACACATTCAAAATGACGTGATATTTAATACTTAATAAAAATGTTTCCAAATTTGATGTTTGATGATATTTAGTAGGTTATTAAGATTAAAAAACGATAAATAAACTCAAAATGAAGAAATATTTGATGTTTAATAAAAATGTTCCCAAATTTGATTTTTAGTGATATATAATTGATTATTAAGATTAAACAATGATAAATACATTCAAAATGACGTGATATTTAATACTTAATAAAAATGTTTCCAAATTTGATGTTTGATGATTTTAAATTGGTTATTTAGATTAAACAATGATAAATAAACTCAAAATGAAGAAATATTTGATGTTTAATAAAAATGTTTCCAAATTTGATTTTTGATGATATTTAAATGGTTATTTAGATTAAAAAACGATAAATACATTCAAAATGACGTGATATTTAATACTTAATAAAAATGTGTCCAAATTTGATGTTTGATGATATTTAATTGGTTATTAAGATTAAAAAACGATAAATAAACTCAACATGAAGAAATATTTAATGTTTAATAAAAATGTTTCCAAATTTGATTTTTGATGATATTTAAATGGTTATTTAGATTAAACAACGATAAATACATTCAAAATGACGTGATATTTAATACTTAATAAAAATGTGTCCAAATTTGATGTTTGATGATATTTAATTGGTTATTAAAATTAAAAAACGATAAATAAACTCAACATGAAGAAATATTTGATGTTTAATAAAAATGTTTCCAAATTTGATTTTTGATGATATTTAAATGGTTATTTAGATTAAACAACGATAAATACATTCAAAATGACGATAACATTCAAAGTGACGTGATATTTAATACTTAATAAAAATGTTTCCAAATTGAACAAACATGAAGAAATATTTGATGTTTAATAAAAATGTTTCCACATTTGATTTTTGATGATATTTAAATGGTTACTTAGATTAAACAACGATAAATACATTCAAAGTGACGTGATATTTAATACTTAATAAAAATGTCTCCAAATTTGATTTTTAATGATATTTAAATGGTTATTTAGATTAAACAACGATAAACACATTCAAAATGACGTGATATTTAATACTTAATAAAAATGTGTCCAAATTTGATGTTTGATGATATTTAATTGGTTATTAATATTAAAAAACGATAAATAAACTCAACATGAAGAAATATTTAATGTTTAATAAAAATGTTTCCAAATTTGATTTTTGATGATATTTAAATGGTTATTTAGATTAAACAACGATAAATACATTCAAAATGACGTGATATTTAATACTTAATAAAAATGTGTCCAAATTTGGTGTTTGATGATATTTAATTGGTTATTAAAATTAAAAAACGATAAATAAACTCAACATGAAGAAATATTTGATGTTTAATAAAAATGTTTCCAAATTTGATTTTTGATGATATTTAAATGGTTATTTAGATTAAAAAACGATAAATACATTCAAAATGACGATATTTAATACTTAATAAAAATGTTTCCAAATGTTTCCAAATTTGAAGTTTGATGATATTTAATTAGTTATTTAGATTAAAAAACGATAAATAAACTCAACATGAAGAAATATTTGATGTTTAATAAAAATGTTTCCAAATTAGATTTTTGATGATATTTAAATGGTTACTTAGATTAAACAACGATAAATACATTCAAAATGACGTGATATTTAATACTTAATAAAAATGTTTCCAAATTTGATGTTTGATGATATTTAATTGGTTATTTAGATTAAAAAACGATAAATAAACTCAACATGAAGAAATATTTGATGTTTAATAAAAATGTTTCCAAATTTGATTTTTGATGATATTTAAATGGTTATTTAGATTAAACAACGATAAATACATTCAAAGTGACGTGATATTTAATACTCAATAAAAATGTGTCCAAATTTCATGTTTGATGATATTTAATTAATGTTTAATTGTGTTTGTTTAATGTATTTAGATTAAACAACGATAAATAAAAACATGAAGAAATATTTGATGTTTAATAAAAATGTTTCCAAATTTGATTTTTGATGATATTTAAATGGTTATTTAGATTAAAAAACGATAAATACATTCAAAATGACGTGATATTTAATACTTAATAAAAATGTTTCCAAATTTGATGTTTGATGATATTTAATTGGTTATTTAGATTAAACAACGAAAAATACATTCAAAGTGACGTGATATTTAATACTTAATAAAAATGTTTCCAAATTTGATGTTTGATGATATTTAATTGGTTATTTAGATTAAAAAACGATAAATAAACTCAACATGAAGAAATATTTGATGTTTAATAAAAATGTTTCCAAATTTGATTTTTGATGATATTTAAATGGTTATTTAGATTAAACAATGATAAATACATTCAAAGTGACGTGATATTTAATACTCAATAAAAATGTGTCCAAATTTGATTTTTGATGATATTTAATTAATGTTTAATTGTGTTTGTTTAATGTATTTAGATTAAACAACGATAAATAAAAACATGAAGAAATATTTGATGTTTAATAAAAATGTTTCCAAATTTGATTTTTGATGATATTTAAATGGTTATTTAGATTAAAAAACGATAAATACATTCAAAATGACGTGATATTTAATACTTAATAAAAATGTTTCCAAATTTGATGTTTGATGATATTTAATTGGTTATTTAGATTAAAAAACGATAAATAAACTCAACATGAAGAAATATTTGATGTTTAATAAAAATGTTTCCAAATTTGATTTTTGATGATATTTAAATGGTTATTTAGATTAAACAACGATAAACACATTCAAAATGACGTGATATTTAATACTTAATAAAAATGTGTCCAAATTTGATGTTTGATGATATTTAATTGGTTATTAAGATTAAAAAACGATAAATAAACTCAACATGAAGAAATATTTAATGTTTAATAAAAATGTTTCCAAATTTGATTTTTGATGATATTTAAATGGTTATTTAGATTAAACAACGATAAATACATTCAAAATGACGTGATATTTAATACTTAATAAAAATGTTTCCAAATTTGAAGTTTGATGATATTTAATTAGTTATTTAGATTACGATAACGATAAATAATTTCAACATGAAGAAATATTTGATGTTTAATAAAAATGTTTCCAAATTAGATTTTTGATGATATTTAAATGGTTACTTAGATTAAACAACGATAAATACATTCAAAATGACGTGATATTTAATACTTAATAAAAAATGTTTCCAAATTTGATGTTTGATGATATTTAATTGGTTATTTAGATTAAAAAACGATAAATAAACTCAACATGAAGAAATATTTGATGTTTAATAAAAATGTTTCCAAATTTGATTTTTGATGATATTTAAATGGTTATTTAGATTAAACAACGATAAATACATTCAAAGTGACGTGATATTTAATACTCAATAAAAATGTGTCCAAATTACATGTTTGATGATATTTAATTAATGTTTAATTGTGTTTGTTTAATGTATTTAGATTAAACAACGATAAATAAACTCAACATGAAGAAATATTTGATGTTTAATAAAAATGTTTCCAAATTTGATTTTTGATGATATTTAAATGGTTATTTAGATTAAAAAACGATAAATACATTCAAAATGACGTGATATTTAATACTTAATAAAAATGTTTCCAAATTTGATGTTTGATGATATTTAATTGGTTATTTAGATTAAACAACGAAAAATACATTCAAAGTGACGTGATATTTAATACTTAATAAAAATGTTTCCAAATTTGATGTTTGATGATATTTAATTGGTTATTTAGATTAAAAAACGATAAATAAACTCAACATGAAGAAATATTTGATGTTTAATAAAAATGTTTCCAAATTTGATTTTTGATGATATTTAAATGGTTATTTAGATTAAACAACGATAAATACATTCAAAGTGACGTGATATTTAATACTCAATAAAAATGTGTCCAAATTTCATGTTTGATGATATTTAATTAATGTTTAATTGTGTTTGTTTAATGTATTTAGATTAAACAACGATAAATAAAAACATGAAGAAATATTTGATGTTTAATAAAAATGTTTCCAAATTTGATTTTTGATGATATTTAAATGGTTATTTAGATTAAAAAACGATAAATACATTCAAAATGACGTGATATTTAATACTTAATAAAAATGTTTCCAAATTTGATGTTTGATGATATTTAATTGGTTATTTAGATTAAACAACGAAAAATACATTCAAAGTGACGTGATATTTAATACTTAATAAAAATGTTTCCAAATTTGATGTTTGATGATATTTAATTGGTTATTTAGATTAAAAAACGATAAATAAACTCAACATGAAGAAATATTTGATGTTTAATAAAAATGTTTCCAAATTTGATTTTTGATGATATTTAAATGGTTATTTAGAATAAACAACGATAAATACATTCAAAATGACGTGATATTTAATATGTACTTAATAAAAATGTTTCCAAATTTGATGTTTGATGATATTTAATTGGTTATTAAGATTAAAAAACGATAAATAAACTCAACATGAAGAAATATTTGATGTTTAATAAAAATGATTGCAAATTTGATTTTTGATGATATTTAAATGGTTATTTAGATTAAACAACCATAAACACATTCAAAGTGACGTGATATTTAATACTTAATAAAAATGTGGCCAAATTTGATGTTTGATGATATTTAATTAATGTTTAATTGTGTTTGTTTAATGTATTTAGATTAAAAAACGATAAATAAACTCAACATGAAGAAATATTTGATGTTTAATAAAAATGTTCCCAAATTTGATTTTTAGTGATATTTAATTGGTTATTAAGATTAAAAAACGATAAATACATTCAAAATGACGTGATATTTAATACTTAATAAAAATGTTTCCAAATTTGATGTTTGATGATATTTAATTGGTTATTTAGATTAAACAATGATAAATAAACTCAAAATGAAGAAATATTTGATGTTTAATAAAAATGTTCCCAAATTTGATTTTTAGTGATATTTAATTGATTATTAAGATTAAACAATGATAAATACATTCAAAATGAGGTGATATTTAATACTTAATAAAAATGTTTCCAAATTTGATGTTTGATGATTTTAAATTGGTTATTTAGATTAAACAATGATAAATAAACTCAAAATGAAGAAATATTTGATGTTTAATAAAAATGTTTCCAAATTTGATTTTTGATGATATTTAAATGGTTATTTAGATTAAAAAACGATAAATACATTCAAAATGACGTGATATTTAATACTTAATAAAAATGTGTCCAAATTTGATGTTTGATGATATTTAATTGGTTATTAAAATTAAAAAACGATAAATAAACTCAACATGAAGAAATATTTGATGTTTAATAAAAATGTTTCCAAATTTGATTTTTGATGATATTTAAATGGTTATTTAGATTAAACAACGATAAATACATTCAAAATGACGATAACATTCAAAGTGACGTGATATTTAATACTTAATAAAAATGTTTCCAAATTTGATGTTTGATGATATTTAATTGGTTATTTAGATTAAACAATGATAAATAAACTCAAAATGAAGAAATATTTGATGTTTAATAAAAATGTTCCCAAATTTGATTTTTAGTGATATTTAATTGATTATTAAGATTAAACAATGATAAATACATTCAAAATGACGTGATATTTAATACTTAATAAAAATGTTTCCAAATTTGATGTTTGATGATTTTAAATTGGTTATTTAGATTAAACAATGATAAATAAACTCAACATGAAGAAATATTTGATGTTTAATAAAAATGTTTCCAAATTTGATTTTTGATGATATTTAAATGGTTATTTAGATTAAAAAACGATAAATACATTCAAAATGACGTGATATTTAATACTTAATAAAAATGTTTCCAAATTTGATGTTTGATGATATTTAATAGGTTATTTAGATTAAAAAACGATAAATAAACTCAACATGAAGAAATATTTGATGTTTAATAAAAATGTTTCCAAATTTGATTTTTGATGATATTTAAATGGTTATTTAGATTAAACAACGATAAACACATTCAAAATGACGTGATATTTAATACTTAATAAAAATGTTTCCAAATTTGATGTTTGATGATATTTAGTAGGTTATTAAGATTAAAAAACGATAAATAAACTCAAAATGAAGAAATATTTGATGTTTAATAAAAATGTTCCCAAATTTGATTTTTAGTGATATTTAATTGATTATTAAGATTAAACAATGATAAATACATTCAAAATGACGTGATATTTAATACTTAATAAAAATGTTTCCAAATTTGATGTTTGATGATTTTAAATTGGTTATTTAGATTAAACAATGATAAATAAACTCAAAATGAAGAAATATTTGATGTTTAATAAAAATGTTTCCAAATTTGATTTTTGATGATATTTAAATGGTTATTTAGATTAAAAAACGATAAATACATTCAAAATGACGTGATATTTAATACTTAATAAAAATGTGTCCAAATTTGATGTTTGATGATATTTAATTGGTTATTAAGATTAAAAAACGATAAATAAACTCAACATGAAGAAATATTTAATGTTTAATAAAAATGTTTCCAAATTTGATTTTTGATGATATTTAAATGGTTATTTAGATTAAACAACGATAAATACATTCAAAATGACGTGATATTTAATACTTAATAAAAATGTGTCCAAATTTGATGTTTGATGATATTTAATTGGTTATTAAAATTAAAAAACGATAAATAAACTCAACATGAAGAAATATTTGATGTTTAATAAAAATGTTTCCAAATTTGATTTTTGATGATATTTAAATGGTTATTTAGATTAAACAACGATAAATACATTCAAAATGACGATAACATTCAAAGTGACGTGATATTTAATACTTAATAAAAATGTTTCCAAATTGAACAAACATGAAGAAATATTTGATGTTTAATAAAAATGTTTCCACATTTGATTTTTGATGATATTTAAATGGTTATTTAGATTAAACAACGATAAACACATTCAAAGTGACGTGATATTTAATACTTAAAAAAAATGTGGCCAAATTTGATGTTTGATGATATTTAATTAATGTTTAATTGTGTTTGTTTAATGTATTTAGATTAAAAAACGATAAATAAACTCAACATGAAGAAATATTTGATGTTTATTAAAAATGATTGCAAATTTGATTTTTGATGATATTTAATTGGTTATTAAGATTAAAAAACGATAAATACATTCAAAATGACGTGATATTTAATACTTAATAAAAATGTTTCCAAATTTGATGTTTGATGATATTTAATTGGTTATTTAGATTAAACAATGATAAATAAACTCAAAATGAAGAAATATTTGATGTTTAATAAAAATGTTCCCAAATTTGATTTTTAGTGATATTTAATTGATTATTAAGATTAAACAATGATAAATACATTCAAAATGACGTGATATTTAATACTTAATAAAAATGTTTCCAAATTTGATGTTTGATGATTTTAAATTGGTTATTTACATTAAACAATGATAAATAAACTCAAAATGAAGAAATATTTGATGTTTAATAAAAATGTTTCCAAATTTGATTTTTGATATTTAAATGGTTATTTAGATTAAAAAACGATAAATACATTCAAAATGACGTGATATTTAATACTTAATAAAAATGTTTCCAAATTTGATGTTTGATGATATTTAATTGGTTATTTAGATTAAAAAACGATAAATAAACTCAACATGAAGAAATATTTGATGTTTAATAAAAATGTTTCCAAATTTGATTTTTGATGATATTTAAATGGTTACTTAGATTAAACAACGATAAATACATTCAAAATGACGTGATATTTAATACTTAATAAAAATGTTTCCAAATTTGATGTTTGATGATATTTAATAGGTTATTTAGATTAAAAAACGATAAATAAACTCAACATGAAGAAATATTTGATGTTTAATAAAAATGTTTCCAAATTTGATTTTTGATGATATTTAAATGGTTATTTAGATTAAACAACGATAAACACATTCAAAATGACGTGATATTTAATACTTAATAAAAATGTGTCCAAATTTGATGTTTGATGATATTTAATTGGTTATTAAGATTAAAAAACGATAAATAAACTCAACATGAAGAAATATTTAATGTTTAATAAAAATGATTCCAAATTTGATTTTTGATGATATTTAAATGGTTATTTAGATTAAACAACGATAAATACATTCAAAATGACGTGATATTTAATACTTAATAAAAATGTTTCCAAATTTGATGTTTGATGATATTTAATTGGTTATTAAGATTAAAAAACGATAAATAAACTCAACATGAAGAAATATTTGATGTTTAATAAAAATGTTTCCAAATTTGATTTTTGATGATATTTAAATGGTTATTTAGATTAAACAACGATAAACACATTCAAAATGACGTGATATTTAATACTTAATAAAAATGTGTCCAAATTTGATGTTTGATGATATTTAATTGGTTATTAAGATTAAAAAACGATAAATAAACTCAACATGAAGAAATATTTAATGTTTAATAAAAATGTTTCCAAATTTGATTTTTGATGATATTTAAATGGTTATTTAGATTAAACAACGATAAATACATTCAAAATGACGTGATATTTAATACTTAATAAAAATGTGTCCAAATTTGATGTTTGATGATATTTAATTGGTTATTAAAATTAAAAAACGATAAATAAACTCAACATGAAGAAATATTTGATGTTTAATAAAAATGTTTCCAAATTTGATTTTTGATGATATTTAAATGGTTATTTAGATTAAACAACGATAAATACATTCAAAATGACGATATTTAATACTTAATAAAAATGTGTCCAAATTACATGTTTGATGATATTTAATTAATGTTTAATTGTGTTTGTTTAATGTATTTAGATTAAACAACGATAAATAAACTCAACATGAAGAAATATTTGATGTTTAATAAAAATGTTTCCAAATTTGATTTTTGATGATATTTAAATGGTTATTTAGATTAAAAAACGATAAATACATTCAAAATGACGTGATATTTAATACTTAATAAAAATGTTTCCAAATTTGATGTTTGATGATATTTAATTGGTTATTTAGATTAAACAACGAAAAATACATTCAAAGTGACGTGATATTTAATACTTAATAAAAATGTTTCCAAATTTGATGTTTGATGATATTTAATTGGTTATTTAGATTAAAAAACGATAAATAAACTCAACATGAAGAAATATTTGATGTTTAATAAAAATGTTTCCAAATTTGATTTTTGATGATATTTAAATGGTTATTTAGATTAAACAATGATAAATACATTCAAAGTGACGTGATATTTAATACTCAATAAAAATGTGTCCAAATTTCATGTTTGATGATATTTAATTAATGTTTAATTGTGTTTGTTTAATGTATTTAGATTAAACAACGATAAATAAAAACATGAAGAAATATTTGATGTTTAATAAAAATGTTTCCAAATTTGATTTTTGATGATATTTAAATGGTTATTTAGATTAAAAAACGATAAATACATTCAAAATGACGTGATATTTAATACTTAATAAAAATGTTTCCAAATTTGATGTTTGATGATATTTAATTGGTTATTTAGATTAAAAAACGATAAATAAACTCAACATGAAGAAATATTTGATGTTTAATAAAAATGTTTCCAAATTTGATTTTTGATGATATTTAAATGGTTATTTAGATTAAACAACGATAAACACATTCAAAATGACGTGATGTTTAATACTTAATAAAAATGTGTCCAAATTTGATGTTTGATGATATTTAATTGGTTATTAAGATTAAAAAACGATAAATAAACTCAACATGAAGAAATATTTAATGTTTAATAAAAATGTTTCCAAATTTGATTTTTGATGATATTTAAATGGTTATTTAGATTAAACAACGATAAATACATTCAAAATGACGTGATATTTAATACTTAATAAAAATGTTTCCAAATTTGAAGTTTGATGATATTTAATTAGTTATTTAGATTAAAAAACGATAAATAATTTCAACATGAAGAAATATTTGATGTTTAATAAAAATGTTTCCAAATTAGATTTTTGATGATATTTAAATGGTTACTTAGATTAAACAACGATAAATACATTCAAAATGACGTGATATTTAATACTTAATAAAAAATGTTTCCAAATTTGATGTTTGATGATATTTAATTGGTTATTTAGATTAAAAAACGATAAATAAACTCAACATGAAGAAATATTTGATGTTTAATAAAAATGTTTCCAAATTTGATTTTTGATGATATTTAAATGGTTATTTAGATTAAACAACGATAAATACATTCAAAGTGACGTGATATTTAATACTCAATAAAAATGTGTCCAAATTACATGTTTGATGATATTTAATTAATGTTTAATTGTGTTTGTTTAATGTATTTAGATTAAACAACGATAAATAAACTCAACATGAAGAAATATTTGATGTTTAATAAAAATGTTTCCAAATTTGATTTTTGATGATATTTAAATGGTTATTTAGATTAAAAAACGATAAATACATTCAAAATGACGTGATATTTAATACTTAATAAAAATGTTTCCAAATTTGATGTTTGATGATATTTAATTGGTTATTTAGATTAAACAACGAAAAATACATTCAAAGTGACGTGATATTTAATACTTAATAAAAATGTTTCCAAATTTGATGTTTGATGATATTTAATTGGTTATTTAGATTAAAAAACGATAAATAAACTCAACATGAAGAAATATTTGATGTTTAATAAAAATGTTTCCAAATTTGATTTTTGATGATATTTAAATGGTTATTTAGATTAAACAACGATAAATACATTCAAAGTGACGTGATATTTAATACTCAATAAAAATGTGTCCAAATTTCATGTTTGATGATATTTAATTAATGTTTAATTGTGTTTGTTTAATGTATTTAGATTAAACAACGATAAATAAAAACATGAAGAAATATTTGATGTTTAATAAAAATGTTTCCAAATTTGATTTTTGATGATATTTAAATGGTTATTTAGATTAAAAAACGATAAATACATTCAAAATGACGTGATATTTAATACTTAATAAAAATGTTTCCAAATT
Source organism: Nephrotoma flavescens (assembly GCA_932526605.1). Lineage (NCBI taxonomy): Eukaryota > Metazoa > Arthropoda > Insecta > Diptera > Tipulidae > Nephrotoma > Nephrotoma flavescens. Next base: position 97,889 of record CAKOBK010000003.1, read on the forward strand.
TGATGTTTGATGATATTTAATTGGTTATTTAGATTAAACAACGAAAAATACATTCAAAGTGACGTGATATTTAATACTTAATAAAAATGTTTCCAAATTTGATGTTTGATGATATTTAATTGGTTATTTAGATTAAAAAACGATAAATAAACTCAACATGAAGAAATATTTGATGTTTAATAAAAATGTTTCCAAATTTGATTTTTGATGATATTTAAATGGTTATTTAGAATAAACAACGATAAATACATTCAAAATGACGTGATATTTAATATGTACTTAATAAAAATGTTTCCAAATTTGATGTTTGATGATATTTAATTGGTTATTAAGATTAAAAAACGATAAATAAACTCAACATGAAGAAATATTTGATGTTTAATAAAAATGATTGCAAATTTGATTTTTGATGATATTTAAATGGTTATTTAGATTAAACAACCATAAACACATTCAAAGTGACGTGATATTTAATACTTAATAAAAATGTGGCCAAATTTGATGTTTGATGATATTTAATTAATGTTTAATTGTGTTTGTTTAATGTATTTAGATTAAAAAACGATAAATAAACTCAACATGAAGAAATATTTGATGTTTAATAAAAATGTTCCCAAATTTGATTTTTAGTGATATTTAATTGATTATTAAGATTAAACAATGATAAATACATTCAAAATGAGGTGATATTTAATACTTAATAAAAATGTTTCCAAATTTGATGTTTGATGATTTTAAATTGGTTATTTAGATTAAACAATGATAAATAAACTCAAAATGAAGAAATATTTGATGTTTAATAAAAATGTTTCCAAATTTGATTTTTGATGATATTTAAATGGTTATTTAGATTAAAAAACGATAAATACATTCAAAATGACGTGATATTTAATACTTAATAAAAATGTGTCCAAATTTGATGTTTGATGATATTTAATTGGTTATTAAGATTAAAAAACGATAAATAAACTCAACATGAAGAAATATTTAATGTTTAATAAAAATGTTTCCAAATTTGATTTTTGATGATATTTAAATGGTTATTTAGATTAAACAACGATAAATACATTCAAAATGACGTGATATTTAATACTTAATAAAAATGTGTCCAAATTTGATGTTTGATGATATTTAATTGGTTATTAAAATTAAAAAACGATAAATAAACTCAACATGAAGAAATATTTGATGTTTAATAAAAATGTTTCCAAATTTGATTTTTGATGATATTTAAATGGTTATTTAGATTAAACAACGATAAATACATTCAAAATGACGATAACATTCAAAGTGACGTGATATTTAATACTTAATAAAAATGTTTCCAAATTTGATGTTTGATGATATTTAATTGGTTATTTAGATTAAACAATGATAAATAAACTCAAAATGAAGAAATATTTGATGTTTAATAAAAATGTTCCCAAATTTGATTTTTAGTGATATTTAATTGATTATTAAGATTAAACAATGATAAATACATTCAAAATGACGTGATATTTAATACTTAATAAAAATGTTTCCAAATTTGATGTTTGATGATTTTAAATTGGTTATTTAGATTAAACAATGATAAATAAACTCAACATGAAGAAATATTTGATGTTCAATAAAAATGTTTCCAAATTTGATTTTTGATGATATTTAAATGGTTATTTAGATTAAAAAACGATAAATACATTCAAAATGACGTGATATTTAATACTTAATAAAAATGTTTCCAAATTTGATGTTTGATGATATTTAATTGGTTATTTAGATTAAAAAACGATAAATAAACTCAACATGAAGAAATATTTGATGTTTAATAAAAATGTTTCCAAATTTGATTTTTGATGATATTTAAATGGTTACTTAGATTAAACAACGATAAATACATTCAAAATGACGTGATATTTAATACTTAATAAAAATGTTTCCAAATTTGATGTTTGATGATATTTAATAGGTTATTTAGATTAAAAAACGATAAATAAACTCAACATGAAGAAATATTTGATGTTTAATAAAAATGTTTCCAAATTTGATTTTTGATGATATTTAAATGGTTATTTAGATTAAACAACGATAAACACATTCAAAATGACGTGATATTTAATACTTAATAAAAATGTTTCCAAATTTGATGTTTGATGATATTTAGTAGGTTATTAAGATTAAAAAACGATAAATAAACTCAAAATGAAGAAATATTTGATGTTTAATAAAAATGTTCCCAAATTTGATTTTTAGTGATATTTAATTGATTATTAAGATTAAACAATGATAAATACATTCAAAATGACGTGATATTTAATACTTAATAAAAATGTTTCCAAATTTGATGTTTGATGATTTTAAATTGGTTATTTAGATTAAACAATGATAAATAAACTCAAAATGAAGAAATATTTGATGTTTAATAAAAATGTTTCCAAATTTGATTTTTGATGATATTTAAATGGTTATTTAGATTAAACAACGATAAATACATTCAAAATGACGATATTTAATACTTAATAAAAATGTTTCCAAATGTTTCCAAATTTGAAGTTTGATGATATTTAATTAGTTATTTAGATTAAAAAACGATAAATAAACTCAACATGAAGAAATATTTGATGTTTAATAAAAATGTTTCCAAATTAGATTTTTGATGATATTTAAATGGTTACTTAGATTAAACAACGATAAATACATTCAAAATGACGTGATATTTAATACTTAATAAAAATGTTTCCAAATTTGATGTTTGATGATATTTAATTGGTTATTTAGATTAAAAAACGATAAATAAACTCAACATGAAGAAATATTTGATGTTTAATAAAAATGTTTCCAAATTTGATTTTTGATGATATTTAAATGGTTATTTAGATTAAACAACGATAAATACATTCAAAGTGACGTGATATTTAATACTCAATAAAAATGTGTCCAAATTTCATGTTTGATGATATTTAATTAATGTTTAATTGTGTTTGTTTAATGTATTTAGATTAAACAACGATAAATAAACTCAACATGAAGAAATATTTGATGTTTAATAAAAATGTTTCCAAATTTGATTTTTGATGATATTTAAATGGTTATTTAGATTAAAAAACGATAAATACATTCAAAATGACGTGATATTTAATACTTAATAAAAATGTTTCCAAATTTGATGTTTGATGATATTTAATTGGTTATTTAGATTAAACAACGAAAAATACATTCAAAGTGACGTGATATTTAATACTTAATAAAAATGTTTCCAAATTTGATGTTTGATGATATTTAATTGGTTATTTAGATTAAAAAACGATAAATAAACTCAACATGAAGAAATATTTGATGTTTAATAAAAATGTTTCCAAATTTGATTTTTGATGATATTTAAATGGTTATTTAGATTAAACAATGATAAATACATTCAAAGTGACGTGATATTTAATACTCAATAAAAATGTGTCCAAATTTCATGTTTGATGATATTTAATTAATGTTTAATTGTGTTTGTTTAATGTATTTAGATTAAACAACGATAAATAAAAACATGAAGAAATATTTGATGTTTAATAAAAATGTTTCCAAATTTGATTTTTGATGATATTTAAATGGTTATTTAGATTAAAAAACGATAAATACATTCAAAATGACGTGATATTTAATACTTAATAAAAATGTTTCCAAATTTGATGTTTGATGATATTTAATTGGTTATTTAGATTAAAAAACGATAAATAAACTCAACATGAAGAAATATTTGATGTTTAATAAAAATGTTTCCAAATTTGATTTTTGATGATATTTAAATGGTTATTTAGATTAAACAACGATAAACACATTCAAAATGACGTGATATTTAATACTTAATAAAAATGTGTCCAAATTTGATGTTTGATGATATTTAATTGGTTATTAAGATTAAAAAACGATAAATAAACTCAACATGAAGAAATATTTAATGTTTAATAAAAATGTTTCCAAATTTGATTTTTGATGATATTTAAATGGTTATTTAGATTAAACAACGATAAATACATTCAAAATGACGTGATATTTAATACTTAATAAAAATGTTTCCAAATTTGAAGTTTGATGATATTTAATTAGTTATTTAGATTAAAAAACGATAAATAATTTCAACATGAAGAAATATTTGATGTTTAATAAAAATGTTTCCAAATTAGATTTTTGATGATATTTAAATGGTTACTTAGATTAAACAACGATAAATACATTCAAAATGACGTGATATTTAATACTTAATAAAAAATGTTTCCAAATTTGATGTTTGATGATATTTAATTGGTTATTTAGATTAAAAAACGATAAATAAACTCAACATGAAGAAATATTTGATGTTTAATAAAAATGTTTCCAAATTTGATTTTTGATGATATTTAAATGGTTATTTAGATTAAAAAACGATAAATACATTCAAAATGACGTGATATTTAATACTTAATAAAAATGTTTCCAAATTTGATGTTTGATGATATTTAATTGGTTATTTAGATTAAACAACGAAAAATACATTCAAAGTGACGTGATATTTAATACTTAATAAAAATGTTTCCAAATTTGATGTTTGATGATATTTAATTGGTTATTTAGATTAAAAAACGATAAATAAACTCAACATGAAGAAATATTTGATGTTTAATAAAAATGTTTCCAAATTTGATTTTTGATGATATTTAAATGGTTATTTAGATTAAACAACGATAAATACATTCAAAGTGACGTGATATTTAATACTCAATAAAAATGTGTCCAAATTTCATGTTTGATGATATTTAATTAATGTTTAATTGTGTTTGTTTAATGTATTTAGATTAAACAACGATAAATAAAAACATGAAGAAATATTTGATGTTTAATAAAAATGTTTCCAAATTTGATTTTTGATGATATTTAAATGGTTATTTAGATTAAAAAACGATAAATACATTCAAAATGACGTGATATTTAATACTTAATAAAAATGTTTCCAAATTTGATGTTTGATGATATTTAATTGGTTATTTAGATTAAACAACGAAAAATACATTCAAAGTGACGTGATATTTAATACTTAATAAAAATG
>CAKOBK010000004.1:0-83763 GCA_932526605.1 Nephrotoma flavescens
TTGTTAGCCTTACTTTTTTTGAACCGATAAAATTTATTGTCGCCGATTCCGAATGTTTTGTGCATTTTGGATTATTTAGGATATTTTAAGTAGATCAACGTTTAATTTGCTGTAATATGTCGCCTCATTCGCCTGCAATCCACGTTCGATTACAAATGTGATCGAATTTCAAAATACGAAAATTCCAATACCCGAACTCTCTTTATGCGTCCTACCGGTATTTTCATGTCCAACGTATCATATACATTACCCATAATCATTTTGAACCGGAATTTCAACAAAAAAAAATTTTCAATTTTTTGCGAAAATCCATGATGGTTAGCCTTACTTTTTTTGAACCGATAAAATTTATTGTCGCCGATTCCGAATGTTTTGTGCATTTTGGATTATTTAGGATATTTTAAGTAGATCAACGTTTAATTTGCTGTAATATGTCGCCTCATTCGCCTGCAATCCACGTTCGATTACAAATGTGATCGAATTTCAAAATACGAAAATTCCAATACCCGAACTCTCTTTATGCGTCCTACCGGTATTTTCATGTCCAACGTATCATATACATTACCCATAATCATTTTGAACCGGAATTTCAACAAAAAAAAATTTTCAATTTTTTGCGAAAATCCATGATGGTTAGCCTTACTTTTTTTGAACCGATAAAATTTATTGTCGCCGATTCCGAATGTTTTGTGCATTTTGGATTATTTAGGATATTTTAAGTAGATCAACGTTTAATTTGCTGTAATATGTCGCCTCATTCGCCTGCAATCCACGTTCGATTACAAATGTGATCGAATTTCAAAATACGAAAATTCCAATACCCGAACTCTCTTTATGCGTCCTACCGGTATTTTCATGTCCAACGTATCATATACATTACCCATAATCATTTTGAACCGGAATTTCAACAAAAAAAAATTTTCAATTTTTTGCGACAATCCATGATGGTTAGCCTTACTTTTTTTGAACCGATAAAATTTATTGTCGCCGATTCCGAATGTTTTGTGCATTTTGGATTATTTAGGATATTTTAAGTAGATCAACGTTTAATTTGCTGTAATATGTCGCCTCATTCGCCTGCAATCCACGTTCGATTACAAATGTGATCGAATTTCAAAATACGAAAATTCCAATACCCGAACTCTCTTTATGCGTCCTACCGGTATTTTCATGTCCAACGTATCATATACATTACCCATAATCATTTTGAACCGGAATTTCAACAAAAAAAAATTTTCAATTTTTTGCGAAAATCCATGATGAGCCTTACTTTTTTTGAACCGATAAAATTTATTGTCGCCGATTCCGAATGTTTTGTGCATTTTGGATTATTTAGGATATTTTAAGTAGATCAACGTTTAATTTGCTGTAATATGTCGCCTCATTCGCCTGCAATCCACGTTCGATTACAAATGTGATCGAATTTCAAAATACGAAAATTCCAATACCAGAACTCTCTTTATGCGTCCTACCGGTATTTTCATGTCCAACGTATCATATACATTACCCATAATCATTTTGAACCGGAATTTCAACAAAAAAAAATTTTCAATTTTTTGCGAAAATCCATGATGGTTAGCCTTACTATTTTGAACCGATAAAATTTATTGTCGCCGATTCCGAATGTTTTGTGCATTTTGGATTATTTAGGATATTTTAAGTAGATCAACGTTTAATTTGCTGTAATATGTCGCCTCATTCGCCTGCAATCCACGTTCGATTACAAATGTGATCGAATTTCAAAATACGAAAATTCCAATACCCGAACTCTCTTTATGCGTCCTACCGGTATTTTCATGTCCAACGTATCATATACATTACCCATAATCATTTTGAACCGGAATTTCAACAAAAAAAAAAAAATTTTCAATTTTTTGCGAAAATCCATGATGGTTAGCCTTACTTTTTTTGAACCGATAAAATTTATTGTCGCCGATTCCGAATGTTTTGTGCATTTTGGATTATTTAGGATATTTTAAGTAGATCAACGTTTAATTTGCTGTAATATGTCGCCTCATTCGCCTGCAATCCACGTTCGATTACAAATGTGATCGAATTTCAAAATACGAAAATTCCAATACCCGAACTCTCTTTATGCGTCCTACCGGTATTTTCATGTCCAACGTATCATATACATTACCCATAATCATTTTGAACCGGAATTTCAACAAAAAAAAATTTTCAATTTTTTGCGAAAATCCATGATGGTTAGCCATACTATTTTGAACCGATAAAATTTATTGTCGCCGATTCCGAATGTTTTGTGCATTTTGGATTATTTAGGATATTTTAAGTAGATCAACGTTTAATTTGCTGTAATATGTCGCCTCATTCGCCTGCAATCCACGTTCGATTACAAATGTGATCGAATTTCAAAATACGAAAATTCCAATACCCGAACTCTCTTTATGCGTCCTACCGGTATTTTCATGTCCAACGTATCATATACATTACCCATAATCATTTTGAACCGGAATTTCAACAAAAAAAAATTTTCAATTTTTTGCGAAAATCCATGATGGTTAGTTAGCCTTACTTTTTTTGAACCGATAAAATTTATTGTCGCCGATTCCGAATGTTTTGTGCATTTTGGATTATTTAGGATATTTTAAGTAGATCAACGTTTAATTTCCTGTAATATGTCGCCTCATTCGCCTGCAATCCACGTTCGATTACAAATGTGATCGAATTTCAAAATACGAAAATTCCAATACCCGAACTCTCTTTATGCGTCCTACCGGTATTTTCATGTCCAACGTATCATATACATTACCCATAATCATTTTGAACCGGAATTTCAACAAAAAAAATTTTCAATTTTTTGCGAAAATCCATGATGGTTAGCCTTACTTTTTTTGAACCGATAAAATTTATTGTCGCCGATTCCGAATGTTTTGTGCATTTTGGATTATTTAGGATATTTTAAGTAGATCAACGTTTAATTTGCTGTAATATGTCGCCTCATTCGCCTGCAATCCACGTTCGATTACAAATGTGATCGAATTTCAAAATACGAAAATTCCAATACCCGAACTCTCTTTATGCGTCCTACCGGTATTTTCATGTCCAACGTATCATATACATTACCCATAATCATTTTGAACCGGAATTACAACAAAAAAAAATTTTCAATTTTTTGCGAAAATCCATGATGGTTAGCCTTACTTTTTTTGAACCGATAAAATTTATTGTCGCCGATTCCGAATGTTTTGTGCATTTTGGATTATTTAGGATATTTTAAGTAGATCAACGTTTAATTTGCTGTAATATGTCGCCTCATTCGCCTGCAATCCACGTTCGATTACAAATGTGATCGAATTTCAAAATACGAAAATTCCAATACCCGAACTCTCTTTATGCGTCCTACCGGTATTTTCATGTCCAACGTATCATATACATTACCCATAATCATTTTGAACCGGAATTTCAACAAAAAAAAAATTTTCAATTTTTTGCGAAAATCCATGATGGTTAGCCTTACTTTTTTTGAACCGATAAAATTTATTGTCGCCGATTCCGAATGTTTTGTGCATTTTGGATTATTTAGGATATTTTAAGTAGATCAACGTTTAATTTGCTGTAATATGTCGCCTCATTCGCCTGCAATCCACGTTCGATTACAAATGTGATCGAATTTCAAAATACGAAAATTCCAATACCAGAACTCTCTTTATGCGTCCTACCGGTATTTTCATGTCCAACGTATCATATACATTACCCATAATCATTTTGAACCGGAATTTCAACAAAAAAAAATTTTCAATTTTTTGCGAAAATCCATGATGGTTAGCCTTACTATTTTGAACCGATAAAATTTATTGTCGCCGATTCCGAATGTTTTGTGCATTTTGGATTATTTAGGATATTTTAAGTAGATCAACGTTTAATTTGCTGTAATATGTCGCCTCATTCGCCTGCAATCCACGTTCGATTACAAATGTGATCGAATTTCAAAATACGAAAATTCCAATACCCGAACTCTCTTTATGCGTCCTACCGGTATTTTCATGTCCAACGTATCATATACATTACCCATAATCATTTTGAACCGGAATTTCAACAAAAAAAAAAATTTTCAATTTTTTGCGAAAATCCATGATGGTTAGCCTTACTTTTTTGAACCGATAAAATTTATTGTCGCCGATTCCGAATGTTTTGTGCATTTTGGATTATTTAGGATATTTTAAGTAGATCAACGTTTAATTTGCTGTAATATGTCGCCTCATTCGCCTGCAATCCACGTTCGATTACAAATGTGATCGAATTTCAAAATACGAAAATTCCAATACCCGAACTCTCTTTATGCGTCCTACCGGTATTTTCATGTCCAACGTATCATATACATTACCCATAATCATTTTGAACCGGAATTTCAACAAAAAAAAATTTTCAATTTTTTGCGAAAATCCATGATGGTTAGCCTTACTTTTTTTGAACCGATAAAATTTATTGTCGCCGATTCCGAATGTTTTGTGCATTTTGGATTATTTAGGATATTTTAAGTAGATCAACGTTTAATTTGCTGTAATATGTCGCCTCATTCGCCTGCAATCCACGTTCGATTACAAATGTGATCGAATTTCAAAATACGAAAATTCCAATACCCGAACTCTCTTTATGCGTCCTACCGGTATTTTCATGTCCAACGTATCATATACATTACCCATAATCATTTTGAACCGGAATTTCAACAAAAAAAAATTTTCAATTTTTTGCGAAAATCCATGATGGTTAGCCTTACTATTTTGAACCGATAAAATTTATTGTCGCCGATTCCGAATGTTTTGTGCATTTTGGATTATTTAGGATATTTTAAGTAGATCAACGTTTAATTTGCTGTAATATGTCGCCTCATTCGCCTGCAATCCACGTTCGATTACAAATGTGATCGAATTTCAAAATACGAAAATTCCAATACCCGAACTCTCTTTATGCGTCCTACCGGTATTTTCATGTCCAACGTATCATATACATTACCCATAATCATTTTGAACCGGAATTTCAACAAAAAAAAATTTTCAATTTTTTGCGAAAATCCATGATGGTTAGCCTTACTTTTTTTGAACCGATAAAATTTATTGTCGCCGATTCCGAATGTTTTGTGCATTTTGGATTATTTAGGATATTTTAAGTAGATCAACGTTTAATTTGCTGTAATATGTCGCCTCATTCGCCTGCAATCCACGTTCGATTACAAATGTGATCGAATTTCAAAATACGAAAATTCCAATACCCGAACTCTCTTTATGCGTCCTACCGGTATTTTCATGTCCAACGTATCATATACATTACCCATAATCATTTTGAACCGGAATTTCAACAAAAAAAAATTTTCAATTTTTTGCGAAAATCCATGATGGTTAGCCTTACTATTTTGAACCGATAAAATTTATTGTCGCCGATTCCGAATGTTTTGTGCATTTTGGATTATTTAGGATATTTTAAGTAGATCAACGTTTAATTTGCTGTAATATGTCGCCTCATTCGCCTGCAATCCACGTTCGATTACAAATGTGATCGAATTTCAAAATACGAAAATTCCAATACCCGAACTCTCTTTATGCGTCCTACCGGTATTTTCATGTCCAACGTATCATATACATTACCCATAATCATTTTGAACCGGAATTTCAACAAAAAAAAAAATTTTCAATTTTTTGCGAAAATCCATGATGGTTAGCCTTACTTTTTTGAACCGATAAAATTTATTGTCGCCGATTCCGAATGTTTTGTGCATTTTGGATTATTTAGGATATTTTAAGTAGATCAACGTTTAATTTGCTGTAATATGTCGCCTCATTCGCCTGCAATCCACGTTCGATTACAAATGTGATCGAATTTCAAAATACGAAAATTCCAATACCCGAACTCTCTTTATGCGTCCTACCGGTATTTTCATGTCCAACGTATCATATACATTACCCATAATCATTTTGAACCGGAATTTCAACAAAAAAAAATTTTCAATTTTTTGCGAAAATCCATGATGGTTAGCCTTACTTTTTTTGAACCGATAAAATTTATTGTCGCCGATTCCGAATGTTTTGTGCATTTTGGATTATTTAGGATATTTTAAGTAGATCAACGTTTAATTTGCTGTAATATGTCGCCTCATTCGCCTGCAATCCACGTTCGATTACAAATGTGATCGAATTTCAAAATACGAAAATTCCAATACCCGAACTCTCTTTATGCGTCCTACCGGTATTTTCATGTCCAACGTATCATATACATTACCCATAATCATTTTGAACCGGAATTTCAACAAAAAAAAATTTTCAATTTTTTGCGAAAATCCATGATGGTTAGCCTTACTTTTTTTGAACCGATAAAATTTATTGTCGCCGATTCCGAATGTTTTGTGCATTTTGGATTATTTAGGATATTTTAAGTAGATCAACGTTTAATTTGCTGTAATATGTCGCCTCATTCGCCTGCAATCCACGTTCGATTACAAATGTGATCGAATTTCAAAATACGAAAATTCCAATACCCGAACTCTCTTTATGCGTCCTACCGGTATTTTCATGTCCAACGTATCATATACATTACCCATAATCATTTTGAACCGGAATTTCAACAAAAAAAAATTTTCAATTTTTTGCGAAAATCCATGATGGTTAGCCTTACTTTTTTTGAACCGATAAAATTTATTGTCGCCGATTCCGAATGTTGTGTGCATTTTGGATTATTTAGGATATTTTAAGTAGATCAACGTTTAATTTGCTGTAATATGTCGCCTCATTCGCCTGCAATCCACGTTCGATTACAAATGTGATCGAATTTCAAAATACGAAAATTCCAATACCCGAACTCTCTTTATGCGTCCTACCGGTATTTTCATGTCCAACGTATCATATACATTACCCATAATCATTTTGAACCGGAATTTCAACAAAAAAAAATTTTCAATTTTTTGCGAAAATCCATGATGGTTAGCCTTACTTTTTTTGAACCGATAAAATTTATTGTCGCCGATTCCGAATGTTTTGTGCATTTTGGATTATTTAGGATATTTTAAGTAGATCAACGTTTAATTTGCTGTAATATGTCGCCTCATTCGCCTGCAATCCACGTTCGATTACAAATGTGATCGAATTTCAAAATACGAAAATTCCAATACCCGAACTCTCTTTATGCGTCCTACCGGTATTTTCATGTCCAACGTATCATATACATTACCCATAATCATTTTGAACCGGAATTTCAACAAAAAAAAATTTTCAATTTTTTGCGAAAATCCATGATGGTTAGCCTTACTTTTTTTGAACCGATAAAATTTATTGTCGCCGATTCCGAATGTTTTGTGCATTTTGGATTATTTAGGATATTTTAAGTAGATCAACGTTTAATTTGCTGTAATATGTCGCCTCATTCGCCTGCAATCCACGTTCGATTACAAATGTGATCGAATTTCAAAATACGAAAATTCCAATACCCGAACTCTCTTTATGCGTCCTACCGGTATTTTCATGTCCAACGTATCATATACATTACCCATAATCATTTTGAACCGGAATTTCAACAAAAAAAAATTTTCAATTTTTTGCGAAAATCCATGATGGTTAGCCTTACTTTTTTTGAACCGATAAAATTTATTGTCGCCGATTCCGAATGTTTTGTGCATTTTGGATTATTTAGGATATTTTAAGTAGATCAACGTTTAATTTGCTGTAATATGTCGCCTCATTCGCCTGCAATCCACGTTCGATTACAAATGTGATCGAATTTCAAAATACGAAAATTCCAATACCAGAACTCTCTTTATGCGTCCTACCGGTATTTTCATGTCCAACGTATCATATACATTACCCATAATCATTTTGAACCGGAATTTCAACAAAAAAAAATTTTCAATTTTTTGCGAAAATCCATGATGGTTAGCCTTACTATTTTGAACCGATAAAATTTATTGTCGCCGATTCCGAATGTTTTGTGCATTTTGGATTATTTAGGATATTTTAAGTAGATCAACGTTTAATTTGCTGTAATATGTCGCCTCATTCGCCTGCAATCCACGTTCGATTACAAATGTGATCGAATTTCAAAATACGAAAATTCCAATACCCGAACTCTCTTTATGCGTCCTACCGGTATTTTCATGTCCAACGTATCATATACATTACCCATAATCATTTTGAACCGGAATTTCAACAAAAAAAAAAAATTTCAATTTTTTGCGAAAATCCATGATGGTTAGCCTTACTTTTTTGAACCGATAAAATTTATTGTCGCCGATTCCGAATGTTTTGTGCATTTTGGATTATTTAGGATATTTTAAGTAGATCAACGTTTAATTTGCTGTAATATGTCGCCTCATTCGCCTGCAATCCACGTTCGATTACAAATGTGATCGAATTTCAAAATACGAAAATTCCAATACCCGAACTCTCTTTATGCGTCCTACCGGTATTTTCATGTCCAACGTATCATATACATTACCCATAATCATTTTGAACCGGAATTTCAACAAAAAAAAAATTTTCAATTTTTTGCGAAAATCCATGATGGTTAGCCTTACTTTTTTTGAACCGATAAAATTTATTGTCGCCGATTCCGAATGTTTTGTGCATTTTGGATTATTTAGGATATTTTAAGTAGATCAACGTTTAATTTGCTGTAATATGTCGCCTCATTCGCCTGCAATCCACGTTCGATTACAAATGTGATCGAATTTCAAAATACGAAAATTCCAATACCCGAACTCTCTTTATGCGTCCTACCGGTATTTTCATGTCCAACGTATCATATACATTACCCATAATCATTTTGAACCGGAATTTCAACAAAAAAAAAAATTTTCAATTTTTTGCGAAAATCCATGATGGTTAGCCTTACTTTTTTGAACCGATAAAATTTATTGTCGCCGATTCCGAATGTTTTGTGCATTTTGGATTATTTAGGATATTTTAAGTAGATCAACGTTTAATTTGCTGTAATATGTCGCCTCATTCGCCTGCAATCCACGTTCGATTACAAATGTGATCGAATTTCAAAATACGAAAATTCCAATACCCGAACTCTCTTTATGCGTCCTACCGGTATTTTCATGTCCAACGTATCATATACATTACCCATAATCATTTTGAACCGGAATTTCAACAAAAAAAAATTTTCAATTTTTTGCGAAAATCCATGATGGTTAGCCTTACTTTTTTTGAACCGATAAAATTTATTGTCGCCGATTCCGAATGTTTTGTGCATTTTGGATTATTTAGGATATTTTAAGTAGATCAACGTTTAATTTGCTGTAATATGTCGCCTCATTCGCCTGCAATCCACGTTCGATTACAAATGTGATCGAATTTCAAAATACGAAAATTCCAATACCCGAACTCTCTTTATGCGTCCTACCGGTATTTTCATGTCCAACGTATCATATACATTACCCATAATCATTTTGAACCGGAATTTCAACAAAAAAAAATTTTCAATTTTTTGCGAAAATCCATGATGAGCCTTACTTTTTTTGAACCGATAAAATTTATTGTCGCCGATTCCGAATGTTTTGTGCATTTTGGATTATTTAGGATATTTTAAGTAGATCAACGTTTAATTTGCTGTAATATGTCGCCTCATTCGCCTGCAATCCACGTTCGATTACAAATGTGATCGAATTTCAAAATACGAAAATTCCAATACCCGAACTCTCTTTATGCGTCCTACCGGTATTTTCATGTCCAACGTATCATATACATTACCCATAATCATTTTGAACCGGAATTTCAACAAAAAAAAAAATTTTCAATTTTTTGCGAAAATCCATGATGGTTAGCCTTACTTTTTTGAACCGATAAAATTTATTGTCGCCGATTCCGAATGTTTTGTGCATTTTGGATTATTTAGGATATTTTAAGTAGATCAACGTTTAATTTGCTGTAATATGTCGCCTCATTCGCCTGCAATCCACGTTCGATTACAAATGTGATCGAATTTCAAAATACGAAAATTCCAATACCCGAACTCTCTTTATGCGTCCTACCGGTATTTTCATGTCCAACGTATCATATACATTACCCATAATCATTTTGAACCGGAATTTCAACAAAAAAAAATTTTCAATTTTTTGCGAAAATCCATGATGGTTAGCCTTACTTTTTTTGAACCGATAAAATTTATTGTCGCCGATTCCGAATGTTTTGTGCATTTTGGATTATTTAGGATATTTTAAGTAGATCAACGTTTAATTTGCTGTAATATGTCGCCTCATTCGCCTGCAATCCACGTTCGATTACAAATGTGATCGAATTTCAAAATACGAAAATTCCAATACCCGAACTCTCTTTATGCGTCCTACCGGTATTTTCATGTCCAACGTATCATATACATTACCCATAATCATTTTGAACCGGAATTTCAACAAAAAAAAATTTTCAATTTTTTGCGAAAATCCATGATGGTTAGTTAGCCTTACTTTTTTTGAACCGATAAAATTTATTGTCGCCGATTCCGAATGTTTTGTGCATTTTGGATTATTTAGGATATTTTAAGTAGATCAACGTTTAATTTGCTGTAATATGTCGCCTCATTCGCCTGCAATCCACGTTCGATTACAAATGTGATCGAATTTCAAAATACGAAAATTCCAATACCCGAACTCTCTTTATGCGTCCTACCGGTATTTTCATGTCCAACGTATCATATACATTACCCATAATCATTTTGAACCGGAATTTCAACAAAAAAAAATTTTCAATTTTTTGCGAAAATCCATGATGGTTAGCCTTACTTTTTTTGAACCGATAAAATTTATTGTCGCCGATTCCGAATGTTTTGTGCATTTTGGATTATTTAGGATATTTTAAGTAGATCAACGTTTAATTTGCTGTAATATGTCGCCTCATTCGCCTGCAATCCACGTTCGATTACAAATGTGATCGAATTTCAAAATACGAAAATTCCAATACCCGACTCTCTTTATGCGTCCTACCGGTATTTTCATGTCCAACGTATCATATACATTACCCATAATCATTTTGAACCGGAATTTCAACAAAAAAAAATTTTCAATTTTTTGCGAAAATCCATGATGGTTAGCCTTACTATTTTGAACCGATAAAATTTATTGTCGCCGATTCCGAATGTTTTGTGCATTTTGGATTATTTAGGATATTTTAAGTAGATCAACGTTTAATTTGCTGTAATATGTCGCCTCATTCGCCTGCAATCCACGTTCGATTACAAATGTGATCGAATTTCAAAATACGAAAATTCCAATACCCGAACTCTCTTTATGCGTCCTACCGGTATTTTCATGTCCAACGTATCATATACATTACCCATAATCATTTTGAACCGGAATTTCAACAAAAAAAAATTTTCAATTTTTTGCGAAAATCCATGATGGTTAGCCATACTATTTTGAACCGATAAAATTTATTGTCGCCGATTCCGAATGTTTTGTGCATTTTGGATTATTTAGGATATTTTAAGTAGATCAACGTTTAATTTGCTGTAATATGTCGCCTCATTCGCCTGCAATCCACGTTCGATTACAAATGTGATCGAATTTCAAAATACGAAAATTCCAATACCCGAACTCTCTTTATGCGTCCTACCGGTATTTTCATGTCCAACGTATCATATACATTACCCATAATCATTTTGAACCGGAATTTCAACAAAAAAAAATTTTCAATTTTTTGCGAAAATCCATGATGGTTAGTTAGCCTTACTTTTTTTGAACCGATAAAATTTATTGTCGCCGATTCCGAATGTTTTGTGCATTTTGGATTATTTAGGATATTTTAAGTAGATCAACGTTTAATTTGCTGTAATATGTCGCCTCATTCGCCTGCAATCCACGTTCGATTACAAATGTGATCGAATTTCAAAATACGAAAATTCCAATACCCGAACTCTCTTTATGCGTCCTACCGGTATTTTCATGTCCAACGTATCATATACATTACCCATAATCATTTTGAACCGGAATTTCAACAAAAAAAAATTTTCAATTTTTTGCGAAAATCCATGATGGTTAGCCTTACTTTTTTTGAACCGATAAAATTTATTGTCACCGATTCCGAATGTTTTGTGCATTTTGGATTATTTAGGATATTTTAAGTAGATCAACGTTTAATTTGCTGTAATATGTCGCCTCATTCGCCTGCAATCCACGTTCGATTACAAATGTGATCGAATTTCAAAATACGAAAATTCCAATACCCGAACTCTCTTTATGCGTCCTACCGGTATTTTCATGTCCAACGTATCATATACATTACCCATAATCATTTTGAACCGGAATTTCAACAAAAAAAAATTTTCAATTTTTTGCGAAAATCCATGATGGTTAGCCTTACTTTTTTTGAACCGATAAAATTTATTGTCGCCGATTCCGAATGTTTTGTGCATTTTGGATTATTTAGGATATTTTAAGTAGATCAACGTTTAATTTGCTGTAATATGTCGCCTCATTCGCCTGCAATCCACGTTCGATTACAAATGTGATCGAATTTCAAAATACGAAAATTCCAATACCAGAACTCTCTTTATGCGTCCTACCGGTATTTTCATGTCCAACGTATCATATACATTACCCATAATCATTTTGAACCGGAATTTCAACAAAAAAAAATTTTCAATTTTTTGCGAAAATCCATGATGGTTAGCCTTACTATTTTGAACCGATAAAATTTATTGTCGCCGATTCCGAATGTTTTGTGCATTTTGGATTATTTAGGATATTTTAAGTAGATCAACGTTTAATTTGCTGTAATATGTCGCCTCATTCGCCTGCAATCCACGTTCGATTACAAATGTGATCGAATTTCAAAATACGAAAATTCCAATACCCGAACTCTCTTTATGCGTCCTACCGGTATTTTCATGTCCAACGTATCATATACATTACCCATAATCATTTTGAACCGGAATTTCAACAAAAAAAAATTTTCAATTTTTTGCGAAAATCCATGATGGTTAGCCTTACTTTTTTTGAACCGATAAAATTTATTGTCGCCGATTCCGAATGTTTTGTGCATTTTGGATTATTTAGGATATTTTAAGTAGATCAACGTTTAATTTGCTGTAATATGTCGCCTCATTCGCCTGCAATCCACGTTCGATTACAAATGTGATCGAATTTCAAAATACGAAAATTCCAATACCAGAACTCTCTTTATGCGTCCTACCGGTATTTTCATGTCCAACGTATCATATACATTACCCATAATCATTTTGAACCGGAATTTCAACAAAAAAAAATTTTCAATTTTTTGCGAAAATCCATGATGGTTAGCCTTACTATTTTGAACCGATAAAATTTATTGTCGCCGATTCCGAATGTTTTGTGCATTTTGGATTATTTAGGATATTTTAAGTAGATCAACGTTTAATTTGCTGTAATATGTCGCCTCATTCGCCTGCAATCCACGTTCGATTACAAATGTGATCGAATTTCAAAATACGAAAATTTCAATACCCGAACTCTCTTTATGCGTCCTACCGGTATTTTCATGTCCAACGTATCATATACATTACCCATAATCATTTTGAACCGGAATTTCAACAAAAAAAAAATTTCAATTTTTTGCGAAAATCCATGATGGTTAGCCTTACTTTTTTTGAACCGATAAAATTTATTGTCGCCGATTCCGAATGTTTTGTGCATTTTGGATTATTTAGGATATTTTAAGTAGATCAACGTTTAATTTGCTGTAATATGTCGCCTCATTCGCCTGCAATCCACGTTCGATTACAAATGTGATCGAATTTCAAAATACGAAAATTCCAATACCCGAACTCTCTTTATGCGTCCTACCGGTATTTTCATGTCCAACGTATCATATACATTACCCATAATCATTTTGAACCGGAATTTCAACAAAAAAAAATTTTCAATTTTTTGCGAAAATCCATGATGGTTAGTTAGCCTAGCTTTTTTTGAACCGATAAAATTTATTGTCGCCGATTCCGAATGTTTTGTGCATTTTGGATTATTTAGGATATTTTAAGTAGATCAACGTTTAATTTGCTGTAATATGTCGCCTCATTCGCCTGCAATCCACGTTCGATTACAAATGTGATCGAATTTCAAAATACGAAAATTCCAATACCCGAACTCTCTTTATGCGTCCTACCGGTATTTTCATGTCCAACGTATCATATACATTACCCATAATCATTTTGAACCGGAATTTCAACAAAAAAAAATTTTCAATTTTTTGCGAAAATCCATGATGGTTAGCCTTACTTTTTTTGAACCGATAAAATTTATTGTCGCCGATTCCGAATGTTTTGTGCATTTTGGATTATTTAGGATATTTTAAGTAGATCAACGTTTAATTTGCTGTAATATGTCGCCTCATTCGCCTGCAATCCACGTTCGATTACAAATGTGATCGAATTTCAAAATACGAAAATTCCAATACCCGAACTCTCTTTATGCGTCCTACCGGTATTTTCATGTCCAACGTATCATATACATTACCCATAATCATTTTGAACCGGAATTTCAACAAAAAAAAAAATTTTCAATTTTTTGCGAAAATCCATGATGGTTAGCCTTACTTTTTTGAACCGATAAAATTTATTGTCGCCGATTCCGAATGTTTTGTGCATTTTGGATTATTTAGGATATTTTAAGTAGATCAACGTTTAATTTGCTGTAATATGTCGCCTCATTCGCCTGCAATCCACGTTCGATTACAAATGTGATCGAATTTCAAAATACGAAAATTCCAATACCCGAACTCTCTTTATGCGTCCTACCGGTATTTTCATGTCCAACGTATCATATACATTACCCATAATCATTTTGAACCGGAATTTCAACAAAAAAAAATTTTCAATTTTTTGCGAAAATCCATGATGGTTAGCCTTACTTTTTTTGAACCGATAAAATTTATTGTCGCCGATTCCGAATGTTTTGTGCATTTTGGATTATTTAGGATATTTTAAGTAGATCAACGTTTAATTTGCTGTAATATGTCGCCTCATTCGCCTGCAATCCACGTTCGATTACAAATGTGATCGAATTTCAAAATACGAAAATTCCAATACCCGAACTCTCTTTATGCGTCCTACCGGTATTTTCATGTCCAACGTATCATATACATTACCCATAATCATTTTGAACCGGAATTTCAACAAAAAAAAATTTTCAATTTTTTGCGAAAATCCATGATGGTTAGCCTTACTTTTTTTGAACCGATAAAATTTATTGTCGCCGATTCCGAATGTTTTGTGCATTTTGGATTATTTAGGATATTTTAAGTAGATCAACGTTTAATTTGCTGTAATATGTCGCCTCATTCGCCTGCAATCCACGTTCGATTACAAATGTGATCGAATTTCAAAATACGAAAATTCCAATACCCGAACTCTCTTTATGCGTCCTACCGGTATTTTCATGTCCAACGTATCATATACATTACCCATAATCATTTTGAACCGGAATTTCAACAAAAAAAAAATTTTCAATTTTTTGCGAAAATCCATGATGGTTAGCCTTACTTTTTTTGAACCGATAAAATTTATTGTCGCCGATTCCGAATGTTTTGTGCATTTTGGATTATTTAGGATATTTTAAGTAGATCAACGTTTAATTTGCTGTAATATGTCGCCTCATTCGCCTGCAATCCACGTTCGATTACAAATGTGATCGAATTTCAAAATACGAAAATTCCAATACCCGAACTCTCTTTATGCGTCCTACCGGTATTTTCATGTCCAACGTATCATATACATTACCCATAATCATTTTGAACCGGAATTTCAACAAAAAAAAATTTTCAATTTTTTGCGAAAATCCATGATGGTTAGCCTTACTTTTTTTGAACCGATAAAATTTATTGTCGCCGATTCCGAATGTTTTGTGCATTTTGGATTATTTAGGATATTTTAAGTAGATCAACGTTTAATTTGCTGTAATATGTCGCCTCATTCGCCTGCAATCCACGTTCGATTACAAATGTGATCGAATTTCAAAATACGAAAATTCCAATACCAGAACTCTCTTTATGCGTCCTACCGGTATTTTCATGTCCAACGTATCATATACATTACCCATAATCATTTTGAACCGGAATTTCAACAAAAAAAAATTTTCAATTTTTTGCGAAAATCCATGATGGTTAGCCTTACTATTTTGAACCGATAAAATTTATTGTCGCCGATTCCGAATGTTTTGTGCATTTTGGATTATTTAGGATATTTTAAGTAGATCAACGTTTAATTTGCTGTAATATGTCGCCTCATTCGCCTGCAATCCACGTTCGATTACAAATGTGATCGAATTTCAAAATACGAAAATTCCAATACCCGAACTCTCTTTATGCGTCCTACCGGTATTTTCATGTCCAACGTATCATATACATACCCATAATCATTTTGAACCGGAATTTCAACAAAAAAAAAATTTTCAATTTTTTGCGAAAATCCATGATGGTTAGCCTTACTTTTTTTGAACCGATAAAATTTATTGTCGCCGATTCCGAATGTTTTGTGCATTTTGGATTATTTAGGATATTTTAAGTAGATCAACGTTTAATTTGCTGTAATATGTCGCCTCATTCGCCTGCAATCCACGTTCGATTACAAATGTGATCGAATTTCAAAATACGAAAATTCCAATACCCGAACTCTCTTTATGCGTCCTACCGGTATTTTCATGTCCAACGTATCATATACATTACCCATAATCATTTTGAACCGGAATTTCAACAAAAAAAATTTTTCAATTTTTTGCGAAAATCCATGATGGTTAGCCTTACTTTTTTTGAACCGATAAAATTTATTGTCGCCGATTCCGAATGTTTTGTGCATTTTGGATTATTTAGGATATTTTAAGTAGATCAACGTTTAATTTGCTGTAATATGTCGCCTCATTCGCCTGCAATCCACGTTCGATTACAAATGTGATCGAATTTCAAAATACGAAAATTCCAATACCCGAACTCTCTTTATGCGTCCTACCGGTATTTTCATGTCCAACGTATCATATACATTACCCATAATCATTTTGAACCGGAATTTCAACAAAAAAAAATTTTCAATTTTTTGCGAAAATCCATGATGGTTAGCCTTACTTTTTTTGAACCGATAAAATTTATTGTCGCCGATTCCGAATGTTTTGTGCATTTTGGATTATTTAGGATATTTTAAGTAGATCAACGTTTAATTTGCTGTAATATGTCGCCTCATTCGCCTGCAATCCACGTTCGATTACAAATGTGATCGAATTTCAAAATACGAAAATTCCAATACCAGAACTCTCTTTATGCGTCCTACCGGTATTTTCATGTCCAACGTATCATATACATTACCCATAATCATTTTGAACCGGAATTTCAACAAAAAAAAATTTTCAATTTTTTGCGAAAATCCATGATGGTTAGCCTTACTATTTTGAACCGATAAAATTTATTGTCGCCGATTCCGAATGTTTTGTGCATTTTGGATTATTTAGGATATTTTAAGTAGATCAACGTTTAATTTGCTGTAATATGTCGCCTCATTCGCCTGCAATCCACGTTCGATTACAAATGTGATCGAATTTCAAAATACGAAAATTCCAATACCCGAACTCTCTTTATGCGTCCTACCGGTATTTTCATGTCCAACGTATCATATACATTACCCATAATCATTTTGAACCGGAATTTCAACAAAAAAAAAAATTTTCAATTTTTTGCGAAAATCCATGATGGTTAGCCTTACTTTTTTGAACCGATAAAATTTATTGTCGCCGATTCCGAATGTTTTGTGCATTTTGGATTATTTAGGATATTTTAAGTAGATCAACGTTTAATTTGCTGTAATATGTCTCCTCATTCGCCTGCAATCCACGTTCGATTACAAATGTGATCGAATTTCAAAATACGAAAATTCCAATACCCGAACTCTCTTTATGCGTCCTACCGGTATTTTCATGTCCAACGTATCATATACATTACCCATAATCATTTTGAACCGGAATTTCAACAAAAAAAAAATTTTCAATTTTTTGCGAAAATCCATGATGGTTAGCCTTACTTTTTTTGAACCGATAAAATTTATTGTCGCCGATTCCGAATGTTTTGTGCATTTTGGATTATTTAGGATATTTTAAGTAGATCAACGTTTAATTTGCTGTAATATGTCGCCTCATTCGCCTGCAATCCACGTTCGATTACAAATGTGATCGAATTTCAAAATACGAAAATTCCAATACCAGAACTCTCTTTATGCGTCCTACCGGTATTTTCATGTCCAACGTATCATATACATTACCCATAATCATTTTGAACCGGAATTTCAACAAAAAAAAATTTTCAATTTTTTGCGAAAATCCATGATGGTTAGCCTTACTTTTTTGAACCGATAAAATTTATTGTCGCCGATTCCGAATGTTTTGTGCATTTTGGATTATTTAGGATATTTTAAGTAGATCAACGTTTAATTTGCTGTAATATGTCGCCTCATTCGCCTGCAATCCACGTTCGATTACAAATGTGATCGAATTTCAAAATACGAAAATTCCAATACCCGAACTCTCTTTATGCGTCCTACCGGTATTTTCATGTCCAACGTATCATATACATTACCCATAATCATTTTGAACCGGAATTTCAACAAAAAAAAAAAATTATTTTTTGCGAAAATCCATGATGGTTAGCCTTACTTTTTTGAACCGATAAAATTTATTGTCGCCGATTCCGAATGTTTTGTGCATTTTGGATTATTTAGGATATTTTAAGTAGATCAACGTTTAATTTGCTGTAATATGTCGCCTCATTCGCCTGCAATCCACGTTCGATTACAAATGTGATCGAATTTCAAAATACGAAAATTCCAATACCCGAACTCTCTTTATGCGTCCTACCGGTATTTTCATGTCCAACGTATCATATACATTACCCATAATCATTTTGAACCGGAATTTCAACAAAAAAAAATTTTCAATTTTTTGCGAAAATCCATGATGGTTAGCCTTACTTTTTTTGAACCGATAAAATTTATTGTCGCCGATTCCGAATGTTTTGTGCATTTTGGATTATTTAGGATATTTTAAGTAGATCAACGTTTAATTTGCTGTAATATGTCGCCTCATTCGCCTGCAATCCACGTTCGATTACAAATGTGATCGAATTTCAAAATACGAAAATTCCAATACCCGAACTCTCTTTATGCGTCCTACCGGTATTTTCATGTCCAACGTATCATATACATTACCCATAATCATTTTGAACCGGAATTTCAACAAAAAAAAATTTTCAATTTTTTGCGAAAATCCATGATGGTTAGTTAGCCTTACTTTTTTTGAACCGATAAAATTTATTGTCGCCGATTCCGAATGTTTTGTGCATTTTGGATTATTTAGGATATTTTAAGTAGATCAACGTTTAATTTGCTGTAATATGTCGCCTCATTCGCCTGCAATCCACGTTCGATTACAAATGTGATCGAATTTCAAAATACGAAAATTCCAATACCCGAACTCTCTTTATGCGTCCTACCGGTATTTTCATGTCCAACGTATCATATACATTACCCATAATCATTTTGAACCGGAATTTCAACAAAAAAAAATTTTCAATTTTTTGCGAAAATCCATGATGGTTAAGCCTTACTTTTTTTGAACCGATAAAATTTATTGTCGCCGATTCCGAATGTTTTGTGCATTTTGGATTATTTAGGATATTTTAAGTAGATCAACGTTTAATTTGCTGTAATATGTCGCCTCATTCGCCTGCAATCCACGTTCGATTACAAATGTGATCGAATTTCAAAATACGAAAATTCCAATACCCGAACTCTCTTTATGCGTCCTACCGGTATTTTCATGTCCAACGTATCATATACATTACCCATAATCATTTTGAACCGGAATTTCAACAAAAAAAAATTTTCAATTTTTTGCGAAAATCCATGATGGTTAGCCTTACTATTTTGAACCGATAAAATTTATTGTCGCCGATTCCGAATGTTTTGTGCATTTTGGATTATTTAGGATATTTTAAGTAGATCAACGTTTAATTTGCTGTAATATGTCGCCTCATTCGCCTGCAATCCACGTTCGATTACAAATGTGATCGAATTTCAAAATACGAAAATTCCAATACCCGAACTCTCTTTATGCGTCCTACCGGTATTTTCATGTCCAACGTATCATATACATTACCCATAATCATTTTGAACCGGAATTTCAACAAAAAAAAAAATTTTCAATTTTTTGCGAAAATCCATGATGGTTAGCCTTACTTTTTTGAACCGATAAAATTTATTGTCGCCGATTCCGAATGTTTTGTGCATTTTGGATTATTTAGGATATTTTAAGTAGATCAACGTTTAATTTGCTGTAATATGTCGCCTCATTCGCCTGCAATCCACGTTCGATTACAAATGTGATCGAATTTCAAAATACGAAAATTCCAATACCCGAACTCTCTTTATGCGTCCTACCGGTATTTTCATGTCCAACGTATCATATACATTACCCATAATCATTTTGAACCGGAATTTCAACAAAAAAAAATTTTCAATTTTTTGCGAAAATCCATGATGGTTAGCCTTACTTTTTTTGAACCGATAAAATTTATTGTCGCCGATTCCGAATGTTTTGTGCATTTTGGATTATTTAGGATATTTTAAGTAGATCAACGTTTAATTTGCTGTAATATGTCGCCTCATTCGCCTGCAATCCACGTTCGATTACAAATGTGATCGAATTTCAAAATACGAAAATTCCAATACCCGAACTCTCTTTATGCGTCCTACCGGTATTTTCATGTCCAACGTATCATATACATTACCCATAATCATTTTGAACCGGAATTTCAACAAAAAAAAATTTTCAATTTTTTGCGAAAATCCATGATGGTTAGTTAGCCTTACTTTTTTTGAACCGATAAAATTTATTGTCGCCGATTCCGAATGTTTTGTGCATTTTGGATTATTTAGGATATTTTAAGTAGATCAACGTTTAATTTGCTGTAATATGTCGCCTCATTCGCCTGCAATCCACGTTCGATTACAAATGTGATCGAATTTCAAAATACGAAAATTCCAATACCCGAACTCTCTTTATGCGTCCTACCGGTATTTTTATGTCCAACGTATCATATACATTACCCATAATCATTTTGAACCGGAATTTCAACAAAAAAAAATTTTCAATTTTTTGCGAAAATCCATGATGGTTAGCCTTACTTTTTTTGAACCGATAAAATTTATTGTCGCCGATTCCGAATGTTTTGTGCATTTTGGATTATTTAGGATATTTTAAGTAGATCAACGTTTAATTTGCTGTAATATGTCGCCTCATTCGCCTGCAATCCACGTTCGATTACAAATGTGATCGAATTTCAAAATACGAAAATTCCAATACCCGAACTCTCTTTATGCGTCCTACCGGTATTTTCATGTCCAACGTATCATATACATTACCCATAATCATTTTGAACCGGAATTTCAACAAAAAAAAAAATTTTCAATTTTTTGCGAAAATCCATGATGGTTAGCCTTACTTTTTTGAACCGATAAAATTTATTGTCGCCGATTCCGAATGTTTTGTGCATTTTGGATTATTTAGGATATTTTAAGTAGATCAACGTTTAATTTGCTGTAATATGTCGCCTCATTCGCCTGCAATCCACGTTCGATTACAAATGTGATCGAATTTCAAAATACGAAAATTCCAATACCCGAACTCTCTTTATGCGTCCTACCGGTATTTTCATGTCCAACGTATCATATACATTACCCATAATCATTTTGAACCGGAATTTCAACAAAAAAAAAAATTTTCAATTTTTTGCGAAAATCCATGATGGTTAGCCTTACTTTTTTTGAACCGATAAAATTTATTGTCGCCGATTCCGAATGTTTTGTGCATTTTGGATTATTTAGGATATTTTAAGTAGATCAACGTTTAATTTGCTGTAATATGTCGCCTCATTCGCCTGCAATCCACGTTCGATTACAAATGTGATCGAATTTCAAAATACGAAAATTCCAATACCAGAACTCTCTTTATGCGTCCTACCGGTATTTTCATGTCCAACGTATCATATACATTACCCATAATCATTTTGAACCGGAATTTCAACAAAAAAAAATTTTCAATTTTTTGCGAAAATCCATGATGGTTAGCCTTACTATTTTGAACCGATAAAATTTATTGTCGCCGATTCCGAATGTTTTGTGCATTTTGGATTATTTAGGATATTTTAAGTAGATCAACGTTTAATTTGCTGTAATATGTCGCCTCATTCGCCTGCAATCCACGTTCGATTACAAATGTGATCGAATTTCAAAATACGAAAATTCCAATACCCGAACTCTCTTTATGCGTCCTACCGGTATTTTCATGTCCAACGTATCATATACATTACCCATAATCATTTTGAACCGGAATTTCAACAAAAAAAAAAAATTTCAATTTTTTGCGAAAATCCATGATGGTTAGCCTTACTTTTTTGAACCGATAAAATTTATTGTCGCCGATTCCGAATGTTTTGTGCATTTTGGATTATTTAGGATATTTTAAGTAGATCAACGTTTAATTTGCTGTAATATGTCTCCTCATTCGCCTGCAATCCACGTTCGATTACAAATGTGATCGAATTTCAAAATACGAAAATTCCAATACCCGAACTCTCTTTATGCGTCCTACCGGTATTTTCATGTCCAACGTATCATATACATTACCCATAATCATTTTGAACCGGAATTTCAACAAAAAAAAAATTTTCAATTTTTTGCGAAAATCCATGATGGTTAGCCTTACTTTTTTTGAACCGATAAAATTTATTGTCGCCGATTCCGAATGTTTTGTGCATTTTGGATTATTTAGGATATTTTAAGTAGATCAACGTTTAATTTGCTGTAATATGTCGCCTCATTCGCCTGCAATCCACGTTCGATTACAAATGTGATCGAATTTCAAAATACGAAAATTCCAATACCAGAACTCTCTTTATGCGTCCTACCGGTATTTTCATGTCCAACGTATCATATACATTACCCATAATCATTTTGAACCGGAATTTCAACAAAAAAAAATTTTCAATTTTTTGCGAAAATCCATGATGGTTAGCCTTACTATTTTGAACCGATAAAATTTATTGTCGCCGATTCCGAATGTTTTGTGCATTTTGGATTATTTAGGATATTTTAAGTAGATCAACGTTTAATTTGCTGTAATATGTCGCCTCATTCGCCTGCAATCCACGTTCGATTACAAATGTGATCGAATTTCAAAATACGAAAATTCCAATACCCGAACTCTCTTTATGCGTCCTACCGGTATTTTCATGTCCAACGTATCATATACATTACCCATAATCATTTTGAACCGGAATTTCAACAAAAAAAAAAATTTTCAATTTTTTGCGAAAATCCATGATGGTTAGCCTTACTTTTTTGAACCGATAAAATTTATTGTCGCCGATTCCGAATGTTTTGTGCATTTTGGATTATTTAGGATATTTTAAGTAGATCAACGTTTAATTTGCTGTAATATGTCGCCTCATTCGCCTGCAATCCACGTTCGATTACAAATGTGATCGAATTTCAAAATACGAAAATTCCAATACCCGAACTCTCTTTATGCGTCCTACCGGTATTTTCATGTCCAACGTATCATATACATTACCCATAATCATTTTGAACCGGAATTTCAACAAAAAAAAATTTTCAATTTTTTGCGAAAATCCATGATGGTTAGCCTTACTTTTTTTGAACCGATAAAATTTATTGTCGCCGATTCCGAATGTTTTGTGCATTTTGGATTATTTAGGATATTTTAAGTAGATCAACGTTTAATTTGCTGTAATATGTCGCCTCATTCGCCTGCAATCCACGTTCGATTACAAATGTGATCGAATTTCAAAATACGAAAATTCCAATACCCGAACTCTCTTTATGCGTCCTACCGGTATTTTCATGTCCAACGTATCATATACATTACCCATAATCATTTTGAACCGGAATTTCAACAAAAAAAAATTTTCAATTTTTTGCGAAAATCCATGATGGTTAGTTAGCCTTACTTTTTTTGAACCGATAAAATTTATTGTCGCCGATTCCGAATGTTTTGTGCATTTTGGATTATTTAGGATATTTTAAGTAGATCAACGTTTAATTTGCTGTAATATGTCGCCTCATTCGCCTGCAATCCACGTTCGATTACAAATGTGATCGAATTTCAAAATACGAAAATTCCAATACCCGAACTCTCTTTATGCGTCCTACCGGTATTTTCATGTCCAACGTATCATATACATTACCCATAATCATTTTGAACCGGAATTTCAACAAAAAAAAATTTTCAATTTTTTGCGAAAATCCATGATGGTTAGCCTTACTTTTTTTGAACCGATAAAATTTATTGTCGCCGATTCCGAATGTTTTGTGCATTTTGGATTATTTAGGATATTTTAAGTAGATCAACGTTTAATTTGCTGTAATATGTCGCCTCATTCGCCTGCAATCCACGTTCGATTACAAATGTGATCGAATTTCAAAATACGAAAATTCCAATACCCGAACTCTCTTTATGCGTCCTACCGGTATTTTCATGTCCAACGTATCATATACATTACCCATAATCATTTTGAACCGGAATTTCAACAAAAAAAAATTTTCAATTTTTTGCGAAAATCCATGATGGTTAGCCTTACTATTTTGAACCGATAAAATTTATTGTCGCCGATTCCGAATGTTTTGTGCATTTTGGATTATTTAGGATATTTTAAGTAGATCAACGTTTAATTTGCTGTAATATGTCGCCTCATTCGCCTGCAATCCACGTTCGATTACAAATGTGATCGAATTTCAAAATACGAAAATTCCAATACCCGAACTCTCTTTATGCGTCCTACCGGTATTTTCATGTCCAACGTATCATATACATTACCCATAATCATTTTGAACCGGAATTTCAACAAAAAAAAAAAATTTTCAATTTTTTGCGAAAATCCATGATGGTTAGCCTTACTTTTTTGAACCGATAAAATTTATTGTCGCCGATTCCGAATGTTTTGTGCATTTTGGATTATTTAGGATATTTTAAGTAGATCAACGTTTAATTTGCTGTAATATGTCGCCTCATTCGCCTGCAATCCACGTTCGATTACAAATGTGATCGAATTTCAAAATACGAAAATTCCAATACCCGAACTCTCTTTATGCGTCCTACCGGTATTTTCATGTCCAACGTATCATATACATTACCCATAATCATTTTGAACCGGAATTTCAACAAAAAAAAATTTTCAATTTTTTGCGAAAATCCATGATGGTTAGCCTTACTTTTTTTGAACCGATAAAATTTATTGTCGCCGATTCCGAATGTTTTGTGCATTTTGGATTATTTAGGATATTTTAAGTAGATCAACGTTTAATTTGCTGTAATATGTCGCCTCATTCGCCTGCAATCCACGTTCGATTACAAATGTGATCGAATTTCAAAATACGAAAATTCCAATACCCGAACTCTCTTTATGCGTCCTACCGGTATTTTTATGTCCAACGTATCATATACATTACCCATAATCATTTTGAACCGGAATTTCAACAAAAAAAAATTTTCAATTTTTTGCGAAAATCCATGATGGGTTAGCCTTACTTTTTTTGAACCGATAAAATTTATTGTCGCCGATTCCGAATGTTTTGTGCATTTTGGATTATTTAGGATATTTTAAGTAGATCAACGTTTAATTTGCTGTAATATGTCGCCTCATTCGCCTGCAATCCACGTTCGATTACAAATGTGATCGAATTTCAAAATACGAAAATTCCAATACCCGAACTCTCTTTATGCGTCCTACCGGTATTTTCATGTCCAACGTATCATATACATTACCCATAATCATTTTGAACCGGAATTTCAACAAAAAAAAAAATTTTCAATTTTTTGCGAAAATCCATGATGGTTAGCCTTACTTTTTTGAACCGATAAAATTTATTGTCGCCGATTCCGAATGTTTTGTGCATTTTGGATTATTTAGGATATTTTAAGTAGATCAACGTTTAATTTGCTGTAATATGTCGCCTCATTCGCCTGCAATCCACGTTCGATTACAAATGTGATCGAATTTCAAAATACGAAAATTCCAATACCCGAACTCTCTTTATGCGTCCTACCGGTATTTTCATGTCCAACGTATCATATACATTACCCATAATCATTTTGAACCGGAATTTCAACAAAAAAAAAATTTTCAATTTTTTGCGAAAATCCATGATGGTTAGCCTTACTTTTTTTGAACCGATAAAATTTATTGTCGCCGATTCCGAATGTTTTGTGCATTTTGGATTATTTAGGATATTTTAAGTAGATCAACGTTTAATTTGCTGTAATATGTCGCCTCATTCGCCTGCAATCCACGTTCGATTACAAATGTGATCGAATTTCAAAATACGAAAATTCCAATACCAGAACTCTCTTTATGCGTCCTACCGGTATTTTCATGTCCAACGTATCATATACATTACCCATAATCATTTTGAACCGGAATTTCAACAAAAAAAAATTTTCAATTTTTTGCGAAAATCCATGATGGTTAGCCTTACTATTTTGAACCGATAAAATTTATTGTCGCCGATTCCGAATGTTTTGTGCATTTTGGATTATTTAGGATATTTTAAGTAGATCAACGTTTAATTTGCTGTAATATGTCGCCTCATTCGCCTGCAATCCACGTTCGATTACAAATGTGATCGAATTTCAAAATACGAAAATTCCAATACCCGAACTCTCTTTATGCGTCCTACCGGTATTTTCATGTCCAACGTATCATATACATTACCCATAATCATTTTGAACCGGAATTTCAACAAAAAAAAAAATTTTCAATTTTTTGCGAAAATCCATGATGGTTAGCCTTACTTTTTTGAACCGATAAAATTTATTGTCGCCGATTCCGAATGTTTTGTGCATTTTGGATTATTTAGGATATTTTAAGTAGATCAACGTTTAATTTGCTGTAATATGTCACCTCATTCGCCTGCAATCCACGTTCGATTACAAATGTGATCGAATTTCAAAATACGAAAATTCCAATACCCGAACTCTCTTTATGCGTCCTACCGGTATTTTCATGTCCAACGTATCATATACATTACCCATAATCATTTTGAACCGGAATTTCAACAAAAAAAAATTTTCAATTTTTTGCGAAAATCCATGATGGTTAGCCTTACTTTTTTTGAACCGATAAAATTTATTGTCGCCGATTCCGAATGTTTTGTGCATTTTGGATTATTTAGGATATTTTAAGTAGATCAACGTTTAATTTGCTGTAATATGTCGCCTCATTCGCCTGCAATCCACGTTCGATTACAAATGTGATCGAATTTCAAAATACGAAAATTCCAATACCCGAACTCTCTTTATGCGTCCTACCGGTATTTTCATGTCCAACGTATCATATACATTACCCATAATCATTTTGAACCGGAATTTCAACAAAAAAAAATTTTCAATTTTTTGCGAAAATCCATGATGGTTAGCCTTACTTTTTTTGAACCGATAAAATTTATTGTCGCCGATTCCGAATGTTTTGTGCATTTTGGATTATTTAGGATATTTTAAGTAGATCAACGTTTAATTTGCTGTAATATGTCGCCTCATTCGCCTGCAATCCACGTTCGATTACAAATGTGATCGAATTTCAAAATACGAAAATTCCAATACCCGAACTCTCTTTATGCGTCCTACCGGTATTTTCATGTCCAACGTATCATATACATTACCCATAATCATTTTGAACCGGAATTTCAACAAAAAAAAATTTTCAATTTTTTGCGAAAATCCATGATGGTTAGTTAGCCTTACTTTTTTTGAACCGATAAAATTTATTGTCGCCGATTCCGAATGTTTTGTGCATTTTGGATTATTTAGGATATTTTAAGTAGATCAACGTTTAATTTGCTGTAATATGTCGCCTCATTCGCCTGCAATCCACGTTCGATTACAAATGTGATCGAATTTCAAAATACGAAAATTCCAATACCCGAACTCTCTTTATGCGTCCTACCGGTATTTTCATGTCCAACGTATCATATACATTACCCATAATCATTTTGAACCGGAATTTCAACAAAAAAAAATTTTCAATTTTTTGCGAAAATCCATGATGGCCTTACTTTTTTTGAACCGATAAAATTTATTGTCGCCGATTCCGAATGTTTTGTGCATTTTGGATTATTTAGG
The DNA here is from genome assembly GCA_932526605.1 of Nephrotoma flavescens. NCBI lineage: Eukaryota > Metazoa > Arthropoda > Insecta > Diptera > Tipulidae > Nephrotoma > Nephrotoma flavescens. The sequence continues at coordinate 28,145 of CAKOBK010000004.1, forward strand.
ATATTTTAAGTAGATCAACGTTTAATTTGCTGTAATATGTCGCCTCATTCGCCTGCAATCCACGTTCGATTACAAATGTGATCGAATTTCAAAATACGAAAATTCCAATACCCGAACTCTCTTTATGCGTCCTACCGGTATTTTCAAGTCCAACGTATCATATACATTACCCATAATCATTTTGAACCGGAATTTCAACAAAAAAAAATTTTCAATTTTTTGCGAAAATCCATGATGGTTAGCCTTACTATTTTGAACCGATAAAATTTATTGTCGCCGATTCCGAATGTTTTGTGCATTTTGGATTATTTAGGATATTTTAAGTAGATCAACGTTTAATTTGCTGTAATATGTCGCCTCATTCGCCTGCAATCCACGTTCGATTACAAATGTGATCGAATTTCAAAATACGAAAATTCCAATACCCGAACTCTCTTTATGCGTCCTACCGGTATTTTCATGTCCAACGTATCATATACATTACCCATAATCATTTTGAACCGGAATTTCAACAAAAAAAAAAATTTTCAATTTTTTGCGAAAATCCATGATGGTTAGCCTTACTTTTTTGAACCGATAAAATTTATTGTCGCCGATTCCGAATGTTTTGTGCATTTTGGATTATTTAGGATATTTTAAGTAGATCAACGTTTAATTTGCTGTAATATGTCGCCTCATTCGCCTGCAATCCACGTTCGATTACAAATGTGATCGAATTTCAAAATACGAAAATTCCAATACCCGAACTCTCTTTATGCGTCCTACCGGTATTTTCATGTCCAACGTATCATATACATTACCCATAATCATTTTGAACCGGAATTTCAACAAAAAAAAATTTTCAATTTTTTGCGAAAATCCATGATGGTTAGCCTTACTTTTTTTGAACCGATAAAATTTATTGTCGCCGATTCCGAATGTTTTGTGCATTTTGGATTATTTAGGATATTTTAAGTAGATCAACGTTTAATTTGCTGTAATATGTCGCCTCATTCGCCTGCAATCCACGTTCGATTACAAATGTGATCGAATTTCAAAATACGAAAATTCCAATACCCGAACTCTCTTTATGCGTCCTACCGGTATTTTCATGTCCAACGTATCATATACATTACCCATAATCATTTTGAACCGGAATTTCAACAAAAAAAAATTTTCAATTTTTTGCGAAAATCCATGATGGTTAGTTAGCCTTACTTTTTTTGAACCGATAAAATTTATTGTCGCCGATTCCGAATGTTTTGTGCATTTTGGATTATTTAGGATATTTTAAGTAGATCAACGTTTAATTTGCTGTAATATGTCGCCTCATTCGCCTGCAATCCACGTTCGATTACAAATGTGATCGAATTTCAAAATACGAAAATTCCAATACCCGAACTCTCTTTATGCGTCCTACCGGTATTTTTATGTCCAACGTATCATATACATTACCCATAATCATTTTGAACCGGAATTTCAACAAAAAAAAATTTTCAATTTTTTGCGAAAATCCATGATGGTTAGCCTTACTTTTTTTGAACCGATAAAATTTATTGTCGCCGATTCCGAATGTTTTGTGCATTTTGGATTATTTAGGATATTTTAAGTAGATCAACGTTTAATTTGCTGTAATATGTCGCCTCATTCGCCTGCAATCCACGTTCGATTACAAATGTGATCGAATTTCAAAATACGAAAATTCCAATACCCGAACTCTCTTTATGCGTCCTACCGGTATTTTCATGTCCAACGTATCATATACATTACCCATAATCATTTTGAACCGGAATTTCAACAAAAAAAAAAATTTTCAATTTTTTGCGAAAATCCATGATGGTTAGCCTTACTTTTTTGAACCGATAAAATTTATTGTCGCCGATTCCGAATGTTTTGTGCATTTTGGATTATTTAGGATATTTTAAGTAGATCAACGTTTAATTTGCTGTAATATGTCGCCTCATTCGCCTGCAATCCACGTTCGATTACAAATGTGATCGAATTTCAAAATACGAAAATTCCAATACCCGAACTCTCTTTATGCGTCCTACCGGTATTTTCATGTCCAACGTATCATATACATTACCCATAATCATTTTGAACCGGAATTTCAACAAAAAAAAAATTTTCAATTTTTTGCGAAAATCCATGATGGTTAGCCTTACTTTTTTTGAACCGATAAAATTTATTGTCGCCGATTCCGAATGTTTTGTGCATTTTGGATTATTTAGGATATTTTAAGTAGATCAACGTTTAATTTGCTGTAATATGTCGCCTCATTCGCCTGCAATCCACGTTCGATTACAAATGTGATCGAATTTCAAAATACGAAAATTCCAATACCAGAACTCTCTTTATGCGTCCTACCGGTATTTTCATGTCCAACGTATCATATACATTACCCATAATCATTTTGAACCGGAATTTCAACAAAAAAAAATTTTCAATTTTTTGCGAAAATCCATGATGGTTAGCCTTACTATTTTGAACCGATAAAATTTATTGTCGCCGATTCCGAATGTTTTGTGCATTTTGGATTATTTAGGATATTTTAAGTAGATCAACGTTTAATTTGCTGTAATATGTCGCCTCATTCGCCTGCAATCCACGTTCGATTACAAATGTGATCGAATTTCAAAATACGAAAATTCCAATACCCGAACTCTCTTTATGCGTCCTACCGGTATTTTCATGTCCAACGTATCATATACATTACCCATAATCATTTTGAACCGGAATTTCAACAAAAAAAAAAATTTCAATTTTTTGCGAAAATCCATGATGGTTAGCCTTACTTTTTTGAACCGATAAAATTTATTGTCGCCGATTCCGAATGTTTTGTGCATTTTGGATTATTTAGGATATTTTAAGTAGATCAACGTTTAATTTGCTGTAATATGTCACCTCATTCGCCTGCAATCCACGTTCGATTACAAATGTGATCGAATTTCAAAATACGAAAATTCCAATACCCGAACTCTCTTTATGCGTCCTACCGGTATTTTCATGTCCAACGTATCATATACATTACCCATAATCATTTTGAACCGGAATTTCAACAAAAAAAAATTTTCAATTTTTTGCGAAAATCCATGATGGTTAGCCTTACTATTTTGAACCGATAAAATTTATTGTCGCCGATTCCGAATGTTTTGTGCATTTTGGATTATTTAGGATATTTTAAGTAGATCAACGTTTAATTTGCTGTAATATGTCGCCTCATTCGCCTGCAATCCACGTTCGATTACAAATGTGATCGAATTTCAAAATACGAAAATTCCAATACCCGAACTCTCTTTATGCGTCCTACCGGTATTTTCATGTCCAACGTATCATATACATTACCCATAATCATTTTGAACCGGAATTTCAACAAAAAAAAAATTTTTCAATTTTTTGCGAAAATCCATGATGGTTAGCCTTACTTTTTTGAACCGATAAAATTTATTGTCGCCGATTCCGAATGTTTTGTGCATTTTGGATTATTTAGGATATTTTAAGTAGATCAACGTTTAATTTGCTGTAATATGTCTCCTCATTCGCCTGCAATCCACGTTCGATTACAAATGTGATCGAATTTCAAAATACGAAAATTCCAATACCCGAACTCTCTTTATGCGTCCTACCGGTATTTTCATGTCCAACGTATCATATACATTACCCATAATCATTTTGAACCGGAATTTCAACAAAAAAAAAATTTTCAATTTTTTGCGAAAATCCATGATGGTTAGCCTTACTTTTTTTGAACCGATAAAATTTATTGTCGCCGATTCCGAATGTTTTGTGCATTTTGGATTATTTAGGATATTTTAAGTAGATCAACGTTTAATTTGCTGTAATATGTCGCCTCATTCGCCTGCAATCCACGTTCGATTACAAATGTGATCGAATTTCAAAATACGAAAATTCCAATACCAGAACTCTCTTTATGCGTCCTACCGGTATTTTCATGTCCAACGTATCATATACATTACCCATAATCATTTTGAACCGGAATTTCAACAAAAAAAAATTTTCAATTTTTTGCGAAAATCCATGATGGTTAGCCTTACTATTTTGAACCGATAAAATTTATTGTCGCCGATTCCGAATGTTTTGTGCATTTTGGATTATTTAGGATATTTTAAGTAGATCAACGTTTAATTTGCTGTAATATGTCGCCTCATTCGCCTGCAATCCACGTTCGATTACAAATGTGATCGAATTTCAAAATACGAAAATTCCAATACCCGAACTCTCTTTATGCGTCCTACCGGTATTTTCATGTCCAACGTATCATATACATTACTGTAGCAGAGTTTTTGGAAAAATTAAAAAACTAATAATTTTTAAAGAATAATTTTATTAGAAATGATTACACTCTTACTAAATCTATCTTATTATATACCTTTACCCCCACTTAATCTATCTTATTATATACATAAATATTTAAATAATGTCCTTGTGTTTAACCATCTGTTTTTTTTTTATGGGTATACCTTTTTTTATTGCTTTTACGACCCTCATGGCTATATTCCAAATTAGGTTTTTCCTGATTGAACATATTTTTTTACTACAATTCGGGCATCCTGACATTTAATCGCCTCGATTAATCCTTAATATAAATTCTTAATAATTTTTTCTTTTTACTTAATCTAGTTTTTTTTTTAGACTAGTTAGGGTACTTATTTAGATTTGTTTATTAAAATTATTTTTGAATAATATTTAAATTTGAATAATATATATTAACATAGTTGGAAAATTTGAATAATATATGTTAATATTACTAATTTTGAAACATAATTTTAATTGGGAATAATGAGAATAATATGAATAATGTTGTTAGAATAATAGGCTTAAGAATAATTCTATATGAATAACTATTACAAACAAATAATTTAGATTGTAATAATCTAAAAATAAAATATCTATAAAATATAAAATTTGAAACTTATATTTTAAGAGTGAAAACATACGAGTATCTAATTTATATTTAATAAGTTTTATATTACGAGAATTTTAATTCTGTATTACTTTTACCAGCGCTACATGATGACGTCAATGTCATACTACTGGAACCTTTCCATTCTATCGAAGAAAAGGCGTTGTTTAAATCTGCGATTGATTTGAAACAATGCATCCTGGCCTGAATCGCAAGGCTGTTGTCGGGTATGCCATCGATAATCAACTCTATCATTTCCTCCTCCATTATTGCTAACTTGTTCCCAAGAATAATTTTTTGGTGAACATAATCAGAAAAGCTTTCGTCTTTTAGCCAAATTCTTTGGTCGAATTTTCTTCTTGTTTCCACTCTGTTTGGTCTATTGACAAACATACATCTCATTTTTATCAATAAATCAGCAAGTGGAAGTTGAATAAACTCTGGTCGAGAGTGGAACCAGCTTTTTGCATTTTTCTCCAGCTTTCCAATCACAATCAGCAACATAGTAGTCTCGTCCACAGCGTAAGTATGCATGATTGTTGTTATCTGATTTTCCCATAGCTCAAAATCATCTGTATCTCCTTTAAAAGCGCATAACAAATTTGAGATGCTTTTAATAAGGTGTTCATTTTTTGGAATAATTTGTTTTTGTAGGAGTTGATTATGAGCTTTTAAATTTTCAATTTTATTATTTAAATCATTTAATAAGCTTTTTAATGATTCATTTTCACTTTTGCTCGTGTTACTTGATTTTAAATTTACTTTCTCACCAAAATTTTTCACTAGCCGTTCGATTAGCTGGTCTTTGTCACCACTTCGGTCTATATTTCTCCCTTTGCAAATTTTAATCAGCTCTGTCTTACTTAAACATTCCAACTCATCTGCGTAATGCTCCATTATACTTTAAATGGAATTTCACTATTTCGATTTAATACACTATTATTATTATAATTATTATTATACTTTATTATTAATTATTAAAAATTACTTCACTATTTTACACTATCTTTACACTATTTATTATTAATTATTAAAAATTACTTTATTATTATTATTATTATTTCTATTTAATTATATTTTGTATATTTATACTTTTAATTTATACATTTATATATACTATAATCTGGATACACTAATCCCACTTCTGAAAATTGTAGCAGAGTTTTTGGAAAAATTAAAAAACTAATAATTTTTAAAGAATAATTTTATTAGAAATGATTACACTCTTACTAAATCTATCTTATTATATACCTTTACCCCCACTTAATCTATCTTATTATATACATAAATATTTAAATAATGTCCTTGTGTTTAACCATCTGTTTTTTTTTTATGGGTATACCTTTTTTTATTGCTTTTACGACCCTCATGGCTATATTCCAAATTAGGTTTTTCCTGATTGAACATATTTTTTTACTACATTACCCATAATCATTTTGAACCGGAATTTCAACAAAAAAAAAAATTTTCAATTTTTTGCGAAAATCCATGATGATTAGCCTTACTTTTTTGAACCGATAAAATTTATTGTCGCCGATTCCGAATGTTTTGTGCATTTTGGATTATTTAGGATATTTTAAGTAGATCAACGTTTAATTTGCTGTAATATGTCGCCTCATTCGCCTGCAATCCACGTTCGATTACAAATGTGATCGAATTTCAAAATACGAAAATTCCAATACCCGAACTCTCTTTATGCGTCCTACCGGTATTTTCATGTCCAACGTATCATATACATTACCCATAATCATTTTGAACCGGAATTTCAACAAAAAAAAAAATTTTCAATTTTTTGCGAAAATCCATGATGGTTAGCCTTACTTTTTTGAACCGATAAAATTTATTGTCGCCGATTCCGAATGTTTTGTGCATTTTGGATTATTTAGGATATTTTAAGTAGATCAACGTTTAATTTGCTGTAATATGTCGCCTCATTCGCCTGCAATCCACGTTCGATTACAAATGTGATCGAATTTCAAAATACGAAAATTCCAATACCCGAACTCTCTTTATGCGTCCTACCGGTATTTTCATGTCCAACGTATCATATACATTACCCATAATCATTTTGAACCGGAATTTCAACAAAAAAAAATTTTCAATTTTTTGCGAAAATCCATGATGGTTAGCCTTACTTTTTTTGAACCGATAAAATTTATTGTCGCCGATTCCGAATGTTTTGTGCATTTTGGATTATTTAGGATATTTTAAGTAGATCAACGTTTAATTTGCTGTAATATGTCGCCTCATTCGCCTGCAATCCACGTTCGATTACAAATGTGATCGAATTTCAAAATACGAAAATTCCAATACCCGAACTCTCTTTATGCGTCCTACCGGTATTTTCATGTCCAACGTATCATATACATTACCCATAATCATTTTGAACCGGAATTTCAACAAAAAAAAATTTTCAATTTTTTGCGAAAATCCATGATGGTTAGTTAGCCTTACTTTTTTTGAACCGATAAAATTTATTGTCGCCGATTCCGAATGTTTTGTGCATTTTGGATTATTTAGGATATTTTAAGTAGATCAACGTTTAATTTGCTGTAATATGTCGCCTCATTCGCCTGCAATCCACGTTCGATTACAAATGTGATCGAATTTCAAAATACGAAAATTCCAATACCCGAACTCTCTTTATGCGTCCTACCGGTATTTTTATGTCCAACGTATCATATACATTACCCATAATCATTTTGAACCGGAATTTCAACAAAAAAAAATTTTCAATTTTTTGCGAAAATCCATGATGGTTAGCCTTACTTTTTTTGAACCGATAAAATTTATTGTCGCCGATTCCGAATGTTTTGTGCATTTTGGATTATTTAGGATATTTTAAGTAGATCAACGTTTAATTTGCTGTAATATGTCGCCTCATTCGCCTGCAATCCACGTTCGATTACAAATGTGATCGAATTTCAAAATACGAAAATTCCAATACCCGAACTCTCTTTATGCGTCCTACCGGTATTTTCATGTCCAACGTATCATATACATTACCCATAATCATTTTGAACCGGAATTTCAACAAAAAAAAAAATTTTCAATTTTTTGCGAAAATCCATGATGGTTAGCCTTACTTTTTTGAACCGATAAAATTTATTGTCGCCGATTCCGAATGTTTTGTGCATTTTGGATTATTTAGGATATTTTAAGTAGATCAACGTTTAATTTGCTGTAATATGTCGCCTCATTCGCCTGCAATCCACGTTCGATTACAAATGTGATCGAATTTCAAAATACGAAAATTCCAATACCCGAACTCTCTTTATGCGTCCTACCGGTATTTTCATGTCCAACGTATCATATACATTACCCATAATCATTTTGAACCGGAATTTCAACAAAAAAAAAATTTTCAATTTTTTGCGAAAATCCATGATGGTTAGCCTTACTTTTTTTGAACCGATAAAATTTATTGTCGCCGATTCCGAATGTTTTGTGCATTTTGGATTATTTAGGATATTTTAAGTAGATCAACGTTTAATTTGCTGTAATATGTCGCCTCATTCGCCTGCAATCCACGTTCGATTACAAATGTGATCGAATTTCAAAATACGAAAATTCCAATACCAGAACTCTCTTTATGCGTCCTACCGGTATTTTCATGTCCAACGTATCATATACATTACCCATAATCATTTTGAACCGGAATTTCAACAAAAAAAAATTTTCAATTTTTTGCGAAAATCCATGATGGTTAGCCTTACTATTTTGAACCGATAAAATTTATTGTCGCCGATTCCGAATGTTTTGTGCATTTTGGATTATTTAGGATATTTTAAGTAGATCAACGTTTAATTTGCTGTAATATGTCGCCTCATTCGCCTGCAATCCACGTTCGATTACAAATGTGATCGAATTTCAAAATACGAAAATTCCAATACCCGAACTCTCTTTATGCGTCCTACCGGTATTTTCATGTCCAACGTATCATATACATTACCCATAATCATTTTGAACCGGAATTTCAACAAAAAAAAATTTTCAATTTTTTGCGAAAATCCATGATGGTTAGCCTTACTATTTTGAACCGATAAAATTTATTGTCGCCGATTCCGAATGTTTTGTGCATTTTGGATTATTTAGGATATTTTAAGTAGATCAACGTTTAATTTGCTGTAATATGTCGCCTCATTCGCCTGCAATCCACGTTCGATTACAAATGTGATCGAATTTCAAAATACGAAAATTCCAATACCCGAACTCTCTTTATGCGTCCTACCGGTATTTTCATGTCCAACGTATCATATACATTACCCATAATCATTTTGAACCGGAATTTCAACAAAAAAAAAAAAATTTCAATTTTTTGCGAAAATCCATGATGGTTAGCCTTACTTTTTTTGAACCGATAAAATTTATTGTCGCCGATTCCGAATGTTTTGTGCATTTTGGATTATTTAGGATATTTTAAGTAGATCAACGTTTAATTTGCTGTAATATGTCGCCTCATTCGCCTGCAATCCACGTTCGATTACAAATGTGATCGAATTTCAAAATACGAAAATTCCAATACCCGAACTCTCTTTATGCGTCCTACCGGTATTTTCATGTCCAACGTATCATATACATTACCCATAATCATTTTGAACCGGAATTTCAACAAAAAAAAATTTTCAATTTTTTGCGAAAATCCATGATGGTTAGCCTTACTTTTTTTGAACCGATAAAATTTATTGTCGCCGATTCCGAATGTTTTGTGCATTTTGGATTATTTAGGATATTTTAAGTAGATCAACGTTTAATTTGCTGTAATATGTCGCCTCATTCGCCTGCAATCCACGTTCGATTACAAATGTGATCGAATTTCAAAATACGAAAATTCCAATACCCGAACTCTCTTTATGCGTCCTACCGGTATTTTCATGTCCAACGTATCATATACATTACCCATAATCATTTTGAACCGGAATTTCAACAAAAAAAAAATTTCAATTTTTTGCGAAAATCCATGATGGTTAGTTAGCCTTACTTTTTTTGAACCGATAAAATTTATTGTCGCCGATTCCGAATGTTTTGTGCATTTTGGATTATTTAGGATATTTTAAGTAGATCAACTTTTAATTTGCTGTAATATGTCGCCTCATTCGCCTGCAATCCACGTTCGATTACAAATGTGATCGAATTTCAAAATACGAAAATTCCAATACCCGAACTCTCTTTATGCGTCCTACCGGTATTTTCATGTCCAACGTATCATATACATTACCCATAATCATTTTGAACCGGAATTTCAACAAAAAAAAATTTTCAATTTTTTGCGAAAATCCATGATGGTTAGCCTTACTATTTTGAACCGATAAAATTTATTGTCGCCGATTCCGAATGTTTTGTGCATTTTGGATTATTTAGGATATTTTAAGTAGATCAACGTTTAATTTGCTGTAATATGTCGCCTCATTCGCCTGCAATCCACGTTCGATTACAAATGTGATCGAATTTCAAAATACGAAAATTCCAATACCCGAACTCTCTTTATGCGTCCTACCGGTATTTTCATGTCCAACGTATCATATACATTACCCATAATCATTTTGAACCGGAATTTCAACAAAAAAAAAAATTTTCAATTTTTTGCGAAAATCCATGATGGTTAGCCTTACTTTTTTGAACCGATAAAATTTATTGTCGCCGATTCCGAATGTTTTGTGCATTTTGGATTATTTAGGATATTTTAAGTAGATCAACGTTTAATTTGCTGTAATATGTCGCCTCATTCGCCTGCAATCCACGTTCGATTACAAATGTGATCGAATTTCAAAATACGAAAATTCCAATACCCGAACTCTCTTTATGCGTCCTACCGGTATTTTCATGTCCAACGTATCATATACATTACCCATAATCATTTTGAACCGGAATTTCAACAAAAAAAAATTTTCAATTTTTTGCGAAAATCCATGATGGTTAGCCTTACTTTTTTTGAACCGATAAAATTTATTGTCGCCGATTCCGAATGTTTTGTGCATTTTGGATTATTTAGGATATTTTAAGTAGATCAACGTTTAATTTGCTGTAATATGTCGCCTCATTCGCCTGCAATCCACGTTCGATTACAAATGTGATCGAATTTCAAAATACGAAAATTCCAATACCCGAACTCTCTTTATGCGTCCTACCGGTATTTTCATGTCCAACGTATCATATACATTACCCATAATCATTTTGAACCGGAATTTCAACAAAAAAAAATTTTCAATTTTTTGCGAAAATCCATGATGGTTAGCCTTACTTTTTTTGAACCGATAAAATTTATTGTCGCCGATTCCGAATGTTTTGTGCATTTTGGATTATTTAGGATATTTTAAGTAGATCAACGTTTAATTTGCTGTAATATGTCGCCTCATTCGCCTGCAATCCACGTTCGATTACAAATGTGATCGAATTTCAAAATACGAAAATTCCAATACCCGAACTCTCTTTATGCGTCCTACCGGTATTTTCATGTCCAACGTATCATATACATTACCCATAATCATTTTGAACCGGAATTTCAACAAAAAAAAATTTTCAATTTTTTGCGAAAATCCATGATGGTTAGCCTTACTTTTTTTGAACCGATAAAATTTATTGTCGCCGATTCCGAATGTTTTGTGCATTTTGGATTATTTAGGATATTTTAAGTAGATCAACGTTTAATTTGCTGTAATATGTCGCCTCATTCGCCTGCAATCCACGTTCGATTACAAATGTGATCGAATTTCAAAATACGAAAATTCCAATACCAGAACTCTCTTTATGCGTCCTACCGGTATTTTCATGTCCAACGTATCATATACATTACCCATAATCATTTTGAACCGGAATTTCAACAAAAAAAAAAATTTTCAATTTTTTGCGAAAATCCATGATGGTTAGCCTTACTTTTTTGAACCGATAAAATTTATTGTCGCCGATTCCGAATGTTTTGTGCATTTTGGATTATTTAGGATATTTTAAGTAGATCAACGTTTAATTTGCTGTAATATGTCGCCTCATTCGCCTGCAATCCACGTTCGATTACAAATGTGATCGAATTTCAAAATACGAAAATTCCAATACCCGAACTCTCTTTATGCGTCCTACCGGTATTTTCATGTCCAACGTATCATATACATTACCCATAATCATTTTGAACCGGAATTTCAACAAAAAAAAATTTTCAATTTTTTGCGAAAATCCATGATGGTTAGCCTTACTATTTTGAACCGATAAAATTTATTGTCGCCGATTCCGAATGTTTTGTGCATTTTGGATTATTTAGGATATTTTAAGTAGATCAACGTTTAATTTGCTGTAATATGTCGCCTCATTCGCCTGCAATCCACGTTCGATTACAAATGTGATCGAATTTCAAAATACGAAAATTCCAATACCCGAACTCTCTTTATGCGTCCTACCGGTATTTTCATGTCCAACGTATCATATACATTACCCATAATCATTTTGAACCGGAATTTCAACAAAAAAAAAAATGTTCAATTTTTTGCGAAAATCCATGATGGTTAGCCTTACTTTTTTGAACCGATAAAATTTACTGTCGCCGATTCCGAATGTTTTGTGCATTTTGGATTATTTAGGATATTTTAAGTAGATCAACGTTTAATTTGCTGTAATATGTCGCCTCATTCGCCTGCAATCCACGTTCGATTACAAATGTGATCGAATTTCAAAATACGAAAATTCCAATACCCGAACTCTCTTTATGCGTCCTACCGGTATTTTCATGTCCAACGTATCATATACATTACCCATAATCATTTTGAACCGGAATTTCAACAAAAAAAAATTTTCAATTTTTTGCGAAAATCCATGATGGTTAGCCTTACTTTTTTTGAACCGATAAAATTTATTGTCGCCGATTCCGAATGTTTTGTGCATTTTGGATTATTTAGGATATTTTAAGTAGATCAACGTTTAATTTGCTGTAATATGTCGCCTCATTCGCCTGCAATCCACGTTCGATTACAAATGTGATCGAATTTCAAAATACGAAAATTCCAATACCCGAACTCTCTTTATGCGTCCTACCGGTATTTTCATGTCCAACGTATCATATACATTACCCATAATCATTTTGAACCGGAATTTCAACAAAAAAAAATTTTCAATTTTTTGCGAAAATCCATGATGGTTAGCCTTACTTTTTTTGAACCGATAAAATTTATTGTCGCCGATTCCGAATGTTTTGTGCATTTTGGATTATTTAGGATATTTTAAGTAGATCAACGTTTAATTTGCTGTAATATGTCGCCTCATTCGCCTGCAATCCACGTTCGATTACAAATGTGATCGAATTTCAAAATACGAAAATTCCAATACCCGAACTCTCTTTATGCGTCCTACCGGTATTTTCATGTCCAACGTATCATATACATTACCCATAATCATTTTGAACCGGAATTTCAACAAAAAAAAATTTTCAATTTTTTGCGAAAATCCATGATGGTTAGCCTTACTTTTTTTGAACCGATAAAATTTATTGTCGCCGATTCCGAATGTTTTGTGCATTTTGGATTATTTAGGATATTTTAAGTAGATCAACGTTTAATTTGCTGTAATATGTCGCCTCATTCGCCTGCAATCCACGTTCGATTACAAATGTGATCGAATTTCAAAATACGAAAATTCCAATACCAGAACTCTCTTTATGCGTCCTACCGGTATTTTCATGTCCAACGTATCATATACATTACCCATAATCATTTTGAACCGGAATTTCAACAAAAAAAAATTTTCAATTTTTTGCGAAAATCCATGATGGTTAGCCTTACTATTTTGAACCGATAAAATTTATTGTCGCCGATTCCGAATGTTTTGTGCATTTTGGATTATTTAGGATATTTTAAGTAGATCAACGTTTAATTTGCTGTAATATGTCGCCTCATTCGCCTGCAATCCACGTTCGATTACAAATGTGATCGAATTTCAAAATACGAAAATTCCAATACCCGAACTCTCTTTATGCGTCCTACCGGTATTTTCATGTCCAACGTATCATATACATTACCCATAATCATTTTGAACCGGAATTTCAACAAAAAAAAAAATTTTCAATTTTTTGCGAAAATCCATGATGGTTAGCCTTACTTTTTTGAACCGATAAAATTTATTGTCGCCGATTCCGAATGTTTTGTGCATTTTGGATTATTTAGGATATTTTAAGTAGATCAACGTTTAATTTGCTGTAATATGTCGCCTCATTCGCCTGCAATCCACGTTCGATTACAAATGTGATCGAATTTCAAAATACGAAAATTCCAATACCCGAACTCTCTTTATGCGTCCTACCGGTATTTTCATGTCCAACGTATCATATACATTACCCATAATCATTTTGAACCGGAATTTCAACAAAAAAAAAATTTTCAATTTTTTGCGAAAATCCATGATGGTTAGCCTTACTTTTTTTGAACCGATAAAATTTATTGTCGCCGATTCCGAATGTTTTGTGCATTTTGGATTATTTAGGATATTTTAAGTAGATCAACGTTTAATTTGCTGTAATATGTCGCCTCATTCGCCTGCAATCCACGTTCGATTACAAATGTGATCGAATTTCAAAATACGAAAATTCCAATACCAGAACTCTCTTTATGCGTCCTACCGGTATTTTCATGTCCAACGTATCATATACATTACCCATAATCATTTTGAACCGGAATTTCAACAAAAAAAAATTTTCAATTTTTTGCGAAAATCCATGATGGTTAGCCTTACTATTTTGAACCGATAAAATTTATTGTCGCCGATTCCGAATGTTTTGTGCATTTTGGATTATTTAGGATATTTTAAGTAGATCAACGTTTAATTTGCTGTAATATGTCGCCTCATTCGCCTGCAATCCACGTTCGATTACAAATGTGATCGAATTTCAAAATACGAAAATTCCAATACCCGAACTCTCTTTATGCGTCCTACCGGTATTTTCATGTCCAACGTATCATATACATTACCCATAATCATTTTGAACCGGAATTTCAACAAAAAAAAAATTTTCAATTTTTTGCGAAAATCCATGATGGTTAGCCTTACTTTTTTGAACCGATAAAATTTATTGTCGCCGATTCCGAATGTTTTGTGCATTTTGGATTATTTAGGATATTTTAAGTAGATCAACGTTTAATTTGCTGTAATATGTCGCCTCATTCGCCTGCAATCCACGTTCGATTACAAATGTGATCGAATTTCAAAATACGAAAATTCCAATACCCGAACTCTCTTTATGCGTCCTACCGGTATTTTCATGTCCAACGTATCATATACATTACCCATAATCATTTTGAACCGGAATTTCAACAAAAAAAAATTTTCAATTTTTTGCGAAAATCCATGATGGTTAGCCTTACTTTTTTTGAACCGATAAAATTTATTGTCGCCGATTCCGAATGTTTTGTGCATTTTGGATTATTTAGGATATTTTAAGTAGATCAACGTTTAATTTGCTGTAATATGTCGCCTCATTCGCCTGCAATCCACGTTCGATTACAAATGTGATCGAATTTCAAAATACGAAAATTCCAATACCCGAACTCTCTTTATGCGTCCTACCGGTATTTTCATGTCCAACGTATCATATACATTACCCATAATCATTTTGAACCGGAATTTCAACAAAAAAAAAATTTCAATTTTTTGCGAAAATCCATGATGGTTAGTTAGCCTTACTTTTTTTGAACCGATAAAATTTATTGTCGCCGATTCCGAATGTTTTGTGCATTTTGGATTATTTAGGATATTTTAAGTAGATCAACGTTTAATTTGCTGTAATATGTCGCCTCATTCGCCTGCAATCCACGTTCGATTACAAATGTGATCGAATTTCAAAATACGAAAATTCCAATACCCGAACTCTCTTTATGCGTCCTACCGGTATTTTCATGTCCAACGTATCATATACATTACCCATAATCATTTTGAACCGGAATTTCAACAAAAAAAAATTTTCAATTTTTTGCGAAAATCCATGATGGTTAGCCTTACTTTTTTTGAACCGATAAAATTTATTGTCGCCGATTCCGAATGTTTTGTGCATTTTGGATTATTTAGGATATTTTAAGTAGATCAACGTTTAATTTGCTGTAATATGTCGCCTCATTCGCCTGCAATCCACGTTCGATTACAAATGTGATCGAATTTCAAAATACGAAAATTCCAATACCCGAACTCTCTTTATGCGTCCTACCGGTATTTTCATGTCCAACGTATCATATACATTACCCATAATCATTTTGAACCGGAATTTCAACAAAAAAAAATTTTCAATTTTTTGCGAAAATCCATGATGGTTAGCCTTACTTTTTTTGAACCGATAAAATTTATTGTCGCCGATTCCGAATGTTTTGTGCATTTTGGATTATTTAGGATATTTTAAGTAGATCAACGTTTAATTTGCTGTAATATGTCGCCTCATTCGCCTGCAATCCACGTTCGATTACAAATGTGATCGAATTTCAAAATACGAAAATTCCAATACCCGAACTCTCTTTATGCGTCCTACCGGTATTTTCATGTCCAACGTATCATATACATTACCCATAATCATTTTGAACCGGAATTTCAACAAAAAAAAATTTTCAATTTTTTGCGAAAATCCATGATGGTTAGCCTTACTTTTTTTGAACCGATAAAATTTATTGTCGCCGATTCCGAATGTTTTGTGCATTTTGGATTATTTAGGATATTTTAAGTAGATCAACGTTTAATTTGCTGTAATATGTCGCCTCATTCGCCTGCAATCCACGTTCGATTACAAATGTGATCGAATTTCAAAATACGAAAATTCCAATACCAGAACTCTCTTTATGCGTCCTACCGGTATTTTCATGTCCAACGTATCATATACATTACCCATAATCATTTTGAACCGGAATTTCAACAAAAAAAAATTTTCAATTTTTTGCGAAAATCCATGATGGTTAGCCTTACTATTTTGAACCGATAAAATTTATTGTCGCCGATTCCGAATGTTTTGTGCATTTTGGATTATTTAGGATATTTTAAGTAGATCAACGTTTAATTTGCTGTAATATGTCGCCTCATTCGCCTGCAATCCACGTTCGATTACAAATGTGATCGAATTTCAAAATACGAAAATTCCAATACCCGAACTCTCTTTATGCGTCCTACCGGTATTTTCATGTCCAACGTATCATATACATTACCCATAATCATTTTGAACCGGAATTTCAACAAAAAAAAATTTTCAATTTTTTGCGAAAATCCATGATGGTTAGTTAGCCTTACTTTTTTTGAACCGATAAAATTTATTGTCGCCGATTCCGAATGTTTTGTGCATTTTGGATTATTTAGGATATTTTAAGTAGATCAACGTTTAATTTGCTGTAATATGTCGCCTCATTCGCCTGCAATCCACGTTCGATTACAAATGTGATCGAATTTCAAAATACGAAAATTCCAATACCCGAACTCTCTTTATGCGTCCTACCGGTATTTTCATGTCCAACATATCATATACATTACCCATAATCAATTTGAACCGGAATTTCAACAAAAAAAAATTTTCAATTTTTTGCGAAAATCCATGATGGTTAGCCTTACTTTTTTTGAACCGATAAAATTTATTGTCGCCGATTCCGAATGTTTTGTGCATTTTGGATTATTTAGGATATTTTAAGTAGATCAACGTTTAATTTGCTGTAATATGTCGCCTCATTCGCCTGCAATCCACGTTCGATTACAAATGTGATCGAATTTCAAAATACGAAAATTCCAATACCCGAACTCTCTTTATGCGTCCTACCGGTATTTTCATGTCCAACGTATCATATACATTACCCATAATCATTTTGAACCGGAATTTCAACAAAAAAAAATTTTCAATTTTTTGCGAAAATCCATGATGGTTAGCCTTACTTTTTTTGAACCGATAAAATTTATTGTCGCCGATTCCGAATGTTTTGTGCATTTTGGATTATTTAGGATATTTTAAGTAGATCAACGTTTAATTTGCTGTAATATGTCGCCTCATTCGCCTGCAATCCACGTTCGATTACAAATGTGATCGAATTTCAAAATACGAAAATTCCAATACCCGAACTCTCTTTATGCGTCCTACCGGTATTTTCATGTCCAACGTATCATATACATTACCCATAATCATTTTGAACCGGAATTTCAACAAAAAAAAATTTTCAATTTTTTGCGAAAATCCATGATGGTTAGCCTTACTTTTTTTGAACCGATAAAATTTATTGTCGCCGATTCCGAATGTTTTGTGCATTTTGGATTATTTAGGATATTTTAAGTAGATCAACGTTTAATTTGCTGTAATATGTCGCCTCATTCGCCTGCAATCCACGTTCGATTACAAATGTGATCGAATTTCAAAATACGAAAATTCCAATACCAGAACTCTCTTTATGCGTCCTACCGGTATTTTCATGTCCAACGTATCATATACATTACCCATAATCATTTTGAACCGGAATTTCAACAAAAAAAAATTTTCAATTTTTTGCGAAAATCCATGATGGTGCCTTACTATTTTGAACCGATAAAATTTATTGTCGCCGATTCCGAATGTTTTGTGCATTTTGGATTATTTAGGATATTTTAAGTAGATCAACGTTTAATTTGCTGTAATATGTCGCCTCATTCGCCTGCAATCCACGTTCGATTACAAATGTGATCGAATTTCAAAATACGAAAATTCCAATACCCGAACTCTCTTTATGCGTCCTACCGGTATTTTCATGTCCAACGTATCATATACATTACCCATAATCATTTTGAACCGGAATTTCAACAAAAAAAAAATTTTTCAATTTTTTGCGAAAATCCATGATGGTTAGCCTTACTTTTTTGAACCGATAAAATTTATTGTCGCCGATTCCGAATGTTTTGTGCATTTTGGATTATTTAGGATATTTTAAGTAGATCAACGTTTAATTTGCTGTAATATGTCGCCTCATTCGCCTGCAATCCACGTTCGATTACAAATGTGATCGAATTTCAAAATACGAAAATTCCAATACCCGAACTCTCTTTATGCGTCCTACCGGTATTTTCATGTCCAACGTATCATATACATTACCCATAATCATTTTGAACCGGAATTTCAACAAAAAAAAAATTTTCAATTTTTTGCGAAAATCCATGATGGTTAGCCTTACTTTTTTTGAACCGATAAAATTTATTGTCGCCGATTCCGAATGTTTTGTGCATTTTGGATTATTTAGGATATTTTAAGTAGATCAACGTTTAATTTGCTGTAATATGTCGCCTCATTCGCCTGCAATCCACGTTCGATTACAAATGTGATCGAATTTCAAAATACGAAAATTCCAATACCCGAACTCTCTTTATGCGTCCTACCGGTATTTTCATGTCCAACGTATCATATACATTACCCATAATCATTTTGAACCGGAATTTCAACAAAAAAAAATTTTCAATTTTTTGCGAAAATCCATGATGGTTAGCCTTACTTTTTTTGAACCGATAAAATTTATTGTCGCCGATTCCGAATGTTTTGTGCATTTTGGATTATTTAGGATATTTTAAGTAGATCAACGTTTAATTTGCTGTAATATGTCGCCTCATTCGCCTGCAATCCACGTTCGATTACAAATGTGATCGAATTTCAAAATACGAAAATTCCAATACCCGAACTCTCTTTATGCGTCCTACCGGTATTTTCATGTCCAACGTATCATATACATTACCCATAATCATTTTGAACCGGAATTTCAACAAAAAAAAATTTTCAATTTTTTGCGAAAATCCATGATGGTTGTTAGCCTTACTTTTTTTGAACCGATAAAATTTATTGTCGCCGATTCCGAATGTTTTGTGCATTTTGGATTATTTAGGATATTTTAAGTAGATCAACGTTTAATTTGCTGTAATATGTCGCCTCATTCGCCTGCAATCCACGTTCGATTACAAATGTGATCGGATTTCAAAATACGAAAATTCCAATACCCGAACTCTCTTTATGCGTCCTACCGGTATTTTCATGTCCAACGTATCATATACATTACCCATAATCATTTTGAACCGGAATTTCAACAAAAAAAAATTTTCAATTTTTTGCCAAAATCCATGATGGTTAGCCTTACTTTTTTTGAACCGATAAAATTTATTGTCGCCGATTCCGAATGTTTTGTGCATTTTGGATTATTTAGGATATTTTAAGTAGATCAACGTTTAATTTGCTGTAATATGTCGCCTCATTCGCCTGCAATCCACGTTCGATTACAAATGTGATCGAATTTCAAAATACGAAAATTCCAATACCCGAACTCTCTTTATGCGTCCTACCGGTATTTTCATGTCCAACGTATCATATACATTACCCATAATCATTTTGAACCGGAATTTCAACAAAAAAAAATTTTCAATTTTTTGCGAAAATCCATGATGGTTAGCCTTACTTTTTTTGAACCGATAAAATTTATTGTCGCCGATTCCGAATGTTTTGTGCATTTTGGATTATTTAGGATATTTTAAGTAGATCAACGTTTAATTTGCTGTAATATGTTGCCTCATTCGCCTGCAATCCACGTTCGATTACAAATGTGATCGAATTTCAAAATACGAAAATTCCAATACCCGAACTCTCTTTATGCGTCCTACCGGTATTTTCATGTCCAACGTATCATATACATTACCCATAATCATTTTGAAGCGGAATTTCAACAAAAAAAAATTTTCAATTTTTTGCGAAAATCCATGATGTTAGCCTTACTTTTTTTGAACCGATAAAATTTATTGTCGCCGATTCCGAATGTTTTGTGCATTTTGGATTATTTAGAATATTTTAAGTAGATAAACGTTTAATTTGCTGTAATATGTCGCCTCATTCGCCTGCAATCCACGTTCGATTACAAATGTGATCGAATTTCAAAATACGAAAATTCCAATACCCGAACTCTCTTTATGCGTCCTACCGGTATTTTCATGTCCAACGTATCATATACATTACCCATAATCATTTTGAACCGGAATTTCAACAAAAAAAAATTTTCAATTTTTTGCGAAAATCCATGATGGTTGTTAGCCTTACTTTTTTTGAACCGATAAAATTTATTGTCGCCGATTCCGAATGTTTTGTGCATTTTGGATTATTTAGGATATTTTAAGTAGATCAACGTTTAATTTGCTGTAATATGTCGCCTCATTCGCCTGCAATCCACGTTCGATTACAAATGTGATCGGATTTCAAAATACGAAAATTCCAATACCCGAACTCTCTTTATGCGTCCTACCGGTATTTTCATGTCCAACGTATCATATACATTACCCATAATCATTTTGAACCGGAATTTCAACAAAAAAAAATTTTCAATTTTTTGCGAAAATCCATGATGGTTAGCCTTACTTTTTTTGAACCGATAAAATTTATTGTCGCCGATTCCGAATGTTTTGTGCATTTTGGATTATTTAGGATATTTTAAGTAGATCAACGTTTAATTTGCTGTAATATGTCGCCTCATTCGCCTGCAATCCACGTTCGATTACAAATGTGATCGAATTTCAAAATACGAAAATTCCAATACCCGAACTCTCTTTATGCGTCCTACCGGTATTTTCATGTCCAACGTATCATATACATTACCCATAATCATTTTGAACCGGAATTTCAACAAAAAAAAATTTTCAATTTTTTGCGAAAATCCATGATGGTTGTTAGCCTTACTTTTTTTGAACCGATAAAATTTATTGTCGCCGATTCCGAATGTTTTGTGCATTTTGGATTATTTAGGATATTTTAAGTAGATCAACGTTTAATTTGCTGTAATATGTCGCCTCATTCGCCTGCAATCCACGTTCGATTACAAATGTGATCGGATTTCAAAATACGAAAATTCCAATACCCGAACTCTCTTTATGCGTCCTACCGGTATTTTCATGTCCAACGTATCATATACATTACCCATAATCATTTTGAACCGGAATTTCAACAAAAAAAAATTTTCAATTTTTTGCGAAAATCCATGATGGTTAGCCTTACTTTTTTTGAACCGATAAAATTTATTGTCGCCGATTCCGAATGTTTTGTGCATTTTGGATTATTTAGGATATTTTAAGTAGATCAACGTTTAATTTGCTGTAATATGTCGCCTCATTCGCCTGCAATCCACGTTCGATTACAAATGTGATCGAATTTCAAAATACGAAAATTCCAATACCAGAACTCTCTTTATGCGTCCTACCGGTATTTTCATGTCCAACGTATCATATACATTACCCATAATCATTTTGAACCGGAATTTCAACAAAAAAAAATTTTCAATTTTTTGCGAAAATCCATGATGGCTAAGCCTTACTTTTTTTGAACCGATAAAATTTATTGTCGCCGATTCCGAATGTTTTGTGCATTTTGGATTATTTAGGATATTTTAAGTAGATCAACGTTTAATTTGCTGTAATATGTCGCCTCATTCGCCTGCAATCCACGTTCGATTACAAATGTGATCGAATTTCAAAATACGAAAATTCCAATACCCGAACTCTCTTTATGCGTCCTACCGGTATTTTCATGTCCAACGTATCATATACATTACCCATAATCATTTTGAACCGGAATTTCAACAAAAAAAAATTTTCAATTTTTTGCGAAAATCCATGATGGTTAGTTAGCCTTACTTTTTTTGAACCGATAAAATTTATTGTCGCCGATTCCGAATGTTTTGTGCATTTTGGATTATTTAGGATATTTTAAGTAGATCAACGTTTAATTTGCTGTAATATGTTGCCTCATTCGCCTGCAATCCACGTTCGATTACAAATGTGATCGAATTTCAAAATACGAAAATTCCAATACCCGAACTCTCTTTATGCGTCCTACCGGTATTTTCATGTCCAACGTATCATATACATTATCCATAATCATTGTGAACCGGAATTTCAACAAAAAAAAATTTTCAATTTTTTGCGAAAATCCATGATGGTTAGCCTTACTTTTTTTGAACCGATAAAATTTATTGTCGCCGATTCCGAATGTTTTGTGATTTTGGATTATTTAGGATATTTTAAGTAGATCAACGTTTAATTTGCTGTAATATGTCGCCTCATTCGCCTGCAATCCACGTTCGATTACAAATGTGATCGAATTTCAAAATACGAAAATTCCAATACCCGAACTCTCTTTATGCGTCCTACCGGTATTTTCATGTCCAACGTATCATATACATTACCCAAAATCATTTTGAACCGGAATTTCAACAAAAAAAAATTTTCAATTTTTTGCAAAAATCCATGATGGTTAGCCTTACTTTTTTTGAACCGATAAAATTTATTGTCGCCGATTCCGAATGTTTTGTGCATTTTGGATTATTTAGGATATTTTAAGTAGATCAACGTTTAATTTGCTGTAATATGTCGCCTCATTCGCCTGCAATCCACGTTCGATTACAAATGTGATCGAATTTCAAAATACGAAAATTCCAATACCCGAACTCTCTTTATGCGTCCTACCGGTATTTTCATGTCCAACGTATCATATACATTACCCATAATCATTTTGAACCGGAATTTCAACAAAAAAAAATTTTCAATTTTTTGCGAAAATCCATGATGGTTAGCCTTACTTTTTTTGAACCGATAAAATTTATTGTCGCCGATTCCGAATGTTTTGTGCATTTTGGATTATTTAGGATATTTTAAGTAGATCAACGTTTAATTTGCTGTAATATGTCGCCTCATTCGCCTGCAATCCACGTTCGATTACAAATGTGATCGAATTTCAAAATACGAAAATTCCAATACCCGAACTCTCTTTATGCGTCCTACCGGTATTTTCATGTCCAACGTATCATATACATTACCCATAATCATTTTGAACCGGAATTTCAACAAAAAAAAATTTTCAATTTTTTGCGAAAATCCATGATGGCCTTACTTTTTTTGAACCGATAAAATTTATTGTCGCCGATTCCGAATGTTTTGTGCATTTTGGATTATTTAGGATATTTTAAGTAGATCAACGTTTAATTTGCTGTAATATGTCGCCTCATTCGCCTGCAATCCACGTTCGATTACAAATGTGATCGAATTTCAAAATACGAAAATTCCAATACCCGAACTCTCTTTATGCGTCCTACCGGTATTTTCATGTCCAACGTATCATATACATTACCCATAATCATTTTGAACCGGAATTTCAACAAAAAAAAAAATTTTCAATTTTTTGCGAAAATCCATGATGGTTAGCCTTACTTTTTTGAACCGATAAAATTTATTGTCGCCGATTCCGAATGTTTTGTGCATTTTGGATTATTTAGGATATTTTAAGTAGATCAACGTTTAATTTGCTGTAATATGTCGCCTCATTCGCCTGCAATCCACGTTCGATTACAAATGTGATCGAATTTCAAAATACGAAAATTCCAATACCCGAACTCTCTTTATGCGTCCTACCGGTATTTTCATGTCCAACGTATCATATACATTACCCATAATCATTTTGAACCGGAATTTCAACAAAAAAAAATTTTCAATTTTTTGCGAAAATCCATGATGGTGCCTTACTTTTTTTGAACCGATAAAATTTATTGTCGCCGATTCCGAATGTTTTGTGCATTTTGGATTATTTAGGATATTTTAAGTAGATCAACGTTTAATTTGCTGTAATATGTCGCCTCATTCGCCTGCAATCCACGTTCGATTACAAATGTGATCGAATTTCAAAATACGAAAATTCCAATACCCGAACTCTCTTTATGCGTCCTACCGGTATTTTCATGTCCAACGTATCATATACATTACCCATAATCATTTTGAACAGGAATTTCAACAAAAAAAAAATTTCATTTGCGAAAAGTTAGCCTTACTTTTTTTGAACCGATAAAATTTATTGTCGCCGATTCCGAATGTTTTGTGCATTTTGGATTATTTAGGATATTTTAAGTAGATCAACGTTTAATTTGCTGTAATATGTCGCCTCATTCGCCTGCAATCCACGTTCGATTACAAATGTGATCGAATTTCAAAATACGAAAATTCCAATACCCGAACTCTCTTTATGCGTCCTACCGGTATTTTCATGTCCAACGTATCATATACATTACCCATAATCATTTTGAACCGGAATTTCAACAAAAAAAATTTTTCAATTTTTTGCGAAAATCCATGATGGTTAGCCTTACTTTTTTTGAACCGATAAAATTTATTGTCGCCGATTCCGAATGTTTTGTGCATTTTGGATTATTTAGGATATTTTAAGTAGATCAACGTTTAATTTGCTGTAATATGTCGCCTCATTCGCCTGCAATCCACGTTCGATTACAAATGTGATCGAATTTCAAAATACGAAAATTCCAATACCCGAACTCTCTTTATGCGTCCTACCGGTATTTTCATGTCCAACGTATCATATACATTACCCATAATCATTTTGAACCGGAATTTCAACAAAAAAAAATTTTCAATTTTTTGCGAAAATCCATGATGGTTAGCCTTACTTTTTTTGAACCGATAAAATTTATTGTCGCCGATTCCGAATGTTTTGTGCATTTTGGATTATTTAGGATATTTTAAGTAGATCAACGTTTAATTTGCTGTAATATGTCGCCTCATTCGCCTGCAATCCACGTTCGATTACAAATGTGATCGAATTTCCAAATACGAAAATTCCAATACCCGAACTCTCTTTATGCGTCCTACCGGTATTTTCATGTCCAACGTATCATATACATTACCCATAATCATTTTGAACCGGAATTTCAACAAAAAAAAAATTTTCAATTTTTTGCGAAAATCCATGATGTTAGCCTTACTTTTTTTGAACCGATAAAATTTATTGTCGCCGATTCCGAATGTTTTGTGCATTTTGGATTATTTAGGATATTTTAAGTAGATCAACGTTTAATTTGCTGTAATATGTCGCCTCATTCGCCTGCAATCCACGTTCGATTACAAATGTGATCGAATTTCAAAATACGAAAATTCCAATACCCGAACTCTCTTTATGCGTCCTACCGGTATTTTCATGTCCAACGTATCATATACATTACCCATAATCATTTTGAACCGGAATTTCAACAAAAAAATTTTTTCAATTTTTTGCGAAAATCCATGATGGTTGTTAGCCTTACTTTTTTTGAACCGATAAAATTTATTGTCGCCGATTCCGAATGTTTTGTGCATTTTGGATTATTTAGGATATTTTAAGTAGATCAACGTTTAATTTGCTGTAATATGTCGCCTCATTCGCCTGCAATCCACGTTCGATTACAAATGTGATCGAATTTCAAAATACGAAAATTCCAATACCCGAACTCTCTTTATGCGTCCTACCGGTATTTTCATGTCCAACGTATCATATACATTACCCATAATCATTTTGAACCGGAATTTCAACAAAAAAAAATTTTCAATTTTTTGCGAAAATCCATGATGGTTGTTAGCCTTACTTTTTTTGAACCGATAAAATTTATTGTCGCCGATTCCGAATGTTTTGTGCATTTTGGATTATTTAGGATATTTTAAGTAGATCAACGTTTAATTTGCTGTAATATGTCGCCTCATTCGCCTGCAATCCACGTTCGATTACAAATGTGATCGAATTTCAAAATACGAAAATTCCAATACCCGAACTCTCTTTATGCGTCCTACCGGTATTTTCATGTCCAACGTATCATATACATTACCCATAATCATTTTGAACCGGAATTTCAACAAAAAAAAATTTTCAATTTTTTGCGAAAATCCATGATGGTTAGCCTTACTTTTTTTGAACCGATAAAATTTATTGTCGCCGATTCCGAATGTTTTGTGCATTTTGGATTATTTAGGATATTTTAAGTAGATCAACGTTTAATTTGCTGTAATATGTCGCCTCATTCGCCTGCAATCCACGTTCGATTACAAATGTGATCGAATATCAAAATACGAAAATTCCAATACCCGAACTCTCTTTATGCGTCCTACCGGTATTTTCATGTCCAACGTATCATATGCATTACCCATAATCATTTTGAACCGGAATTTCAACAAAAAAAAATTTTCAATTTTTTGCGAAAATCCATGATGGTTAGCCTTACTATTTTGAACCGATAAAATTTATTGTCGCCGATTCCGAATGTTTTGTGCATTTTGGATTATTTAGGATATTTTAAGTAGATCAACGTTTAATTTGCTGTAATATGTCGCCTCATTCGCCTGCAATCCACGTTCGATTACAAATGTGATCGAATTTCAAAATACGAAAATTCCAATACCCGAACTCTCGTTATGCGTCCTACCGGTATTTTCATGTCCAACGTATCATATACATTACCCATAATCATTTTGAACCGGAATTTCAACAAAAAAAAATTTTCAATTTTTTGCGAAAATCCATGATGGTTAGCCTTACTTTTTTTGAACCGATAAAATTTATTGTCGCCGATTCCGAATGTTTTGTGCATTTTGGATTATTTAGGATATTTTAAGTAGATCAACGTTTAATTTGCTGTAATATGTCGCCTCATTCGCCTGCAATCCACGTTCGATTACAAATGTGATCGAATTTCAAAATACGAAAATTCCAATACCCGAACTCTCTTTATGCGTCCTACCGGTATTTTCATGTCCAACGTATCATATACATTACCCATAATCATTTTGAACAGGAATTTCAACAAAAAAAAAATTTCAATTTTTTGCGAAAAGTTAGCCTTACTTTTTTTGAACCGATAAAATTTATTGTCGCCGATTCCGAATGTTTTGTGCATTTTGGATTATTTAGGATATTTTAAGTAGATCAACGTTTAATTTGCTGTAATATGTCGCCTCATTCGCCTGCAATCCACGTTCGATTACAAATGTGATCGAATTTCAAAATACGAAAATTCCAATACCCGAACTCTCTTTATGCGTCCTACCGGTATTTTCATGTCCAACGTATCATATACATTACCCATAATCATTTTGAACCGGAATTTCAACAAAAAAAAATTTTCAATTTTTTGCGAAAATCCATGATGGTTGTTAGCCTTACTTTTTTTGAACTTTTTTTGAATGTTTTGTGCATTTTGGATTATTTAGGATATTTTAAGTATATCAACGTTTAATTTGCTGTAATATGTCGCCTCATTCGCCTGCAATCCACGTTCGATTACAAATGTGATCGAATTTCAAAATACGAAAATTCCAATACCCGAACTCTCTTTATGCGTCCTACCGGTATTTTCATGTCCAACGTATCATATACATTACCCATAATCATTTTGAACCGGAATTTCAACAAAAAAAATTTTCAATTTTTTGCGAAAATCCATGATGGTTGTTAGCCTTACTTTTTTTGAACCGATAAAATTTATTGTCGCCGATTCCGAATGTTTTGTGCATTTTGGATTATTTAGGATATTTTAAGTAGATCAACGTTTAATTTGCTGTAATATGTGGCCTCATTCGCCTGCAATCCACGTTCGATTACAAATGTGATCGAATTTCAAAATACGAAAATTCCAATACCCGAACTCTCTTTATGCGTCCTACCGGTATTTTCATGTCCAACGTATCATATACATTACCCATAATCATTTTGAACCGGAATTTCAACAAAAAAAAATTTTCAATTTTTTGCGAAAATCCATGATGGTTAGCCTTACTTTTTTTGAACCGATAAAATTTATTGTCGCCGATTCCGAATGTTTTGTGCATTTTGGATTATTTAGGATATTTTAAGTAGATCAACGTTTAATTTGCTGTAATATGTCGCCTCATTCGCCTGCAATCCACGTTCGATTACAAATGTGATCGAATTTCAAAATACGAAAATTCCAATACCCGAACTCTCTTTATGCGTCCTACCGGTATTTTCATGTCCAACGTATCATATACATTACCCATAATCATTTTGAACCGGAATTTCAACAAAAAAAAATTTTCAATTTTTTGCGAAAATCCATGATGGTGCCTTACTTTTTTTGAACCGATAAAATTTATTGTCGCCGATTCCGAATGTTTTGTGCATTTTGGATTATTTAGGATATTTTAAGTAGATCAACGTTTAATTTGCTGTAATATGTCGCCTCATTCGCCTGCAATCCACGTTCGATTACAAATGTGATCGAATTTCAAAATACGAAAATTCCAATACCCGAACTCTCTTTATGCGTCCTACCGGTATTTTCATGTCCAACGTATCATATACATTACCCATAATCATTTTGAACCGGAATTTCAACAAAAAAAAATTTTCAATTTTTTGCGAAAATCCATGATGGTTAGCCTTACTTTTTTTGAACCGATAAAATTCATTGTCGCCGATTCCGAATGTTTTGTGCATTTTGGATTATTTAGGATATTTTAAGTAGATCAACGTTTAATTTGCTGTAATATGTCGCCTCATTCGCCTGCAATCCACGTTCGATTACAAATGTGATCGAATTTCAAAATACGAAAATTCCAATACCCGAACTCTCTTTATGCGTCCTACCGGTATTTTCATGTCCAACGTATCATATACATTACCCATAATCATTTTGAACAGGAATTTCAACAAAAAAAAAATTTCAATTTTTTGCGAAAAGTTAGCCTTACTTTTTTTGAACCGATAAAATTTATTGTCGCCGATTCCGAATGTTTTGTGCATTTTGGATTATTTAGGATATTTTAAGTAGATCAACGTTTAATTTGCTGTAATATGTCGCCTCATTCGCCTGCAATCCACGTTCGATTACAAATGTGATCGAATTTCAAAATACGAAAATTCCAATACCCGAACTCTCTTTATGCGTCCTACCGGTATTTTCATGTCCAACGTATCATATACATTACCCATAATCATTTTGAACCGGAATTTCAACAAAAAAAAATTTTCAATTTTTTGCGAAAATCCATGATGGTTAGCCTTACTTTTTTTGAACCGATAAAATTTATTGTCGCCGATTCCGAATGTTTTGTGCATTTTGGATTATTTAGGATATTTTAAGTAGATCAACGTTTAATTTGCTGTAATATGTCGCCTCATTCGCCTGCAATCCACGTTCGATTACAAATGTGATCGAATTTCCAAATACGAAAATTCCAATACCCGAACTCTCTTTATGCGTCCTACCGGTATTTTCATGTCCAACGTATCATATACATTACCCATAATCATTTTGAACCGGAATTTCAACAAAAAAAAATTTTCAATTTTTTGCGAAAATCCATGATGGTTAGCCTTACTTTTTTTGAACCGATAAAATTTATTGTCGCCGATTCCGAATGTTTTGTGCATTTTGGATTATTTAGGATATTTTAAGTAGATCAACGTTTAATTTGCTGTAATATGTGGCCTCATTCGCCTGCAATCCACGTTCGATTACAAATGTGATCGAATTTCAAAATACGAAAATTCCAATACCCGAACTCTCTTTATGCGTCCTACCGGTATTTTCATGTCCAACGTATCATATACATTACCCATAATCATTTTGAACAGGAATTTCAACAAAAAAAAAATTTCAATTTTTTGCGAAAAGTTAGCCTTACTTTTTTTGAACCGATAAAATTTATTGTCGCCGATTCCGAATGTTTTGTGCATTTTGGATTATGTTGGATATTTTAAGTAGATCAACGTTTAATTTGCTGTAATATGTCGCCTCATTCGCCTGCAATCCACGTTCGATTACAAATGTGATCGAATTTCAAAATACGAAAATTCCAATACCCGAACTCTCTTTATGCGTCCTACCGGTATTTTCATGTCCAACGTATCATATACATTACCCATAATCATTTTGAACCGGAATTTCAACAAAAAAAAAATTTCAATTTTTTGCGAAAATCCATGATGGTTAGCCTTACTTTTTTTGAACCGATAAAATTTATTGTCGCCGATTCCGAATGTTTTGTGCATTTTGGATTATTTAGGATATTTTAAGTAGATCAACGTTTAATTTGCTGTAATATGTCGCCTCATTCGCCTGCAATCCACGTTCGATTACAAATGTGATCGAATTTCAAAATACGAAAATTCCAATACCCGAACTCTCTTTATGCGTCCTACCGGTATTTTCATGTCCAACGTATCATATGCATTACCCATAATCATTTTGAACCGGAATTTCAACAAAAAAAAATTTTCAATTTTTTGCGAAAATCCATGATGGTTAGCCTTACTATTTTGAACCGATAAAATTTATTGTCGCCGATTCCGAATGTTTTGTGCATTTTGGATTATTTAGGATATTTTAAGTAGATCAACGTTTAATTTGCTGTAATATGTCGCCTCATTCGCCTGCAATCCACGTTCGATTACAAATGTGATCGAATTTCAAAATACGAAAATTCCAATACCCGAACTCTCTTTATGCGTCCTACCGGTATTTTCATGTCCAACGTATCATATACATTACCCATAATCATTTTGAACCGGAATTTCAACAAAAAAAAAATTTTCAATTTTTTGCGAAAATCCATGATGGTTAGCCTTACTTTTTTTGAACCGATAAAATTTATTGTCGCCGATTCCGAATGTTTTGTGCATTTTGGATTATTTAGGATATTTTAAGTAGATCAACGTTTAATTTGCTGTAATATGTCGCCTCATTCGCCTGCAATCCACGTTCGATTACAAATGTGATCGAATTTCAAAATACGAAAATTCCAATACCCGAACTCTCTTTATGCGTCCTACCGGTATTTTCATGTCCAACGTATCATATACATTACCCATAATCATTTTGAACCGGAATTTCAACAAAAAAAAATTTTCAATTTTTTGCGAAAATCCATGATGGTTAGCCTTACTTTTTTTGAACCGATAAAATTTATTGTCGCCGATTCCGAATGTTTTGTGCATTTTGGATTATTTAGGATATTTTAAGTAGATCAACGTTTAATTTGCTGTAATATGTCGCCTCATTCGCCTGCAATCCACGTTCGATTACAAATGTGATCGAATTTCCAAATACGAAAATTCCAATACCCGAACTCTCTTTATGCGTCCTACCGGTATTTTCATGTCCAACGTATCATATACATTACCCATAATCATTTTGAACCGGAATTTCAACAAAAAAAAATTTTCATTTTTTTGCGAAAATCCATGATGGTTAGTTAGCCTTACTATTTTGAACCGATAAAATTTATTGTCGCCGATTCCGAATGTTTTGTGCATTTTGGATTATTTAGGATATTTTAAGTAGATCAACGTTTAATTTGCTGTAATATGTCGCCTCATTCGCCTGCAATCCACGTTCGATTACAAATGTGATCGAATTTCAAAATACGAAAATTCCAATACCCGAACTTGTTACAGGCTGGCTACTGCCAACCTGCAGATTTCACTTAAGCACCTGCAGAGGCCTCCACGGTGATGTTTTGCCGGCTACGTTCTCAGCGGAGAAGTGCGAAGGTCGTGGGGTTTGAGGCGTGCAGGGCTCCTGGCCTACACCGTGATTAACAGATAATTATAAAAAAATGGGAAAACGCAAATGATAATAATAACACCGATGTTCCGCCGAAATTTGTCGGCCGGAACCTGAGGAACGAACCGAATCATCAAAATAAATTAAAATAATAATAATAACGGTAGAGGTGCCTTGGTGCGCGCATTCATCCGATTCAAACGGGGCCACGCCCTGGTTACGGAATTGGATGCGGGCACCAAGGGACCGCAAACACTAAACCGACACAGAGGGAGTCTCCGCTCCCATCACACCACACCGAAAAAATTAATTATTCATTTTATTTTAAAAAAACCCACCGAAAAAACAACTTCCCCCTCCACCACGATAAGGAGAGAATGAGAGAGAGAGAGAGAACACTGCGCACCGAGCGTGCACCCGCTGTGCGGCGCTCGATCACAAAAATTTTAGAAAAATTTTAATATAAAAAAAATTTAAAATATATAAAAAACATAAAATCAAAAAAATTAATAAAAATAAAAATTATCAAAAAAAAAAAAAAATGGTACCTTAATTTATATAAATAACTTGTTGCGGCCTTGAGCGGCCGTCATGCCACAGGTGACCTTCCCACCCGGACCGTTGCGGCCTTGGTGCCGTTGTTGTTGCGGGGCCTTTCCCCGATACCAATAAATAAACACGAGGTGCCGGTTGGCCACCCGTTCGGTGCGGTGCCTTTCTCCGATATCAAAAAAAACCAAAGTCGGGCAACCGGTTGGTCGGCTACCCGTTCGTTGCGGCAGACCACCGATAACCCAAAAACACACAAATGTAACCCAAAAACACACAAATGGCCGGCTGGCCACCCGTACGTTGCGGGGCCTCTCCCCGATACCAAAACAAAATGAATAGCCGGTTGGCTACCCGTTAACAATTTTTGTGTACCGTGGCAGTACAACCTTTACCACTAAAATTCGTCACGCCACCCGAATATAAATAGTACGTGGCGCCCGTGGAAAAAAATATAATGAAGAAACCGTTGTGGATTTCGAGACTTTCCAATTTTTCCGTTTATTTGTGATGTTTAGGTCCTCACAAGCCTCGATATTCACAAATAAGATGAAATCATGAACGATATCCAAATTTGGATACTCAAAGCTGAATAAAAAAAAAATCAACGCACAACACTTGGTTCACAAACCCAAAATCAATTAATGGATTACGTATCACTTGTATTTCTATTTGTATTACAAGAATTATTTGTTTTACATAATTAAAATTAAACTTTTTATTATTAAAATAAATTTAATTCACTAATATCTTTCTCAATTTTTTTTTTTTGCATTGCTCGCAAAAACAAAAAAACAATAATATAAAAATCGACCGTCTTCACAAAAACTAGACTTGGTCGTACTTCGTTTTAAACTTAAAATTTTTTTTTTGTTTTTACCTCCACAAAACTTGCCGGTATAACAACCAATATTCTCAATAATCAAAACTCGAATGATATACCAAAAAAAAAAATTCGAGCGTCGCACAAACGACGCGCAAAACATTCCAGAAGAATTGTCTTTCTTCTCTGTTTCTCATTTATATCAATTCGCATTGATATAAACGAGAGGCATATAAGAAAAACATTCTTATGGAATGTTTTGCTTTACGCACACACTCGATTCGCATTGTTCTCTCTCTCTCCCATTTTGTTTTACTACCAACCAAACGAACAAAAACATACGAGAATCCCTCCACACGAAACGCGTTCAGACACCAACAACACAGAGGCAAGAAACCAAGAGTAAAAACATAAAATCTAACAAAATATGGGGATGTCACGCGTAAACGAATATTATGTCTTGTTACAGACAACACAGTCGTAACAAACGTGGGAACGTCCCACACCCTGAGATGTCTCATAAGCCGGGCCTAAAACAAACAATGGGATCGAGATAACAAACGATGTAAACAAACGAGGTGGGCGATATGATTAGGCGCGAAGGTCTTTAAGGTGGTAAGTACCTAGGTTTTTGCCACTCAGATCTTCGACTGCGTACGCCACTTGTCCTACTTTACCGGAAATTACCGCGGGTTTGAATTTGCTAGCCAATTTGGCGGAAAATTTATTCACCGCATCGCTCAAAACAAAAGATCGTACAAAGACGGGTTGGCCAACTCGAAAAGAACGCTTATTACTACGCAGGTTGTAGTGTTGAGACCCCTTTTCGTGTGCTACGCGTAAGTAGTGAGTTATACGATCTTTTAGGAGGTTTACTCGATCTGGCTTAGCCCATACCTGGACTTCGCTGGGATCATGTTCATCGAGTAATCGTCGCAGTGAGTAATCCGAACCATGCATCGACATATGTTGACCGAACACGACATAATGAGGGGAATAATGTATCGTATCATGTACAGCATTTCGTAACGCGGCTGCAATTTCTTGCAAATTCTTGTCCCACAAATTATGATCGTGATCGCTCAAATATGATCGAATGCTAGCAATTAAAGTTCTATTGACACGCTCGGAGGCGTTGCTTTGAGGCGAATACAAAGGCGTTCGAATGTGCGTTACGCCGTACTTAGCCAACAAGTCTTTAAATAGATTCGAGGTGAACTGCTTCCCATTGTCGGACGTGATTATTTCGGGAACCGAGAACAACAGAAATATTTCGTTTTCTAAGAATCGACACAGCAAAAGAGCAGACGCTTCCCGTAGAGGTTTTACAACGATAAATTTCGAGTAATGATCCAAGATGATAACGATGAAGGTGTTACCGAGTTTCGAACGTGGATACGGACCCAAAAAATCAACATACAATTTTTGGAACGGGCGAGTTGACGTAACCTGTGCTCCCATGGCTGGTTGTGTTGAGTAATTAACAGCCTTGTTCATTTTACATTTAGTGCAGCTAGCAACGTATTGTTTGACTTGTTTCGCCATCTGAGGCCAGAAAAATTGACGCTGAAGGCGCTCGAGAGTTTTGCTGCCGCCTAAATGTGCTGAAGTGGGAGGTACGTGAGCCTGTTCGATTAGTGATTGGGTCAAGCTATTCGGAATAACTAATTTCCAGTTCGAGAGGTCAGTATCCGTGTATTTAAAACCAAACGAAGGGGATATTAATAGTTTATCATCTTGAATCTTGTAGTTGTGCGAACAATCTTTTAATGAACGAATTTTCGCGATCTGATCGACGTAATCTGGATCTTGGAACGCAACCGAATTTTGATCAACGTGTAATACAGGGACTGACGAAGGAACTAACGCATCCACGGAAGGGTCGATATTTTTACTCGACAAGACTGGATCTTCAAATTGGGCACCAGGATCAGGCGTGCTCTTACTTTCGGAATCATCCTCACAAAGAGCGGATTCATCCGGAAAAGCTCGAGACAACGCATCAGGTACAACGTTAACTGAACCTTTTCGGTAACCAATCTGAAAATCCAGCGCTTGGAGTTTAAGACTCCATCTCGCCAAACGTCCAGAGAGATCTTTTTGACTCATTAGCCAGCGCAAACTGGAATGGTCAGTGTAAATGACGAACGGGTAGCCCTCCACGTAAGGACGGAATTTTCGCACGCTGAGGACGGCAGCGTAGCATTCCAGCTCGGTCACCGAGTAGTTTCGCTGCGCCGCATTGAGCTTATGTGAATAAAACTCAATGGGCCGCTCCACCCCCTCGGTGTCCACCTGAAATAAGACACTACCGACCCCAACGGCACTGGCATCACACTGAATAAAAAAAGGTTTTGTATAATCAGGATGCGTCAAAACTGGGGCAGTTGACAAGGCGGTTTTGAGAGCGTTAAAGGAAGAATCAGCAGCTGCAGACCAACATACTTTAGTGTTTTTACCAGTAAGATCGGTGAGAGAAGAAGCTAAAGAGGCGAAATTCGGAATGAAGCGACTTTACCATCCGCACATTCCCAGAAAACGTCTAATCTGTTTCGTCGTTTTCGGAATAGGGTACTCCAGAATAGCTTTACATTTGTCTGGGTTTGTACGGAGGCAACCATCACCCACAATATAACCTAAATAGTCTACTTCTTTCAACACAAACTTGCTTTTGGTCAAATTAATTGTTAAACCAGCATCCGACAGATATCCAGCAACCTGTTTAAGCAACTCGAAGTGTTCGGCCAGAGTGGAGGATGTGACCAGAAGGTCATCGAGGTACACAAAGACCTTATCGTGTAGCTGGTACGGGATCACGCGGTGCATTAAGCGACAAAGCGTCTGTGGGGCGTTGCATAAGCCAAACGGCATCACCTTGAACTGATACAAGGGCCGTCCAGGAACCGTAAACGCCGTTTTATCGCGGGATGCTGGGTCGAGTGGGATCTGCCAAAAGGCATCCTTCAAATCAATCGCCGAAATGAATCGGGTGTGTCCCAAACGACCCAACAATCCGTTGATTATGGGCAGCGGATACGCATCCTTGACGGTGGCCTTGTTCAGTTCTCTAGCATCCAAGCACAAACGAACTTTGCCATTGGCCTTACGCACCAACGTGACCGGTGAACACCAGGAACTTTGTGACTCCTCGATGACCCCCAAAGACAACATCCTATCCAACTCGGCATACATAAGTTTCTGGATAGCTGGGGATACGGAATAAAAACGCTGTTTGACCGGTCCTGCGGAACCGACATCGATCATATGAGTGATGAGGGATGTGCGGCCCAAACCTAAAATATCGCTGCTCGGGAAACATTCGCGGATTAGATCCAATTTACGACGATCATCAGATGTTAAAATATGAAATTTGGGTGTGTTGGTAGTTTCACCTAATTCGTCCGAATTACTAAACGCGGAGATTTTTGGGGAAATTCCAAAACGATTCCAAAAATCGATACCCAAATAAAGCGGTTGTTCTAATGAAGGAACAACATAAAAATTCATGGTTTGAGTTATTCCATTAAACTCGACGTTAGCTCGTATGTAACCAAATACTCGTTGGACTTGACCACTCGCGGTAGTTATCGTGGATGGAAAATTATGAAACTCTACGAATGGATTTGCCATGATTTTCTCCGCTCCATTCCCGAGAACACTGACACTCGCCCCGCTGTCGAGAAGACCCTTAAAAGGAATCTTATTTATTAAGACCTGGGCGTAAGGCCGAGTGTCACTACCCTCGGAGAACAAAACGGAGGAAATCACGTCATTTCTCATTGCAGCGCGGTGGTTCCAATATTTCTTGGAACGTTTTAATCGATCTAACTTAGCTAACGACGGAGAATTATAAAAGAACTTTAGAGCGACAGGAAGGGAAGGGGAATTTGGTAAGGAAGAAGAATCGGGAAAGGAATCATGACTGGCAGACGAGTTTACTTCTTCATCGGATTCGATGGGGAGCGGAGTTCCGCGTTTGTGTTGCTCGCTGCATTCTTCTGGATCAGTTTGAGTGGCTCTATCCTCTGTCCTATCAGCAGTCTGGGTGGAGGTAGATTTGATCTCGGTACACGCCGTCTGAGTGGCCGTTGTGGTGACGACATTTTTACCGTAAGGCGAATGCTGTATATAATCTGATCTCGAGTTGTCTGTTGAGATTTGTCCTCCAGGACGTCTCGCCGCTGCCGATGGAAACCTGCTCCCCTTGTGAATTGCGGATACTGAGTTATCGGGTAGAACATCAGTAAAGGGATAATTCTCATGAGAGTCATATGCTCCAACATCATCATACGGACTGCCTGATGACTCATTGATCACGCGTCGTGGATGGATTGCAGGGTCCGCCGTAGCTTTGATCCGCCTGAAAGACTCCTCCCAAGCAGAACAACTTTTGATCAGCTCATTTATGGTGCTAAACCGACGATCGGTGAGATGAAACTGTAATTCTGGCTTCATGTTCGCCATTAAAATTTCGATGAGCTCCTCGTCCGAATACGGTGTACGACATTGTAGCGTTAGACTCCACACTTGATCGAAGAAATCTAGGAAACTTTCATTGGGTCGTTGTTTGCGTGCCTCGACGGTTCGCCGGATTTCGTAATTGTTGCGACGGTCTTTAAAGCGCTCGATGATACTGCTTCGTAGATCTGTCCAGGTAGCGTTCGGATTATGTTTGCGGAATGTCCAATACCACTGCAAGGCGATATCTTTCAGGATGGTATGTAGCTCACATAGCAATGTTTGGTCGGACAATCCGCGAGACGAAGCGATGGTGTCTACCTGAAACAGGAACATGTCGATGGAGATGTCCGAGGGAGATCCAGTGTAGTTTAGTCCACTTTCAGCTAATGATGGTCCGTCTATAAAGCCTTGCTCCAAATCGTCTTGCTCGAATGATGTTGAGTACATTTTTAATGAAAGGATAGAAGGATAAACTCGCTCGATTTAATTTGGCGAAGAAAATTAAACTCAAAAATGCGATCTTTATTAAATTTTTCAATAATATACAAAAAATTAATTCAATTAGTTTTAAATGAAGCAGAAGGTTTCAAAAAAAATAGTTCGGAATAATTCCACAAACACAATAACAAAAAAAATATAGAAAAAAAATAAATATAAATATTAAATATAAATGAAATAATGCAAGAAATTTGGTACTAGGGATGAAGCCGCGATCCACTAGAAATCTGAGGCCCGTAATCCCCAAATTTAACGACGGGATATTTGACGAGAAACCCTCGAAAGCGGTACCTTATCATAACCTTCCTTTGGAGGGGCTCGTTAAAAAACATTTTCAATATCCAAAATAAAATAATAATAATAATAATAATAATAATAACGCGAAAATCAAACTACCAACACACCCAATAGTACGCCGATAGTGTAATAATACAGCCAAATAATAAAGCAAAACGCAAAGAAAATCAAATAATAAGAAAAGAAAAGAAGGAATGGTTACCTTGTAGTGGTTTGTGGGGTCCGTATTCCCACGATTGTTTTACTACGGATTGGACGAGATACCCCCCAAACTGGCGCTTTTCAATGAGAACCTAATTTGGAGGGGCTCGTTAAAATTCAATTACAAAAGCCAAAAAATAAAAATATCAAAACCCAAAACTACCAACACACCCAGTGGTATGCAGGCAGATAATAAATTCCAAAAGAAAAACGATACAAAAAGGAAAAATGAAGTACTAATTAAACCGTGGGTTCCAATACAACCCATAACTTAATAAAAAATAAAAAATATCAAAAATCAAGTAATCAAAATATTACGCAAAACTCAAATCAGAAATCAAATCAAAATACCGAAATATCAAAATCAAATCAAATGAAATCAAAAACATCAAAATATCAAAAAAAATCAAATAAACATATCAAATATAAACTTAAATCAAAAATACAAAACGGATGGTATGATGAGAGTGGAAATCCCACTCCGTGTCGGCTAAATAATAAAAAAAATTAAAAAAAAATAATAATATAATAATAAAGTGTTCCGTTCCTCAAATTTCGGTCGAGAAATTTCGGGAAAAAACAGATGAAGCTAAGCTAAACTCCAGACAAATGACATCCGAGCTCCACCACAATCGAACACAACACAGTGGAAATGGGAAGGAGCTCGGAAGTCGGATGTCAGAAGAATAGGGGTATGACACCCCCATCTACGCGCAATCAAACAGCCCGTGCTGGTTGCGATCGCAGATGGGGAATGCCAACCGGGAGACTGGCTTTGGTGTGCGCGTCCAGGCGAAGTCAAACAGAGCAGAACACTGGTTTCGGCGCTGGACACGCACGCCAAAGGGAGTGAAGCTACAAATCATAAAAAAAATCAAAAAATTTAAAATTCGCGACAGAATTGGGCGCCACTGTTACAGGCTGGCTACTGCCAACCTGCAGATTTCACTTAAGCACCTGCAGAGGCCTCCACGGTGATGTTTTGCCGGCTACGTTCTCAGCGGAGAAGTGCGAAGGTCGTGGGGTTTGAGGCGTGCAGGGCTCCTGGCCTACACCGTGATTAACAGATAATTATAAAAAAATGGGAAAACGCAAATGATAATAATAACACCGATGTTCCGCCGAAATTTGTCGGCCGGAACCTGAGGAACGAACCGAATCATCAAAATAAATTAAAATAATAATAATAACGGTAGAGGTGCCTTGGTGCGCGCATTCATCCGATTCAAACGGGGCCACGCCCTGGTTACGGAATTGGATGCGGGCACCAAGGGACCGCAAACACTAAACCGACACAGAGGGAGTCTCCGCTCCCATCACACC
This sequence comes from Nephrotoma flavescens, assembly GCA_932526605.1. Classification (NCBI taxonomy): domain Eukaryota; kingdom Metazoa; phylum Arthropoda; class Insecta; order Diptera; family Tipulidae; genus Nephrotoma; species Nephrotoma flavescens. The sequence continues at coordinate 68,499 of CAKOBK010000004.1, forward strand.
ACACCGAAAAAATTAATTATTCATTTTATTTTAAAAAAACCCACCGAAAAAACAACTTCCCCCTCCACCACGATAAGGAGAGAATGAGAGAGAGAGAGAACACTGCGCACCGAGCGTGCACCCGCTGTGCGGCGCTCGATCACAAAAATTTTAGAAAAATTTTAATATAAAAAAAATTTAAAATATATAAAAAACATAAAATCAAAAAAATTAATAAAAATAAAAATTATCAAAAAAAAAAAAAAATGGTACCTTAATTTATATAAATAACTTGTTGCGGCCTTGAGCGGCCGTCATGCCACAGGTGACCTTCCCACCCGGACCGTTGCGGCCTTGGTGCCGTTGTTGTTGCGGGGCCTTTCCCCGATACCAATAAATAAACACGAGGTGCCGGTTGGCCACCCGTTCGGTGCGGTGCCTTTCTCCGATATCAAAAAAAACCAAAGTCGGGCAACCGGTTGGTCGGCTACCCGTTCGTTGCGGCAGACCACCGATAACCCAAAAACACACAAATGTAACCCAAAAACACACAAATGGCCGGCTGGCCACCCGTACGTTGCGGGGCCTCTCCCCGATACCAAAACAAAATGAATAGCCGGTTGGCTACCCGTTAACAATTTTTGTGTACCGTGGCAGTACAACCTTTACCACTAAAATTCGTCACGCCACCCGAATATAAATAGTACGTGGCGCCCGTGGAAAAAAATATAATGAAGAAACCGTTGTGGATTTCGAGACTTTCCAATTTTTCCGTTTATTTGTGATGTTTAGGTCCTCACAAGCCTCGATATTCACAAATAAGATGAAATCATGAACGATATCCAAATTTGGATACTCAAAGCTGAATAAAAAAAAAATCAACGCACAACACTTGGTTCACAAACCCAAAATCAATTAATGGATTACGTATCACTTGTATTTCTATTTGTATTACAAGAATTATTTGTTTTACATAATTAAAATTAAACTTTTTATTATTAAAATAAATTTAATTCACTAATATCTTTCTCAATTTTTTTTTTTTGCATTGCTCGCAAAAACAAAAAAACAATAATATAAAAATCGACCGTCTTCACAAAAACTAGACTTGGTCGTACTTCGTTTTAAACTTAAAATTTTTTTTTGTTTTTACCTCCACAAAACTTGCCGGTATAACAACCAATATTCTCAATAATCAAAACTCGAATGATATACCAAAAAAAAAAAATTCGAGCGTCGCACAAACGACGCGCAAAACATTCCAGAAGAATTGTCTTTCTTCTCTGTTTCTCATTTATATCAATTCGCATTGATATAAACGAGAGGCATATAAGAAAAACATTCTTATGGAATGTTTTGCTTTACGCACACACTCGATTCGCATTGTTCTCTCTCTCTCCCATTTTGTTTTACTACCAACCAAACGAACAAAAACATACGAGAATCCCTCCACACGAAACGCGTTCAGACACCAACAACACAGAGGCAAGAAACCAAGAGTAAAAACATAAAATCTAACAAAATATGGGGATGTCACGCGTAAACGAATATTATGTCTTGTTACAGACAACACAGTCGTAACAAACTCTCTTTATGCGTCCTACTGGTATTTTCATGTCCAACGTATCATATACATTACCCATAATCATTTTGAACCGGAATTTCAACAAAAAAAAATTTTCAATTTTTTGCGAAAATCCATGATGGTTAGCCTTACTATTTTGAACCGATAAAATTTATTGTCGCCGATTCCGAATGTTTTGTGCATTTTGGATTATTTAGGATATTTTAAGTAGATCAACGTTTAATTTGCTGTAATATGTCGCCTCATTCGCCTGCAATCCACGTTCGATTACAAATGTGATCGAATTTCAAAATACGAAAATTCCAATACCCGAACTCTCTTTATGCGTCCTACCGGTATTTTCATGTCGAACGTATCATATACATTACCCATAATCATTTTGAACCGGAATTTCAACAAAAAAAAATTTTCAATTTTTTGCGAAAATCCATGATGGTTAGCCTTACTTTTTTTGAACCGATAAAATTTATTGTCGCCGATTCCGAATGTTTTGTGCATTTTGGATTATTTAGGATATTTTAAGTAGATCAACGTTTAATTTGCTGTAATATGTTGCCTCATTCGCCTGCAATCCACGTTCGATTACAAATGTGATCGAATTTCAAAATACGAAAATTCCAATACCCGAACTCTCTTTATGCGTCCTACCGGTATTTTCATGTCCAACGTATCATATACATTACCCATAATCATTTTGAACAGGAATTTCAACAAAAAAAAAAATTTCAATTTTTTGCGAAAAGTTAGCCTTACTTTTTTTGAACCGATAAAATTTATTGTCGCCGATTCCGAATGTTTTGTGCATTTTGGATTATTTAGGATATTTTAAGTAGATCAACGTTTAATTTGCTGTAATATGTCGCCTCATTCGCCTGCAATCCACGTTCGATTACAAATGTGATCGAATTTCAAAATACGAAAATTCCAATACCCGAACTCTCTTTATGCGTCCTACCGGTATTTTCATGTCCAACGTATCATATACATTACCCATAATCATTTTGAACCGGAATTTCAACAAAAAAAAATTTTCAATTTTTTGCGAAAATCCATGATGGTTAGCCTTACTTTTTTTGAACCGATAAAATTTATTGTCGCCGATTCCGAATGTTTTGTGCATTTTGGATTATTTAGGATATTTTAAGTAGATCAACGTTTAATTTGCTGTAATATGTCGCCTCATTCGCCTGCAATCCACGTTCGATTACAAATGTGATCGAATTTCAAAATACGAAAATTCCAATACCCGAACTCTCTTTATGCGTCCTACCGGTATTTTCATGTCCAACGTATCATATACATTACCCATAATCATTTTGAACCGGAATTTCAACAAAAAAAAATTTTCAATTTTTTGCGAAAATCCATGATGGTTAGCCTTACTTTTTTTGAACCGATAAAATTTATTGTCGCCGATTCCGAATGTTTTGTGCATTTTGGATTATTTAGGATATTTTAAGTAGATCAACGTTTAATTTGCTGTAATATGTCGCCTCATTCGCCTGCAATCCACGTTCGATTACAAATGTGATCGAATTTCAAAATACGAAAATTCCAATACCCGAACTCTCTTTATGCGTCCTACCGGTATTTTCATGTCCAACGTATCATATACATTACCCATAATCATTTTGAACAGGAATTTCAACAAAAAAAAAATTTCAATTTTTTGCGAAAAGTTAGCCTTACTTTTTTTGAACCGATAAAATTTATTGTCGCCGATTCCGAATGTTTTGTGCATTTTGGATTATTTAGGATATTTTAAGTAGATCAACGTTTAATTTGCTGTAATATGTCGCCTCATTCGCCTGCAATCCACGTTCGATTACAAATGTGATCGAATTTCAAAATACGAAAATTCCAATACCCGAACTCTCTTTATGCGTCCTACCGGTATTTTCATGTCCAACGTATCATATACATTACCCATAATCATTTTGAACCGGAATTTCAACAAAAAAAAATTTTCAATTTTTTGCGAAAATCCATGATGGTTAGTTAGCCTTACTTTTTTTGAACCGATAAAATTTATTGTCGCCGATTCCGAATGTTTTGTGCATTTTGGATTATTTAGGATATTTTAAGTAGATCAACGTTTAATTTGCTGTAATATGTCGCCTCATTCGCCTGCAATCCACGTTCGATTACAAATGTGATCGAATTTCAAAATACGAAAATTCCAATACCCGAACTCTCTTTATGCGTCCTACCGGTATTTTCATGTCCAACGTATCATATACATTACCCATAATCATTTTGAACCGGAATTTCAACAAAAAAAAATTTTCAATTTTTTGCGAAAATCCATGATGGTGTTAGCCTTACTATTTTGAACCGATAAAATTTATTGTCGCCGATTCCGAATGTTTTGTGCATTTTGGATTATTTAGGATATTTTAAGTAGATCAACGTTTAATTTGCTGTAATATGTCGCCTCATTCGCCTGCAATCCACGTTCGATTACAAATGTGATCGAATTTCAAAATACGAAAATTCCAATACCCGAACTCTCTTTATGCGTCCTACCGGTATTTTCATGTCCAACGTATCATATACATTACCCATAATCATTTTGAACCGGAATTTCAACAAAAAAAAATTTTCAATTTTTTGCGAAAATCCATGATGGCTAGCCTTACTTTTTTTGAACCGATAAAATTTATTGTCGCCGATTCCGAATGTTTTGTGCATTTTGAATTATTTAGGATATTTTAAGTAGATCAACGTTTAATTTGCTGTAATATGTCGCCTCATTCGCCTGCAATCCACGTTCGATTACAAATTTGATCGAATTTCAAAATACGAAAATTCCAATACCCGAACTCTCTTTATGCGTCCTACCGGTATTTTCATGTCCAACGTATCATATACATTACCCATAATCATTTTGAACCGGAATTTCAACAAAAAAAAATTTTCAATTTTTTGCGAAAATCCATGATGGTTAGCCTTACTTTTTTTGAACCGATAAAATTTATTGTCGCCGATTCCGAATGTTTTGTGCATTTTGGATTATTTAGGATATTTTAAGTAGATCAACGTTTAATTTGCTGTAATATGTCGCCTCATTCGCCTGCAATCCACGTTCGATTACAAATGTGATCGAATTTCAAAATACGAAAATTCCAATACCCGAACTCTCTTTATGCGTCCTACCGGTATTTTCATGTCCAACGTATCATATACATTACCCATAATCATTTTGAACCGGAATTTCAACAAAAAAAAAATTTCAATTTTTTGCGAAAATCCATGATGGGTTAGCCTTACTTTTTTTGAACCGATAAAATTTATTGTCGCCGATTCCGAATGTTTTGTGCATTTTGGATTATTTAGGATATTTTAAGTAGATCAACGTTTAGTTTGCTGTAATATGTCGCCTCATTCGCCTGCAATCCACGTTCGATTACAAATGTGATCGAATTTCAAAATACGAAAATTCCAATACCCGAACTCTCTTTATGCGTCCTACCGGTATTTTCATGTCCAACGTATCATATACATTACCCATAATCATTTTGAACCGAAATTTCAACAAAAAAAAATTTTCAATTTTTTGCGAAAATCCATGATGGTTAGTTAGCCTTACTTTTTTTGAACCGATAAAATTTATTGTCGCCGATTCCGAATGTTTTGTGCATTTTGGATTATTTAGGATATTTTAAGTAGATCAACGTTTAATTTGCTGTAATATGTCGCCTCATTCGCCTGCAATCCACGTTCGATTACAAATGTGATCGAATTTCAAAATACGAAAATTCCAATACCCGAACTCTCTTTATGCGTCCTACCGGTATTTTCATGTCCAACGTATCATATACATTACCCATAATCATTTTGAACCGGAATTTCAACAAAAAAAAATTTTCAATTTTTTGCGAAAATCCATGATGGTTAGCCTTACTTTTTTTGAACCGATAAAATTTATTGTCGCCGATTCCGAATGTTTTGTGCATTTTGGATTATTTAGGATATTTTAAGTAGATCAACGTTTAATTTGCTGTAATATGTCGCCTCATTCGCCTGCAATCCACGTTCGATTACAAATGTGGTCGAATTTCAAAATACGAAAATTCCAATACCCGAACTCTCTTTATGCGTCCTACCGGTATTTTCATGTCCAACGTATCATATACATTACCCATAATCATTTTGAACCGGAATTTCAAGAAAAAAAAATTTTCAATTTTTTGCGAAAATCCATGATGGGTTAGCCTTACTTTTTTTGAACCGATAAAATTTATTGTCGCCGATTCCGAATGTTTTGTGCATTTTGGATTATTTAGGATATTTTAAGTAGATCAACGTTTAATTTGCTGTAATATGTCGCCTCATTCGCCTGCAATCCACGTTCGATTACAAATGTGATCGAATTTCAAAATACGAAAATTCCAATACCCGAACTCTCTTTATGCGTCCTACCGGTATTTTCATGTCCAACGTATCATATACATTACCCATAATCATTTTGAACCGGAATTTCAACAAAAAAAAAATTTCAATTTTTTGCGAAAATCCATGATGGTTGTTAGCCTTACTTTTTTTGAACCGATAAAATTTATTGTCGCCGATTCCGAATGTTTTGTGCATTTTGGATTATTTAGGATATTTTAAGTAGATCAACGTTTAATTTGCTGTAATATGTCGCCTCATTCGCCTGCAATCCACGTTCGATTACAAATGTGATCGAATTTCAAAATACGAAAATTCCAATACCCGAACTCTCTTTATGCGTCCTACCGGTATTTTCATGTCCAACGTATCATATACATTACCCATAATCATTTTGAACCGGAATTTCAACAAAAAAAAATTTTCAATTTTTTGCGAAAATCCATGATGGCCTTACTTTTTTTGAACCGATAAAATTTATTGTCGCCGATTCCGAATGTTTTGTGCATTTTGGATTATTTAGGATATTTTAAGTAGATCAACGTTTAATTTGCTGTAATATGTCGCCTCATTCGCCTGCAATCCACGTTCGATTACAAATGTGATCGAATTTCAAAATACGAAAATTCCAATACCCGAACTCTCTTTATGCGTCCTACCGGTATTTTCATGTCCAACGTATCATATACATTACCCATAATCATTTTGAACCGGAATTTCAACAAAAAAAAAATTTTCAATTTTTTGCGAAAATCCATGATGATCAACGTTTAATTTGCTGTAATATGTCGCCTCATTCGCCTGCATCCACGTTCGATTACAAATGTGATCGAATTTCAAAATACGAAAATTCCAATACCCGAACTCTCTTTATGCGTCCTACCGGTATTTTCATGTCCAACGTATCATATACATTACCCATAATCATTTTGAACCGGAATTTCAACAAAAAAAAATTTTCAATTTTTTGCGAAAATCCATGATGGTTAGCCTTACTTTTTTGAACCGATAAAATTTATTGTCGCCGATTCCGAATGTTTTGTGCATTTTGGATTATTTAGGATATTTTAAGTAGATCAACGTTTAATTTGCTGTAATATGTCGCCTCATTCGCCTGCAATCCACGTTCGATTACAAATGTGATCGAATTTCAAAATACGAAAATTCCAATACCCGAACTCTCTTTATGCGTCCTACCGGTATTTTCATGTCCAACGTATCATATACATTACCCATAATCATTTTGAACCGGAATTTCAACAAAAAAAAATTTTCAATTTTTTGCGAAAATCCATGATGGTTAGCCTTACTTTTTTTGAACCGATAAAATTTATTGTCGCCGATTCCGAATGTTTTGTGCATTTTGGATTATTTAGGATATTTTAAGTAGATCAACGTTTAATTTGCTGTAATATGTCGCCTCATTCGCCTGCAATCCACGTTCGATTACAAATGTGATCGAATTTCAAAATACGAAAATTCCAATACCCGAACTCTCTTTATGCGTCCTACCGGTATTTTCATGTCCAACGTATCATATACATTACCCATAATCATTTTGAACCGGAATTTCAACAAAAAAAAATTTTCAATTTTTTGCGAAAATCCATGATGATCAACGTTTAATTTGCTGTAATATGTCGCCTCATTCGCCTGCAATCCACGTTCGATTACAAATGTGATCGAATTTCAAAATACGAAAATTCCAATACCCGAACTCTCTTTATGCGTCCTACCGGTATTTTCATGTCCAACGTATCATATACATTACCCATAATCATTTTGAACCGGAATTTCAACAAAAAAAAATTTTCAATTTTTTGCGAAAATCCATGATGGTTAGCCTTACTTTTTTTGAACCGATAAAATTTATTGTCGCCGATTCCGAATGTTTTGTGCATTTTGGATTATTTAGGATATTTTAAGTAGATCAACGTTTAATTTGCTGTAATATGTCGCCTCATTCGCCTGCAATCCACGTTCGATTACAAATGTGATCGAATTTCCAAATACGAAAATTCCAATACCCGAACTCTCTTTATGCGTCCTACCGGTATTTTCATGTCCAACGTATCATATACATTACCCATAATCATTTTGAACCGGAATTTCAACAAAAAAAAATTTTCAATTTTTTGCCAAAATCCATGATGATCAACGTTTAATTTGCTGTAATATGTCGCCTCATTCGCCTGCAATCCACGTTCGATTACAAATGTGATCGAATTTCAAAATACGAAAATTCCAATACCCGAACTCTCTTTATGCGTCCTACCGGTATTTTCTTGTCCAACGTATCATATACATTACCCATAATCATTTTGAACCGGAATTTCAACAAAAAAAAATTTTCAATTTTTTGCGAAAATCCATGATGGCTAGCCTTACTTTTTTTGAACCGATAAAATTTATTGTCGCCGATTCCGAATGTTTTGTGCATTTTGGATTATTTAGGATATTTTAAGTAGATCAACGTTTAATTTGCTGTAATATGTCGCCTCATTCGCCTGCAATCCACGTTCGATTACAAATGTGATCGAATTTCAAAATACGAAAATTCCAATACCCGAACTCTCTTTATGCGTCCTACCGGTATTTTCATGTCCAACGTATCATATACATTACCCATAATCATTTTGAACCGGAATTTCAACAAAAAAAAATTTTCAATTTTTTGCGAAAATCCATGATGATCAACGTTTAATTTGCTGTAATATGTCGCCTCATTCGCCTGCAATCCACGTTCGATTACAAATGTGATCGAATTTCAAAATACGAAAATTCCAATACCCGAACTCTCTTTATGCGTCCTACCGGTATTTTCTTGTCCAACGTATCATATACATTACCCATAATCATTTTGAACCGGAATTTCAACAAAAAAAAATTTTCAATTTTTTGCGAAAATCCATGATGGTTAGCCTTACTTTTTTTGAACCGATAAAATTTATTGTCGCCGATTCCGAATGTTTTGTGCATTTTGGATTATTTAGGATATTTTAAGTAGATCAACGTTTAATTTGCTGTAATATGTCGCCTCATTCGCCTGCAATCCACGTTCGATTACAAATGTGATCGAATTTCAAAATACGAAAATTCCAATACCCGAACTCTCTTTATGCGTCCTACCGGTATTTTCATGTCCAACGTATCATATACATTACCCATAATCATTTTGAACCGGAATTTCAACAAAAAAAAATTTTCAATTTTTTGCGAAAATCCATGATGGTTGTTAGCCTTACTTTTTTTGAACCGATAAAATTTATTGTCGCCGATTCCGAATGTTTTGTGCATTTTGGATTATTTAGGATATTTTAAGTAGATCAACGTTTAATTTGCTGTAATATGTCGCCTCATTCGCCTGCAATCCACGTTCGATTACAAATGTGATCGAATTTCAAAATACGAAAATTCCAATACCCGAACTCTCTTTATGCGTCCTACCGGTATTTTCTTGTCCAACGTATCATATACATTACCCATAATCATTTTGAACCGGAATTTCAACAAAAAAAAATTTTCAATTTTTTGCGAAAATCCATGATGGTTGTTAGTCTTACTTTTTTTGAACCGATAAAATTTATTGTCGCCGATTCCGAATGTTTTGTGCATTTTAGATTATTTAGGATATTTTAGGTAGATCAACGTTTAATTTGCTGTAATATGTCGCCTCATTCGCCTGCAATCCACGTTCGATTACAAATGTGATCGAATTTCAAAATACGAAAATTCCAATACCCGAACTCTCTTTATGCGTCCTACCGGTATTTTCATGTCCAACGTATCATATACATTACCCATAATCATTTTGAACCGGAATTTCAACAAAAAAAAATTTTCAATTTTTTGCGAAAATCCATGATGATCAACGTTTAATTTGCTGTAATATGTCGCCTCATTCGCCTGCATCCACGTTCGATTACAAATGTGATCGAATTTCAAAATACGAAAATTCCAATACCCGAACTCTCTTTATGCGTCCTACCGGTATTTTCATGTCCAACGTATCATATACATTACCCATAATCATTTTGAACCGGAATTTCAACAAAAAAAAATTTTCAATTTTTTGAGAAAATCCATGATGGTTACCCTTACTTTTTTTGAACCGATAAAATTTATTGTCGCCGATTCCGAATGTTTTGTGCATTTTGGATTATTTAGGATATTTTAAGTAGATCAACGTTTAATTTGCTGTAATATGTCGCCTCATTCGCCTGCAATCCACGTTCGATTACAAATGTGATCGAATTTCAAAATACGAAAATTCCAATACCCGAACTCTCTTTATGCGTCCTACCGGTATTTTCATGTCCAACGTATCATATACATTACCCATAATCATTTTGAACCGGAATTTCAACAAAAAAAAATTTTCAATTTTTTGCGAAAATCCATGATGAGCCTTACTTTTTTTGAACCGATAAAATTTATTGTCGCCGATTCCGAATGTTTTGTGCATTTTGGATTATTTAGGATATTTTAAGTAGATCAACGTTTAATTTGCTGTAATATGTCGCCTCATTCGCCTGCAATCCACGTTCGATTACAAATGTGATCGAATTTCAAAATACGAAAATTCCAATACCCGAACTCTCTTTATGCGTCCTACCGGTATTTTCATGTCCAACGTATCATATACATTACCCATAATCATTTTGAACCGGAATTTCAACAAAAAAAAATTTTCAATTTTTTGCGAAAATCCATGATGATCAACGTTTAATTTGCTGTAATATGTCGCCTCATTCGCCTGCAATCCACGTTCGATTACAAATGTGATCGAATTTCAAAATACGAAAATTCCAATACCCGAACTCTCTTTATGCGTCCTACCGGTATTTTCATGTCCAACGTATCATATACATTACCCATAATCATTTTGAACCGGAATTTCAACAAAAAAAAATTTTCAATTTTTTGCGAAAATCCATGATGGCTAGCCTTACTTTTTTTGAACCGATAAAATTTATTGCCGCCGATTCCGAATGTTTTGTGCATTTTGGATTATTTAGGATATTTTAAGTAGATCAACGTTTAATTTGCTGTAATATGTCGCCTCATTCGCCTGCAATCCACGTTCGATTACAAATGTGATCGAATTTCAAAATACGAAAATTCCAATACCCGAACTCTCTTTATGCGTCCTACCGGTATTTTCATGTCCAACGTATCATATACATTACCCATAATCATTTTGAACCGGAATTTCAACAAAAAAAATTTTTCAATTTTTTGCGAAAATCCATGATGATCAACGTTTAATTTGCTGTAATATGTCGCCTCATTCGCCTGCAATCCACGTTCGATTACAAATGTGATCGAATTTCAAAATACGAAAATTCCAATACCCGAACTCTCTTTATGCGTCCTACCGGTATTTTCATGTCCAACGTATCATATACATTACCCATAATCATTTTGAACCGGAATTTCAACAAAAAAAAATTTTCAATTTTTTGCGAAAATCCATGATGGATAGCCTTACTTTTTTTGAACCGATAAAATTTATTGTCGCCGATTCCGAATGTTTTGTGCATTTTGGATTATTTAGGATATTTTAAGTAGATCAACGTTTAATTTGCTGTAATATGTCGCCTCATTCGCCTGCAATCCACGTTCGATTACAAATGTGATCGAATTTCAAAATACGAAAATTCCAATACCCGAACTCTCTTTATGCGTCCTACCGGTATTTTCATGTCCAACGTATCATATACATTACCCATAATCATTTTGAACCGGAATTTCAACAAAAAAAAATTTTCAATTTTTTGCGAAAATCCATGATGATCAACGTTTAATTTGCTGTAATATGTCGCCTCATTCGCCTGCAATCCACGTTCGATTACAAATGTGATCGAATTTCAAAATACGAAAATTCCAATACCCGAACTCTCTTTATGCGTCCTACCGGTATTTTCTTGTCCAACGTATCATATACATTACCCATAATCATTTTGAACCGGAATTTCAACAAAAAAAAATTTTCAATTTTTTGCGAAAATCCATGATGGTTAGCCTTACTTTTTTTGAACCGATAAAATTTATTGTCGCCGATTCCGAATGTTTTGTGCATTTTGGATTATTTAGGATATTTTAAGTAGATCAACGTTTAATTTGCTGTAATATGTCGCCTCATTCGCCTGCAATCCACGTTCGATTACAAATGTGATCGAATTTCAAAATACGAAAATTCCAATACCCGAACTCTCTTTATGCGTCCTACCGGTATTTTCATGTCCAACGTATCATATACATTACCCATAATCATTTTGAACCGGAATTTCAACAAAAAAAAATTTTCAATTTTTTGCGAAAATCCATGATGGGTTAGCCTTACTTTTTTTGAACCGATAAAATTTATTGTCGCCGATTCCGAATGTTTTGTGCATTTTGGATTATTTAGGATATTTTAAGTAGATCAACGTTTAATTTGCTGTAATATGTCGCCTCATTCGCCTGCAATCCACGTTCGATTACAAATGTGATCGAATTTCAAAATACGAAAATTCCAATACCCGAACTCTCTTTATGCGTCCTACCGGTATTTTCATGTCCAACGTATCATATACATTACCCATAATCATTTTGAACCGGAATTTCAACAAAAAAAAATTTTCAATTTTTTGCGAAAATCCATGATGATCAACGTTTAATTTGCTGTAATATGTCGCCTCATTCGCCTGCAATCCACGTTCGATTACAAATGTGATCGAATTTCAAAATACGAAAATTCCAATACCCGAACTCTCTTTATGCGTCCTACCGGTATTTTCATGTCCAACGTATCATATACATTACCCATAATCATTTTGAACCGGAATTTCAACAAAAAAAAATTTTCAATTTTTTGCGAAAATCCATGATGGTTGTTAGCCTTACTTTTTTTGAACCGATAAAATTTATTGTCGCCGATTCCGAATGTTTTGTGCATTTTAGATTATTTAGGATATTTTAGGTAGATCAACGTTTAATTTGCTGTAATATGTCGCCTCATTCGCCTGCAATCCACGTTCGATTACAAATGTGATCGAATTTCAAAATACGAAAATTCCAATACCCGAACTCTCTTTATGCGTCCTACCGGTATTTTCATGTCCAACGTATCATATACATTACCCATAATCATTTTGAACCGGAATTTCAAGAAAAAAAAATTTTCAATTTTTTGCGAAAATCCATGATGGGTTAGCCTTACTTTTTTTGAACCGATAAAATTTATTGTCGCCGATTCCGAATGTTTTGTGCATTTTGGATTATTTAGGATATTTTAAGTAGATCAACGTTTAATTTGCTGTAATATGTCGCCTCATTCGCCTGCAATCCACGTTCGATTACAAATGTGATCGAATTTCAAAATACGAAAATTCCAATACCCGAACTCTCTTTATGCGTCCTACCGGTATTTTCATGTCCAACGTATCATATACATTACCCATAATCATTTTGAACCGGAATTTCAACAAAAAAAAATTTTCAATTTTTTGCGAAAATCCATGATGGCCTTACTTTTTTTGAACCGATAAAATTTATTGTCGCCGATTCCGAATGTTTTGTGCATTTTGGATTATTTAGGATATTTTAAGTAGATCAACGTTTAATTTGCTGTAATATGTCGCCTCATTCGCCTGCAATCCACGTTCGATTACAAATGTGATCGAATTTCAAAATACGAAAATTCCAATACCCGAACTCTCTTTATGCGTCCTACCGGTATTTTCATGTCCAACGTATCATATACATTACCCATAATCATTTTGAACCGGAATTTCAACAAAAAAAAATTTTCAATTTTTTGCGAAAATCCATGATGGTTAACCTTACTTTTTTTGAACCGATAAAATTTATTGTCGCCGATTCCGAATGTTTTGTGCATTTTGGATTATTTAGGATATTTTAGGTAGATCAACGTTTAATTTGCTGTAATATGTCGCCTCATTCGCCTGCAATCCACGTTCGATTACAAATGTGATCGAATTTCAAAATACGAAAATTCCAATACCCGAACTCTCTTTATGCGTCCTACCGGTATTTTCATGTCCAACGTATCATATACATTACCCATAATCATTTTGAACCGGAATTTCAACAAAAAAAAATTTTCAATTTTTTGCGAAAATCCATGATGGCCTTACTTTTTTTGAACCGATAAAATTCATTGTCGCCGATTCCGAATGTTTTGTGCATTTTGGATTATTTAGGATATTTTAAGTAGATCAACGTTTAATTTGCTGTAATATGTCGCCTCATTCGCCTGCAATCCACGTTCGATTACAAATGTGATCGAATTTCAAAATACGAAAATTCCAATACCCGAACTCTCTTTATGCGTCCTACCGGTATTTTCATGTCCAACGTATCATATACATTACCCATAATCATTTTGAACCGGAATTTCAACAAAAAAAAATTTTCAATTTTTTGCGAAAATCCATGATGGTTAACCTTACTTTTTTTGAACCGATAAAATTTATTGTCGCCGATTCCGAATGTTTTGTGCATTTTGGATTATTTAGGATATTTTAAGTAGATCAACGTTTAATTTGCTGTAATATGTCGCCTCATTCGCCTGCAATCCACGTTCGATTACAAATGTGATCGAATTTCAAAATACGAAAATTCCAATACCCGAACTCTCTTTATGCGTCCTACCGGTATTTTCATGTCCAACGTATCATATACATTACCCATAATCATTTTGAACCGGAATTTCAACAAAAAAAAATTTTCAATTTTTTGCGAAAATCCATGATGGTTAAGCCTTACTTTTTTTGAACCGATAAAATTTATTGTCGCCGATTCCGAATGTTTTGTGCATTTTGGATTATTTAGGATATTTTAGGTAGATCAACGTTTAATTTGCTGTAATATGTCGCCTCATTCGCCTGCAATCCACGTTCGATTACAAATGTGATCGTATTTCAAAATACGAAAATTCCAATACCCGAACTCTCTTTGTGCGTCCTACCGGTATTTTCATGTCCAACGTATCATATACATTACCCATAATCATTTTGAACCGGAATTTCAACAAAAAAAAATTTTCAATTTTTTGCGAAAATCCATGATGGTTAGCCTTACTTTTTTTGAACTGATAAAATTTATTGTCGCCGATTCCGAATGTTTTGTGCATTTTGGATTATTTAGGATATTTTAAGTAGATCAACGTTTAATTTGCTGTAATATGTCGCCTCATTCGCCTGCAATCCACGTTCGATTACAAATGTGATCGAATTTCAAAATACGAAAATTCCAATATCCGAACTCTCTTTATGCGTCCTACCGGTATTTTCATGTCCAACG
>CAKOBK010000005.1:0-79934 GCA_932526605.1 Nephrotoma flavescens
GTCCAAGAACTTTACACCAGTCCGTGTGTGTGTTTGATGGCCATTTTAACACATAATTCTAGAGAGGTCTAGAAAAATATGAATATTCTAGCATTTAGGGCTTGCTTTCATGATTCATTTGTGATATGCGGCATATCGATGCGACCCTCGGGGAATTTGCTATTAATTTTACAATAGTGGGAAATATCGGAATATCACAAATAAACCATGAAACGATTTTTGACTATACGAGTAATATTTTAAAATCCTTAATTCAAAACCATAAACATTTATTTTATTATTTCCGATATTTTTTTGATTCTTTACGAATTATTTCACATAGATTTAAATTGGAAAATTTCGTTAATAAAATGACACTAATTTACTAAGTTAAAGTTACTTATTTATATTTTTACTCTTCGTAAAAATTTGTTAAACTCTACCTTTTATGTTTAGGCTTAAAAGTGGGATGTAAATTAAAAAAATTATTATTTTAACCTTTTCACATTTTTTCCTGTGTACGGCTTTATTTTTAGTTAATTTGTGTAGCTACACTTTTGTTAAATGTTAAATACTTCATTCCGGTTTTGAAGGTCGCGATCGCAAAAATTAAAATATTTGTGCGATAATTTTTGTGTCTGTCGAAGGTATAAGTAGTCGCAAATCAGTTTGAATTTCATAAAACAAGTAAAATTTTTTAATAGAATTTTTTGGCGTTTTTCAAAATTACTTTTAATTTGAACAAAAATAAACTAAAAAGTTCTAATTACCAAGTTTTTGTATTTCAATTGTTGTTACAAATCAAGTGGCTCAAATTTCAACCTCAAAAAATGCACTGGCAACACGAAAACTATATAGTGTATCATAAAAGAACTGCCATTCCAAAAAAGTTCTTTTTAATTATTTATTTCATTATTTGCAAAATTTCCAACAATTTAAATATTTTTCCAACAGTAAGTAAGTCTTTACAGTTATGCCAAGTACTCAAGGCCAAAATCTAAAATTCATATAGTTAAACCAACCGTTGTATTTTTTCTCTCTACGAGGGTGAATCAAAATGTCTTGTAATATCATATGGATATAAAAAGTGAGTGAGACAGCAATATTTTTATTTTTCGACATAATCTCCTTTAAGTTTATACATTTGTTACATCGATCAATTAACTTACCTAAGCCTCCAAAAAAAATCTTCGTATCACAAAAATATCAATTGACTTCAGATTGGGCTTCATAATTACTGGAAAATTTCCGGTCCCTTAGTTTATTTTTTCTGAGAAACAGAAAGTAGTCACTGGGTGCCAAATATGGACTATACCGTTGATGCGGAATTTTTGTTTGAGGATGATTGAAGTTTGAACACGAATTTTGTTTTGTTCTGCAGTCAACAAACGGGGAATCCATCGCGCATTTATTTTTGACATTTGTCAAAAGTACGTTTTCATGGATAATAACATCTGTGGGATGACCTGGGAGGTTGCCGTCGTCTTCTAATGACTTCCGACCATTTTTGAACACATTTACCAACCTTGTTACTGTGGAATATGGTGGTGCCGATTCGCCATAAACTTTGGTCACCATAAACGATTGATATATAGTTGAATATATAAATTGTTTTTCGTTCATCTTTACAGAATTTTTTTTTTCAAAACACGTGTTACTTAATTGAAGAAAACAAACGAACTGTAAAATCTACATCAAAATTTGTTTCTATAAGTTTCATCGAAACAAAAAAATTTTAAGAAAATATATGATTCTCTCACACACCCTTTGTTTTCATATCGCAAACCCTTTTGATTCATCCTCGTACCTTTCACATCCCATGAATGAATTTTACCTTGTACTACTGTTACCTCCATCTGACGTCGTCACACTAGTGCAATCGGGTCTTTCCCTACGGCGTACACCTACTGGTTGTTGTTAAAACACTCTATTTACCATGCATTGTTGAAGGGGCCTTGCAACGTGGCCCAACAATCTAACTCGATTATTTCGGATGTGATTATTGTCCAAGGTATTTCAAGGTATTATTCTACTCTATCAAAATTGTGGTCGCCAATTCCGAGATTTGCCATAAAGATGCTGCTTGATGTTGATAACAAATTGATGAATGCGGTTCTGATACGGTTCTTCCCATTTCAATTCCTATTTCGACTTATCTAGAATTTATTAATTTACACCGAAAAATGAGTTTCTCTAGAATTCTGGACAAATAAGTGCGGCTCATACGTTCTTGCGGTTTATACTGTTGTTTGTCGGCAGAAAGTCTATAAGTATATGATGTTTGGTGTATAGATGGTATTGCACTCCAAATATTTTTTCAGAATCATCCTTATCCAGAAGCATTGGTCCGTGGTTTATCGGTTAGGGCGAAGACCACACTGATAGTCCTAATGTAGTTTTCAGTGAGAGGGAAGAGTCTGACAGGTACAACTATAGCCCACACTTTGTGTGCTAAATTATTGAGCTATGGTACTTCCAATTCTCCTGCAGGTCTTAAATAGAGACGATTAGGTGTTATAGATTTAATACAAGGGTAATGTCCTCAAACCAAGAATTGAATATGAATTAAATATGAATAGAATATTAATTGAATATGAATTGAATATGAATAGAATATGAATTGAATATGAATTGAATATGAATTGAATATGAATTGAATATGAATTGAATATGAATTGAATATGGATTGAATATGAATTGAATACGAATTGAATATGAATTGAATATGAATTGAATATGAATTGAATATGAATTGAATATGAATTGAATATGAATTGAATATGAATTGAATATGAATTGAATATGAATTGAATATGAATTGAATATGAATTGAATATGAATTGAATATGAATTGAATATGAATTGAATATGAATTGAATATGAATTGAATATGAATTGAATATGAATTGAATATGAATTGAATATGAATTGAATATGAATTGAATATGAATTGAATATGAATTGAATATGAATTGAATATGAATTGAATATGAATTGAATATGAATTGAATATGAATTGAATATGAATTGAATATGAATTGAATATGAATTGAATATGAATTGAATATGAATTGAATATGAATTGAATATGAATTGAATATGAATTGAATATGAATTGAATATGAATTGAATATGAATTGAATATGAATTGAATATGAATTGAATATGAATTGAATATGAATTGAATATGAATTGAATATGAATTGAATATGAATTGAATATGAATTGAATATGAATTGAATATGAATTGAATATGAATTGAATATGAATTGAATATGAATTGAATATGAATTGAATATGAATTGAATATGAATTGAATATGAATTGAATATGAATTGAATATGAATTGAATATGAATTGAATATGAATTGAATATGAATTGAATATGAATTGAATATGAATTGAATATGAATTGAATATGAATTGAATATGAATTGAATATGAATTGAATATGAATTGAATATGAATTGAATATGAATTGAATATGAATTGAATATGAATTGAAAATGAATTGAATATGAATTGAAAATGAATTGAATATGAATTGAATATGAATTGAATATGAATTGAATATGAATTGAATATGAATTGAATATGAATTGAATATGAATTGAATATGAATTGAATATGAATTGAATATGAATTGAATATGAATTGAATATGAATTGAATATGAATTGAATATGAATTGAATATGAATTGAATATGAATTGAATATGAATTGAATATGAATTGAATATGAATTGAATATGAATTGAATATGAATTGAATATGAATTGAATATGAATTGAATATGAATTGAATATGAATTGAATATGAATTGAATATGAATTGAATATGAATTGAATATGAATTGAATATGAATTGAATATGAATTGAATATGAATTGAATATGAATTGAATATGAATTGAATATGAATTGAATATGAATTGAATATGAATTGAATATGAATTGAATATGAATTGAATATGAATTGAATATGAATTGAATATGAATTGAATATGAATTGAATATGAATTGAATATGAATTGAATATGAATTGAATATGAATTGAATATGAATTGAATATGAATTGAATATGAATTGAATATGAATTGAATATGAATTGAATATGAATTGAATATGAATTGAATATGAATTGAATATGAATTGAATATGAATTGAATATGAATTGAATATGAATTGAATATGAATTGAATATGAATTGAATATGAATTGAATATGAATTGAATATGAATTGAATATGAATTGAATATGAATGAATATGAATTGAATATGAATTGAATATGAATTGAATATGAATTGAATATGAATTGAATATGAATTGAATATGAATTGAATATGAATTGAATATGAATTGAATATGAATTGAATATGAATTGAATATGAATTGAATATGAATTGAATATGAATTGAATATGAATTGAATATGAATTGAATATGAATTGAATATGAATTGAATATGAATTGAATATGAATTGAATATGAATTGAATATGAATTGAATATGAATTGAATATGAATTGAATATGAATTGAATATGAATTGAATATGAATTGAATATGAATTGAATATGAATTGAATATGAATTGAATATGAATTGAATATGATTGAATATGAATTGAATATGAATTGAATATGAATTGAATATGAATTGAATATGAATTGAATATGAATTGAATATGAATTGAATATGAATTGAATATGAATTGAATATGAATTGAATATGAATTGAATATGAATTGAATATGAATTGAATATGAATTGAATATGAATTGAATATGAATTGAATATGAATTGAATATGAATTGAATATGAATTGAATATGAATTGAATATGAATTGAATATGAATTGAATATGAATTGAATATGAATTGAATATGAATTGAATATGAATTGAATATGAATTGAATATGAATTGAATATGAATTGAATATGAATTGAATATGAATTGAATATGAATTGAATATGAATTGAATATGAATTGAATATGAATTGAATATGATTTGAATATGAACTGAATATGAAATGCATATGAAATGAACATGAAACGAATCAGAATTGAAAATGAATTGAATATGAATTGAATAGGAATTGAATATGAATTGAATATGAATTGAATATAAATTGAATATGAATTGAATACGAATTGAATATGAATTGAATATGAATTGAATATGAATTAAATAAGAATTGAATATGGATTGAATATGAAATGAATATGAATTGAAATGAATTGAATATGAATTGATTATAAATTGATGATAAACTAATTATATGAATTGAACGCGAATTGAAAATGAATTAGATATGAACTGAATATGAATTGAATGTGAATTGAAAATGTTTTGAATATGATTTGATTATGAATTGATAATGAATTGATAATGAATTGAATATGAATTTTTGATTATCAATCCATACCTATTCATATTCAATTATATTCAATTCATATTCAATTCGATTCAATTCATATTCAATTCATATTCAACTAATATTCAATTCATTTTCATTCAATTCATATTCAATTCATATTCAATTCATATTCAATTCATATTCAATTCATATTCAATTCATATTCAATTCATATTCAATTCATATTCAATTCATATTCAATTCATATTCAATTCATATTCAATTCATATTCAATTCATATTCAATTCATATTCAATTCATATTCAATTCATATTCAATTCATATTCAATTCATATTCAATTCATATTCAATTCATATTCAATTCATATTCAATTCATATTCAATTCATATTCAATTCATATTCAATTCATATTCAATTCATATTCAATTCATATTCAATTCATATTCAATTCATATTCAATTCATATTCAATTCATATTCAATTCATATTCAATTCATATTCAATTCATATTCAATTCATATTCAATTCATATTCAATTCATATTCAATTCATATTCAATTCATATTCAATTCATATTCAATTCATATTCAATTCATATTCAATTCATATTCAATTCATATTCAATTCATATTCAATTCATATTCAATTCATATTCAATTCATATTCAATTCATATTCAATTCATATTCAATTCATATTCAATTCATATTCAAT
The DNA here is from genome assembly GCA_932526605.1 of Nephrotoma flavescens. Classification (NCBI taxonomy): domain Eukaryota; kingdom Metazoa; phylum Arthropoda; class Insecta; order Diptera; family Tipulidae; genus Nephrotoma; species Nephrotoma flavescens. The sequence goes on from CAKOBK010000005.1 coordinate 6,069, forward strand.
TCATATTCAATTCATATTCAATTCATATTCAATTCATATTCAATTCATATTCAATTCATATTCAATTCATATTCAATTCATATTCAATTCATATTCAATTCATATTCAATTCATATTCAATTCATATTCAATTCATATTCAATTCATATTCAATTCATATTCAATTCATATTCAATTCATATTCAATTCATATTCAATTCATATTCAATTCATATTCAATTCATATTCAATTCATATTCAATTCATATTCAATTCATATTCAATTCATATTCAATTCATATTCAATTCATATTCAATTCATATTCAATTCATATTCAATTCATATTCAATTCATATTCAATTCATATTCAATTCATATTCAATTCATATTCAATTCATATTCAATTCATATTCAATTCATATTCAATTCATATTCAATTCATATTCAATTCATATTCAATTCATATTCAATTCATATTCAATTCATATTCAATTCATATTCAATTCATATTCAATTCATATTCAATTCATATTCAATTCATATTCAATTCATATTCAATTCATATTCAATTCATATTCAATTCATATTCAATTCATATTCAATTCATATTCAATTCATATTCAATTCATATTCAATTCATATTCAATTCATATTCAATTCATATTCAATTCATATTCAATTCATATTCAATTCATATTCAATTCATATTCAATTCATATTCAATTCATATTCAATTCATATTCAATTCATATTCAATTCATATTCAATTCATATTCAATTCATATTCAATTCATATTCAATTCATATTCAATTCATATTCAATTCATATTCAATTCATATTCAATTCATATTCAATTCATATTCAATTCATATTCAATTCATATTCAATTCATATTCAATTCATATTCAATTCATATTCAATTCATATTCAATTCATATTCAATTCATATTCAATTCATATTCAATTCATATTCAATTCATATTCAATTCATATTCAATTCATATTCAATTCATATTCAATTCATATTCAATTCATATTCAATTCATATTCAATTCATATTCAATTCATATTCAATTCATATTCAATTCATATTCAATTCATATTCAATTCATATTCAATTCATATTCAATTCATATTCAATTCATATTCAATTCATATTCAATTCATATTCAATTCATATTCAATTCATATTCAATTCATATTCAATTCATATTCAATTCATATTCAATTCATATTCAATTCATATTCAATTCATATTCAATTCATATTCAATTCATATTCAATTCATATTCAATTCATATTCAATTCATATTCAATTCATATTCAATTCATATTCAATTCATATTCAATTCATATTCAATTCATATTCAATTCATATTCAATTCATATTCAATTCATATTCAATTCATATTCAATTCATATTCAATTCATATTCAATTCATATTCAATTCATATTCAATTCATATTCAATTCATATTCAATTCATATTCAATTCATATTCAATTCATATTCAATTCATATTCAATTCATATTCAATTCATATTCAATTCATATTCAATTCATATTCAATTCATATTCAATTCATATTCAATTCATATTCAATTCATATTCAATTCATATTCAATTCATATTCAATTCATATTCAATTCATATTCAATTCATATTCAATTCATATTCAATTCATATTCAATTCATATTCAATTCATATTCAATTCATATTCAATTCATATTCAATTCATATTCAATTCATATTCAATTCATATTCAATTCATATTCAATTCATATTCAATTCATATTCAATTCATATTCAATTCATATTCAATTCATATTCAATTCATATTCAATTCATATTTAATTCATATTCAATTCATATTCAATTCATATTCAATTCATATTCAATTCATATTCAATTCATATTCAATTCATATTCAATTCATATTCAATTCATATTCAATTCATATTCAATTCATATTCAATTCATATTCATATTGCATATAAATTGTAAGGTTTTATTAACAGTTTTTCATGTAATTCACACACTGTGAGAACCACTAACCAACTTGTATACACAAATAATTGAATACTCGAAACAACGTTTAAACACTCTTTCTAGTTGACTGGCCGATACTAGTCGAAGAATTACATTGCTGGATTGTTTTAAAACACATAGACTATAAAACCCTGATTTTCTCGAGATAGTACATAGACTTGGTTTATCTACTTTGCATTACCTGCACATACAAAATTAAATACATGTATGTACCAAAGATATAGACTCGTTTTCCAAGCATTTTCCAATTTAATTTTCTTTTCCTGTTTCCTCGGTTTCAATATATGGTATGGTAGATGTTACATGCATACATAAATACATATAAATAGATAAACTTAGTGCCCATAAATTGTATTTATTCCAAGAAAAGACTGTTAGATGCAAAATCTAACGTTATAAAATTATACAGCAAGGTGTTTTCAGTTTTACAATTTATAAAAAAAAAATAAAATTCCAAGAAAACTAAATCGGAACGTGAATCGAAACACTTTAATCGAATAAAAAATTAAATTAGAAAGCAGTTAGATAGATTTAATGCGGTACTTAAGTGATTTAATGAATTAATTATGTCGGTGCATAATTCCTAGAATAGTTTAAAGTCAGGTTTCATACTGTTGCTTGATTTAAAATTTTTCTCTAGAATCAAATTTAAAACTAAATTTCAGTCGAACAATTTGCAATCATGCTAATCAATAATTTTCTAGTAATCTGATTAAAATATTTCCAGATCACGTAAAATCAACGTAATTACAACTTGTATTACTTTTTTAAACAAAAGGCATTGCCCTTAGATATGATTAATGTCTAGACGCAAGCACAAGAAATATAACAACGATAAATAATCTCTGATATACGAAGGTACATCATCATTGTAACATACTTTATGATCAAAGCGTGTGATTCATATTAATTATGATTAAAAACACCTATGACAGGCAACACCAATAATAATATTTTAAATTAAATTTTATTGAATTTTTTTACCGCAGTTGTAATTATTTTATTTAACAACATGAACCAATGGCACCTTGTTAGTTCGGTTCATTGGTTAATTTCTATTATTATTATTTGTGTTGTACGTACATTTTTGCATTACTGCCAATTAAAATTTAAATCAATTTTGCACATCTAACAAAAAGCACAAATATATTTATAAATAAATTATGCATTTTCAAATATTAAGGATTGCCAACAAAAAACGTTAAACGTGCACAGTGTCAATGTGAAGGAAATGTGTCAAAGAAATAAAATAAATAATGAGATTTTAACGCTACATTAGACAGTTGCTATTCAACAGATAAGTTAGGTTGAATGATGCGATTGAATTTTCGTATGTTGTTTATGTGCAAATTTTGACATTTCAGAATTAATCAATATAATAAATATAGACTCAACATTTAAGAGAATTAAGTTACTCTTTCCGCCTTTGATGCCAAACGAAAGATGTAAGAATGGGCATTTAACAACTACGAGTTCATTATTATTGCACGGATGGCCTCATAAAGGACACATTTTATTGACTAATCTTGATTAATGTTGACCACAAATATTTATTATGAAAAAAATGGGACTACATGCTTTATAAAACTTTAATTTCTCTTAATAAGAACTGAGAATTTGGACTGAGTGCCAAAGCTGGAATAACTTGAGAAGGACGGGTTCTAACGAGCGTTTTAGTCTGTCAATGTAATTATCCTGAAAATAACTTAATATCTGTTCTATATATATATCTGTTTTGAATGAAATTCTCGGTAATCATCCTTGTACAGAAGAGAAGTATCCTCGAACATGGATCTCGTTCATTGAATCCGGATTGTGGTTATAACCACGAACAATATAACATATTAAATCAGATTTGAAAACAACAAGTAAAAATTCTGTAGTTCAATATTTAAGGAAAACTCCATATATACAATCAGCAACATCTCTCGTATTAAACGAAAGACAACTTAAAAATTGTCTCGTATAAAAGCGTCTCACACATAACACGACCATTATTCGATCAATATAAAATTATACAGTTTCGTATTATTTTTCGTTTGCCTTAATGATAAAGATGTAAAATACACATTTTATATAAAAAAAAACCAAAAAAACTAAAGTAGCTAATAAGATTCAGCGTTTACGTGCCTTTATGTTCATATTTGTATCACAATGTAAGTCATAGTGCTATATGTATTTTCGTTTATGATTTCTGAAACTAAATTCAACAAGGTGGTTGTTAAATAGTCAAATTTCCAAATCTTTCAAAAGCCATTCGTCATGTTCTGTAGCAGCTGCCATCAGTACGATTTGATTCCATCAGAAGGGACATCAGGTAACATGCTTGGTGAGCAACCCATGAGAAAGTGTCTTGAAGTCAATACTTCACATTCCTCGGAGACATTTGTATCCATAGGTGCAATGAGTCGCGAATTTAAGAGGCATTCGGTCTGACATATAACGGTGCAGTATTCCTCGAAAGTTCACGCGAATTCTCGAATTGTGCGTATCAGGTGTCTTTTGATTGATTTAACACCAGCTCGCAAGATGTCGCAAAAATGTTGACTGGTCCCACGAAGGATGACGGCATTGTTTGTGTGTAGTTCTCGTGAGTATCTTCGTGAATGCATGCAAATTTTGCCGAATCAGCATGAATGTATGGTGAGAGTCAGCCAGTAGTCAAACCGATCCATCCACCAACCCTTATTGTTCCCTGGTCGCCGATAAATGGGTTTAATGATCGTAGCATAGTTCCGCGTTTCAAATCGGACCCGGTGGTGATTCGTTTAATATCTACTCGAAAGCATGCATATTGATCCCATCGCACGGCAAACATTGTAGCACGCGCGTTTGATTTGAGAACCTGTTAAATACAGAGAAATGTGTTTACTTTTACATTTGTCAAAACATCGATAACACTATGAGCAAACGTTCGAATTACAAAATAAAATGAAGACTGCTCGAATAATTTTGGATTTGTGGAGAAATCGATTAGATTGCTAGTTAGCGCAGCATAGACGAACGATATTTTGGGTTCTATATTGGAGACCTGGGCATCAGATACATTCTCCTCTACTTCCCAGAATCTTTGAATTGTGTCATGAAGGTCGACGTGGCATATATAACAGAGCCAAAAATTGAAGCGAAATTTTGGTCAATTTCAAGAGTTGCTTCACCCAGAGATGATGTATAGCTAACACATGTGTTTCGAGCGAAAATATCGTTATCAAGTTGATATTTTTCTGGACACAGTAATTTAAAAAAAATGCCTGGTTAAAGTTTTGGTAAGCTAAATGTAACGACTGAAAATTTTCGAATTTCGATACTTTCACAGTGATCAGAAGAGGGAGATCAATAATAAAGAGAGATTATCGGATGATAATATATTCAGTCGTACAGATCCTTTTATTTTACTAGCGCTTATGGAACCGAGAAAACCTATAATATTTACACAAGCATGGTTGCGTGGAAGATTGAGTACATTTGTCCGTGATCAAACTGAATTCTGCTGCAGAGTCTAATAAGGTTCTACATTTTTAATGAGACCTTTCGGCATCCTCACAAGGATTAAGGCAGTTAGTAACAAGGTCAAAGAAGATTTAGAAACTAACTCATAGTGACTCAAATGAATGTGCTGAATTAATAGTAGAATTACACGGTGACATTGAATCAAATTTTAATAAACGGTTCTGTTGTCAAGAATGAATTGAAATAGAAGATTTACGTGAAATGTTGTATGTTTGACAGACAGGATGAGTTGTTAATTGTCAATCGGTCGATACAGTATTATCTTTAGGTTTATCATCATTTATTAAAGGTGAATTAACCGCAGCGTGAAGAGTGTTGATACTGATTGGGCTTTTATTGTGTAACGAATTTTCATGAAGCAATGAACTGTGTCGTTCACCACATGTCCTACAGGATATACTAGATGAACATTCGGACACCAAATCATTGCGCTTTAAACAGTTCAAACAGAGACAACAATCCTTCGCGATTTTAATACGGCTGCGGAAACATTTAAATTCTTAAACTTAAAGCATTTATAAAGAGGATGGTTACTATGCACTGTTTTGCTTTGTGCGCATGATTCAAATGTGTCACATCGTTTGTATAAGAATCTTAAAAATTCCTCGAAATTAGTTGAATTGTTATTTACCGAAAATTTCACCCACTCCTCTTTATTCTGAACATCAAGCTTATTTAAAATGAGAAAGATTAGCCAATTATCGCGTTTTTCATATTGCGTACCCAAGCACTTTAATTCCTGAATTGCAAAAAGTACGTGCAGACTTAAAACAAAAGACAATTTCTAATCACATTGATGATTTAACTTATCTTAATGAAAATTCAAGAGAATTTTGTAAAATGGTTCTATGAAAAAGGGATCAAACAACGAAACTTAGCTGAAAGTTCTGAGTTCGAATTATCAATTTCTTCGAAACTCTCTAAAATTACAATTACCATCCACAAGATCGATCAATAATTGGAATATCAGAAACCAATTGCAACCCGGTTTTAAAATACAACTTTTTGAAAAAATATCTAGTAAGATGAGAGATAGCCAGAATTAAGTCTGCAACATCTACTTTTGTTCGATGAAATTAGAATCCGGTCTAGTAAAATATAACTTTGGGGTGTAGCATACGATCAAGGGACAAATAATCGTAATGCCTATAAACAACAACGTGTTACAGCAAATAAACCATATTTTATTTATAACAACCGTAAAATATTCACATTTTATGACATTCCATATTTGTTTAAATCGAAATTGAATTATTCCAAATGGACAGTCAATCAATAACACGAGCTTGCCCGAAATTGTCTTCAAACCATATTTAACCAACAACATTTGGAAAAAATGCAGGCTAGTTTAGCCACTCAAGTTTTAAGTCACAGTTGTGCAAGCGGCGTTAGGACTTTTATTCTCTTAAAACAATTTAAAATTCAAAAGGGGGCTGATAATGCTATAGCCATGGCATTATTTTTGGAAAAATTAACAAATTAACAATAGATAATATTCCGTACAGGATTTTAGAAGATGCTACAGAATTTCTTAAAAATGTTCAAGTTTAAACCACAAATAATTTTTTTGTATCGATAGACAAGAGTACGTGAAGTTTGTCCTAACTTGTCCTAAACCCAACAACAACGTTTACAATTAATAATAAAATTTAATAGTGTAAAATATGAAGAGCTGTAAGAGCTTACAACTTTGAAAGTAGGTTTTTCCACTTCGAACTAGACCCAATCCAACTAGAAATCATGAGTTGAAATATATTAAAGATTAAACTGAAATAAATTGATTAAATTCGACTTTTTTTTATTTTAATTTGAACGAAAAAAAAAGACTTGACGCTTGATCTAATCCAGTTCAGTTTATGTTGCATGAAACAACACGAAGGCACTTGCTAGATTTAAAATCAAAATTTGTGATCTAAAATAAATTTTGGATCATGTTTTCCATATAAAATTTGAACTGATCCGAATCAATGAGGGTCAAGAAACACGGCAAATAAATGTTATTTTAAAATATTTACACCATGCTCACACCATGTCTTATTGATATCAAATGACATCGATTACGACACTGTAGGTCCCCATGAATCATTAATTTAAATTAATTATTCATTCACAAACTGATTGGCCCATAGAGTAGATCGTACCTATCTCAACATACGGTTGGTCTTAGGATTATTTTCGTAGATAGTGGACATCATGTTGTAACGAAACCAGGAGAGATTGGTGAAGACATTTTAGGTTTCTAGGAACCGTAAATTTAAATTCGAATTTAATATTCATACATAAGATTCGTCCATTTACAAATATTGGCCTATAGCGCTAATTATAACATACGGTTGGTTTTCGTTTTTTTTTTCTCCATAACGAAATTGTTAACGACATTTGAGGTTCCATGGAACCATTCATTTAAATCTAAAATAAACAGTGTTAAACTAAACGGTCCATCCCAGGTTTCTATAGTGCCAATCACAGCATACGGATGGACTTGTAATTTTCTTTTTTGGCATTGGGCACCATGTCGTGTAGAAATCAGGAAAGATCAGTGACTTCATGTAGGTGTATGCTTATATAACGGCTTAGTTATATTAAGTTTGAAACCCGGTACGAACCGGCTTCAAACTATTCGTTTCTAAAATCACATCTGAATCTCATTTTAAAATCTTTTTTTTTAACATGGAAAGAAAGTTTTATGCCAACCACTATAGTTAAGAAATGGCTCAGATTAATTTAAAATGAGAAAATTCTACACGTACGACCAAAATTTATATTAATTTTCTACTTTGATCATGTAATCTGAGTTTCTCGTCGTCTAATTGAGAAATGACTTAGTTCTAATGTAAAACAAGATTAGCTAAACCGGATCACCCCTATACTAAAATTTTCTGACACTCAAAAATCTCTACATTTTTTGTTATCGTTCGAGCCAATTTATTTTTCCCCAACTGAGAACCACCTGAACAAATTTTCTCGAATTTAAAACTCATGATAATCGATTTTTAGCACTCGAAAACCCTCGCATTCATTTTATAAAAATCGTTCGTACCAAAAAAACCTTTCCTGTCAATCTCGAACTAGAAAACCTTTATCATCGCAATATGTTATGAGTATCGTTTGAAGGGAAAAATATTTAACAAATAGTCTCGAGATGACCTCTAAATGAATTTCCTGAAATCAGAATGCATCGCAATCGATGGACGGTACCAACACAACATTTCTCAATATGATGTAACATAACGCCAGACATCTAATTAACGCAAAACGCAAGACCCAACGCGAAGCAACATCATGCAACCTGATACACATGACAACATGGTTCGAGAGCAGGAACATAATGCAACGTTGTGCAACATGACGTACCATAATGAAACATCACACAACATTCCTACGCAACATCTAACATGAACGTAATGCAACATCACGCAATATTATGCAACATGACGCAACACAACATTATGCAACAAGATGCAATAGTATGGAACCGGGTGCAACATGACGCAACATGGTGCAACACCACGCAGCATGACGGCCATTTCAGGATACCCCTAAATGAATTTTCCGGAAATCAAAACTTCTTGTAATGGTTTCCATGCAATCAAAAATCCTGTATGTCAAATTTTATCAAAATAATTCAAGCCAAATTAAATGTTAAAAGAAGATCCCAGGCCCAACGAGGCATCTCCTTGTATAATGATTCATCGGAATTTCTAGTACTCGGAAAACCCTCAACAATTTGTATCGAAACTATTCGAGTTAAATTTATTAAAAAAATGGGACCCCAACGGGGGGGACTTCATAAACGGATTTTTCCAAAATTAGGACTCAAAGGACAAAATTAGGACTCAGCTTGCGAGACTTTACTGGGCTTAACGCAACGTGAATCACTTATTCATTTTTTATTAGTCTTTACTGGCAACTAATCGTCGCAACTAAGGCAAGTAAGTCAACGAATTTGATCACAAGCAATAAGCAAATGATTTAAATTTGCAATTTGTTTGCGGTAGACTTATCAAAATTACAAAACCAGAAAGACTATAACCTAAACAAGTTACAGATTTGTTGCTCTGGATAATATAGTGAATTTAGATGAGAATGTCATTTGTCTCTAGCAAACCAAGTTCAATCGCCTTAGGTTGATAACGCCAACTTCAATCAATTAAACATTTAACTTGAAAAATTTGACTTGAAAATGAGAACTAAGACAAAAATCTAATTTCCATAGTTGAACCAATTTTCACCTTAATCGGCTAAGAAATGAAATAGTTCTAACCAAAATCGCCGTTTTCCTGAACTGCATGTGAAACTCTTACTCTAAAAATGATTTAAGGATTCAAACTATGAGTAACCATTTACTTGACCAGTATTTTGACATTCGGTGAATTTTTGTTTTTTGTCATTTTCAGTAAATTGCCAATTAGAATCAATAACGTTTTTGGTGAGTTTTTGTTTTTTGGTAATAGTTAGTGTTTTTAGTGATTTGCTTTTCGGTGAATTGTTGTGCTATTCCTTGTATTCGGTTACACAAAATTAATTAATGTCAGTATTCCAGAAAATTCAGATTCGAATACGAATTTTTTCGTTCAAAGACTCATTTTCGGTTAAACAGAACTCGACTAAACATTTCTTTCAATATTTGATTTAAATATTGTTACGGGCGGCCTCAGCCGACCCGCAGATTTCAACTGGTCATGCAGTGGCCTCACGCACGGTGATTTTACCGGCTAATACTCATAGTATTGGGTCGTGGCGATTTGGAGGCTTGCATGACTCTTGCATACACCATGTTTACAGATAATTAAAAATGAAACGCAAATTAAAAATAAAATAAAAAAAAGCGGATGTTCCGCCGAAATTGGTCGGATGAAACTTGAGGAACAGAGTAATAACTATACCTGGGGGTGTGCCCATCCAACCACGACCAGATAATCCTGAGTGACAAGTACCCATTCTGCTGAAGAGACAAGCCGTAGGGACGTCTCCCCAAAAAACAAAGAGTCTCGGCCCCCACTCGGAGAGAACTACCCGCATAAAAATTTAGTGATTCATTTTATTTATTACGAGGGAGGTAAACAGCAAAATCTCAAAAAAAAAACAAAAAAAAAAAATGCGCGCCACACAATTTATGAGGCGAGACCAACGTGCGCCAAGTGCGCGTGCACGACCACCGTTATGTGGTGCTTGATTACAAAAATAAAATCGAAATGATAATATTTGGGAAAAATAGAACTTTAAAATATTTGAAAAATTAAAAAAAAAATAAAAAAAAAAATTAAAAAATGGAAAATCAAAAAAAAATCTAAACAAAAATAATAAAAAATTTAGAACCTTGAGTCCCAGTTGGGCCCCCACTAGAATGTTGGACGAACTCCCGCCTTGGAAATGTGAAAACGACTGGCCTCGGTAGGCCACTCGTATATTCCCTCACGTTGACGGCTTCTCGCCTTAACCGTAAAAAAGTTCAACAACAATTTTTTTTTATTTACAAATGGCCGGCTGGCCACTTGTACGTTGCGGTTACGCGGTTACCCGTTGAGATCACGTCATCTTTGAAAGGTGCGATGACGTGACCTCAACGGGTCCCTTTGTATTAATACTGCATCCGCAATAACGCTTCGTAGTACCCGTGGATAGTGTCCTTGGAAACACGAACTATCGTTGTAAGTTTATCTTTATTAACTTAATAGTGCCATGTAATTTTCGTTTGAATCGTCGCATCAAAATCGATTCACACATCAAACTTTACACGAAAATGTTGCGAAGGAGGAAAACTGGGAAAGGTTGACCTTTTCCCTTCAATCAAAAAAAATACTTCTACTTTTTCTCGGTTTTTTTTTATTACAACCAAGTTATTTTATTAAGGCTTCGTTATAATGAATTAAATACAGACACTTCATGTTTTATTTAACCTCAACAAAAATTTCAAATATCTCGCTGTGATTTTAAAACCAACCAAACTTTTAATTTTGTCTTTAATATTTTTTCCACAAACTTTACTTAGTTGTAAATTCAAAAAAACTAGTTTTTTTTATATTTAAACAACCAAAACGAGACGTTATTTCCTATCAAAATTCAAAACCAGACTCGATTTTTTTTACAAACCAAATACCAAAATAAAGACTTAAATATTTTTTCTTAAAATTCCAATCAAGATTTAACAAACTAACCAAAAATGTTCGCACCAAAAAACAACGATCCAGCTAATATTTTTTCTTATATGCCTCTTGCTCTTGCACATGCAGTTGATGAACGGCGCCAAATAAAAGAACGAACGTGACGCGCCAAACATAAAACAAGGAACACAGAAAAAATATTCAGCTACATATTAATCGCTCGAACACACGCACAAGGGCACACATTGGTCTCGCTCCAAAAATCAATATTTGGTGATGCTATCGTATAATTAAATTGACACAGCTCAAAAAACCGCTAAACTCAAAAAAAGCTTTTGTTAAATTTGAAAAATTAATTCACTTACAATTTACAGTATTGCGTTGCAAATTCTCACATACTCTAAAATAGCAATTACAACTGTAGCTCCTCTTTAATGGCTTTAATGGCTCGATGATGCAGATTCGCATAAGAATTGGTGTGAGGTCTAGATAAATTTTCACTAAAGTGTATATTTGAATGAATGTTATAGATGATGTGGACTTGTATACAAAAACTTTATGTAATTCAATATTTAAGAAAATGATCACAAATGGTTTTCCACTCAACTTTACGTAGAGCAAGATTCTCTGTACTGCACATAAAATAATATCAAAACAAAAAACTTTTATAAAGCTAAACTGATAGTTGGTAAAATTGACCAGGCAATCATTGTTGAATTGAAACAAAAGTTTGAAAATTAAAAATTATGAACGAAGACTCTGAACCATTAGCCTGGCTTCACATGCAAATTAAAAGAAGTGTTCGACTAAAATATTTTCTCATCTTATTGTTCTGTCTAAGCTTCCAACACTATGGGATAAACCACAGACAGCTCATCTTCAAAACTAATTAACAAGAAAAATTTATATCAAACATTTCAAATTATCAACTCATAATCTCTAATGAAAAATTTATATCTTCTACTTATAAGAATTTCTAGTACCAAAGCAATAGATACCAAAGTCATTTCGTATATGTTCTAAATTCACCAATTTGCAGAAATTAGTAGGAGCTTTTGATTAAAGAATCTTATAATTTTTTTCTGTTTTATAAAATAAATTATCAATTTTTATTTTCTTTCCAGGTAAGGAGAGATGAGCATAATACGCGGAAAATATAAAACATGTAAGTTTTAGTCATACAATTATTTATAAAAAGTTAAGGTTTATTAAAAACATAATGTGAACCAAATTGGTTCAAAGCATTAGAAATTTTAGTTTAAATTCTACATTAAAATTTGTTTTTCAATTTAGAAATTAGGTAGAATATAATAAATTATAGCTGATGGTACATTTTGTAATTATTTTTTTTTTCGGAACATCGTCTAAAGCTCATGAATCTATAATCATATTGATTAACATATAAAATTTTAGTATGATGGGTTAAAAAGGATCTTTATCCGTCGTTTGCTCGAATACACAAAATACGAGGAACGACCCTTTCCAACTTTGGCCATATTTCAGGATTTTCAAGTGTTAATTTCTAGAAATTTTCAACTATTTTGAGTTTTTGAAGCTTTTTTCTGAAGAGGCGCTGGGTTGCAATGCGTGGGTGCCACTCGAAAAAACGGTTCTTCTTTTGAGGTAAACCAAGTTATCGAGCCATTTTCGTAGGAAGTGAAATGCTCCTCAACAAGTTCGTGCCCCATCGATTCAAATCAATGTTAATTCGAAAGTCTTTCGAGTAAGCCGAATGTGAAAGTATTTCCCAATTAATTGCTTCCAATATTTCCATGACCGATTTTGCTTTATGTGATTGCGCATTATCATGAAGCAAGAAAACTTTGTGTTGCCTTTTATCATATTCTGGCCGTTTTTCACGCAAACCTCGATTGAAATTGATCATTTGTTGTTGGTAGCGCTCAGTATTTACGGTCTTACCAGGTTTTAGCAGCTCAAAATAAATCACACTTGCAGTCGATGTCGATGGTTGTCCCATCAACCCAAAACATTTTGCGCTGTGGATTCTCAAAATAGATCCATTTTTCATCACCAATCACAATTCGTTTAAGAAATGACTTTTTTTGTATTTGGCGAGCAACATTCCGCAAGTGGTTTTTCTATTTTCCTGTTACCTTTCATTCAGTTTATGCGGGACACATTTTCGCAGCTTTTGGATCTTTCGTGTCATCCTCATCCAACAATGTTTGCAATTCACTGACTTCAAACTTTTTTGGTGGTGTGCCACGTTCTGTGTTTCTCACGTCAAAATCACCACTTTTAAATTTATTAAACTACTACTAGCATTGTGATTTACCAAGAACAACCTCACCGCAAGCTTTGACAAGCATCCGATGTCATTATGCAGTAGTTTTCTTCAAATGTTAAAAAAACAAGAAAAATCGTCCTCAAATCCTAACATGTAGGCACCAAACTTGTCATTTTTAACTCGTAAAAAACTTGCGTTATTGTATACAAAACTTGTTTGGTTATGAATTGGGTATTATTGACAGATGTCAAAAGAGAACAATGGCGCCGATGCCGTGGTTTGTCGAAAGGCACATTAACAGGTGGCGCCATTTATTGGTAAATTCCGGTTTCATACCTACACACCTGATATTTACATATCGCTGTTCGATATTATTCCACAACATACACTCGTGTTTTTGTTATTTCTATAGTCCCCTTCGCATGGAATGTCATTCTACAATCAAATTTCCAGATCAGTACCGGAGAAATGCACTTCATCCGGTAACATCGTCACACTAAAATTTATTGTCTATGGTTCGGGTCGGGTCAATGAACTTTGAGGTGGTAACGTGTTGGTCTATACCTTAACCATTCGTCGACCGAGTGTTTTATTTGTGCAGAGATTACGAATTCCGTAACAATATATAAATTTAAATGGTTATACAAGATGTCACATCGATAGCAAGCCTCTAATGGACATGTGTGCCGACCACTTTGTAAGTAGTCGATGGAATTGATATAATTTGTTTTTGAAATGTCGTAAGACCTAAATAAAAATGTAGTGATTATATAATTTTATTTACATATTAGAATCTATCTTCGTTCTGACATTTCAAAAACAAAATATATCATACCTAACGATTGTTTGTGAAATGTTGGAATTGCAAAGGAATACCAAAACAGAAAAGGATTTACCCCAGTGGCACTATTCTGGCAATTCCCCGGGAATAGAGAATTGGGGAAAGATTTTATATGTAATTTTAGTTCAAATATTTTTTTTCTGGCTTGCTGAGGTAAAAAGCTAATGCTAATTTTTTTCAAAACAAAATAAAATTGGGAATAATTTTCCCTACCAATTTAGGTATGGAAAAATTATTCCCAATTTATAAATATTTATATGGAACTTTTTTCGTCAGTAGGCCGGAAAAAATATATTTGAACAGAAATTACATATAAAATCTTTCCCTAATTCCCTATTCCCGGGGAATAACCAGAATAGTGCCACAGGTGGTACAACATTTTTCAAATTGGCTAATCCACACTCTTCGAAAGTCGGTTTCATAAATTCTGGATGAAACCACTTATTCCAAATTAGTTAAATCAATTTTGAAAAGTAGAAGCAAAAGCAGTTCTGCAACTGATATCTTCAACGTTGGTAGCAATAAAATTGATGGAAATTCTAATATAGAGAAAGAAAATCAGGCAATAATCTCCAATCTCCATCGCGAGTTAATCTGCCTAAAAACAGATAACACAAATTCAAAAACAGAAAATAAAACAATAGACAAAGAACCGTCAGAGAACGAAGTACAACCTAAAAGAGACACAAGTACAAAAGACTGAATACTCAACGGACGAGAAAGAGTTAGATAGGGAAACTAACTGGATGTTGAAGGAGGGAAAAGCTAAACAAGACAAGAGAAATAAAAAAGGAGAGCTGAGTCCTCACCAGAGGTAGGTTGCCGAAAGGCAACCAGCTGCCAATGGTAAAAGCCCAAGCACCGACTTTTATAGTTGGAGTAACCAACTATTCACAAACCTAAAGTATAATGAGTACTGTGTTATGGAACAAGTATACAAAAGCACTGATCTGAACAATATTGTATGGAAGATTAACATTTCTAATCCAAATGCATACAAGAAACTTCAAACATCAAGGTAATGGCCGGAAATCCCTGGTTTAGATCGAAGTGAAGGCGTTGATGCTATTAGATGAAACGATGGTCGTTGATAAGTTAAACTGATTGGTTAACGCAGTAGTTACTTTGGGTGTTGAAAAGTGGCCACGGTCTGGTTTTTTAATATGCGTGGATAATTGGTTAATGGAAGCACCAGCAGGCCAAACATCAGAATTGTTAAGCAGGTCAAAATCTGCCTCCTTCAAACCAATTTCAGACGTTAGCTATGTGATCGGTTGAGAAAGATGGATCGTTTGACAGGCACTGAGACAGTTTTGATAAAGTTGATGGGAGACCACGACCCTACAATAACTTGCGGCGGCGTCGATATATCATGGGCATTGGAATTAGACTTGACCACTTTATTTGATTTATTTATTTATTTTATTTTATTAATATTAAAATGTGTGTAAACTATAAAGTTTTTGTACAACAAAGAAACAGAACAAACAACAAAAATAACAACACAACATAACAACAATTAAACATGACATAATATAAATTACAAGCATAATATATACAAAATATGTACATTATATATATATACATATATACAACTATATATACACTATATCCACTATTTACAAAATCAATTTCAATCATTTTTTGTTAAATACTTAAAAACCTTAGTTTTAAAAACGTTAACTGAACTAACACGTTTTAGTTCCAGAGGCAAGCTGTTCCATGTGATAATCAGGTTCATTAAACAAGAATGGTTATAAATATTCGTCCTATTTATAGGCAAGTTGATATTACCTGTACGTAAGGACGTAGAAAAATTTAACTTTTCATATAAATATGTCGGAAGTCCCGATTTAATAATGCGAAATATAAAAACAGCAGTTCTGTAACAGTAAAACTCAACTAAGTCACATCCCAAAATAGAATCTTTAAAAGCCGAAATATGATCAAACTTGCGGAGGTCATGAACATATAGTGTGCAATTATTAAATGTTATCTGAAGTAAATGCCTAGCAGAACTATCACAATTATTAAATACTACATCACAATATGTAAAAATTGGTATAATTAAACTTTTAACCAAGAATATCCGCCGATTAATGGGACAATTTTTTTTTTAATAATCTAAGTGAATACAAACTATAATTCACACGTTGACACAATGAATTAATGTGATCATTCCAACTAAGTTTAGAATTTAATATTAATCCCAAGTTGTTAATATTTGGAGCAAATGAGATTATATCATTATCCAAGAAAATTTCGGGCATCATATTTAGAGAATTACCTCTGGTCAGGAATAATGCTTTACTTTTACGCGCATTAATGGAAAGTGAATTATTTTTAGATCACATCGAAATATTTCTAAGGTCAGCATTAAGTTGCATAACAATCTCATTTAACCTTGAAAAGTCGCCACCAATATAAAATTGCAAATCATCAGCATAAAGATGAAATCGACAATTTACAATATACGAAGGAAGATCATTAATATAAATAGAAAAGAGTAAAGACCCCAATATAGAACCCTGAGGTACACCAGTGATTACCTCACACATATCAGAAACATCATCACCATGCCTAACAAATTGTTTACGTTTACTCAAATAAGAATGAAGTAAACTAATGGCAGAACCCGAAAATTTATAATATAAATGTAATTTTTGAAGCAAGGGTATGTGATTAACACAATCAAATGCCTTTGAAAAATCTAAAAGGACTAAAATAACAAAAGAGTTTCCCTTATCTAAAATAGTTGATAAATCATCAACAATATGCACAAGTGCTATGGTTAGATTTATAACCCGATTGGAATTTGCTTAACAAATTAAACCTGTGCAGGTGTTCATTAATTTGAATTTTCATTATCTTCTCAAGTACCTTCGATAAAGCAGGTAATATACTTATCGGCCGAATATCATCAGTACTGCTAATTACATCCTTCTAAGGAAGAGGAATGATAGAAGCTATCTTCCAAAAATTAGGAAAAACAGATTTCGTCAAACACTGGTTCATAATGAAAGTGATTTGAGGTATAAGAATAAATCAATAAATAATTTTATTAATTTGAAATTTACCTTATCAAATGCTATCATATCCGATTTGACAGTTTGAATCGCATTCAGCACCGTAGGTTCATCTACACAATCAAAAACTAAAGTATCGTTACCGGAACAAAAAAAAAATCAGAATGAGGTAAGGGCAGAACACCTTTACAGTCAGTTAATTTACGGATCCCATTCAAAATTTCTACAGCAGAAAACACAATAGGTGTTTCACTTGATTTACATGAAACACCGAGTGATTTTAATTTATTCCATAATACTTTAGAGTTATTAACATTACCAAAATAAAATAATTGTTTAGCTTTTCTAATAGCTTTGTTTGTTGTATTTCTAAAAAATTTAAATGATACAAGGTCATTCTGTAAACCAGATCTCTTGAAGGATTTGTAAGAACGCTCTCTACATTTAATTAAATCCAAAATATTAGCGTTTAACCAAGGAGCAGAAAAGCATTTGTTAATAATTCTTTTGCGAGGAACACAAATGGAATCCAAATATATAAAATTTGAATTAAATGCATCGAGTAAATTATTTACATCAGAAAACCAGTAAAGATTTGACCAGTCTTATGAACAGAAACAGTTTATAAAATTTTCATTATTAATAGCTTTATAATCAGGAACATAGATATATGAAATTTTATCTCTGACTCAACTAAATTTATAACTGGCAAAAATTAAATCATGATCAGATATGGCAGGAACTGCAAGCTGTCCAAAAGATATAATATTTTCTTTGTCAAATTTATATAATATTATTAAATCCAATAAGGTATTTTCTAATCTAGTTGGTCCAAACGGTAAATAATACAAGTTGTATAAATTTAAACAATCAGTAAATTTATTACTAACCAACATATTATAGTTAAAGTCACCACAGCAAACAATTTTTACATACTGGGATAAGTATTGAGAAAAAGTCGTTTGTAAATCATCAATATCCTCAGGACGAGTTGGTGGTGGATTATAAATAATCAAAATAAGAATTTTACTACCATATCCCTCAAGTTCCGATGCTAAAACTTCCAATTTACCAAATGCTCAAGCAAATAATTTCTTTATATTTAAAGTATCGCGGAAATAAAGGCAAACCCCACCCCAACGTGTATTATTCACTCGATCAGAACGGATAATTTTATAGTTATTAATGCGAAGTGACTGGCTTGTAATTCTACTGTTAAGAAATGTTTCAGTTAAAGCAAGAAAGTCAAATTTGTGCACGTCCAACAAAATACAAACCTCATCAAAATGCTTTACTAAGCTACGAACATTTAAATCGCCAAAACTAATACAAGAATGAATACCTACCTGATTATCACTGAATCCGTTGCTGCAGGCTTTGGAAACATCTCCCGCAGAGGCATATTTCACCGAAAATTTTTCTTTTTGAACTGCCTAATAAGAACACCAGTAGGCCAGGTATTAGGATCAAGTGCTTTACTACTAACAATAAGTTCAGAGCTGATGCCAACTTTAAAACATACATAGTCCAACAAATCACGATTTCGATTTTTTGGCATTAATTTAATAACTTTACAGTTGGTAACGCCAAAACATGTTTTAACGAGCGCAGAAATGTTATCATCAGTAACCGATGGATCAAACTCAGAGATGTGAAGCCATAGCATTGGAACAAAAGGTTTAATTCCAAAATCAAATTGTAGATTTCTAGTAGCACAAATTTGTCCATTATAGCGAACTTGTTGATTATCCAAACGATTGTTTTGAAAAATTGCAGTAATGTTCCCAGAGGAAGTAGAATCCGTCGTACAGTTCTCACTCGAAGAAAATGGAGCTAGTTGCGAACTTGCTTGCGGAGTTAAAAACGTTTCACAGAGCAATCCGGTAGTTCGATGACTATAATCTTCACCAGATACAGAAGGGGATATACGATCAGCATGTTACTTCCATAAATGAATTACTGGATACATTTAGAATTTCCAAGGGTTCGGGAACACTTAAAACTACATGCGGAGTAATCATCGTATCACGAGCAGCACACAATCCAACATCTGACTCAATATGACGGCGATAGTTAATATCCTCACTGGTATCACAAGAAGAAACAGCATCAGCAGATAATACCATAGATGAGCATATAGACAATGCAAATGAAACGACAGGCTTCACCAAGCAAACAATCCAGGATTCTACTAATTTGATTTTTATTGGAGGCCAGCTCATCCATAATATTTACAAACCCATTTTGCACCATATCGTTGTTGTTAGCGCTATTAACATCAATTAATTTGTTGAAGGTGTTATTTTTAATAAGGTCCCTACAATCATTGCAGAACCACATAATATTAGGGCATTTACTAATCACATTACATGCCGCACGATTGACACAGGCACACTCATAGTGGAAATTTTTACCACACAAACGAGAGCAATATATCATAGTATGATCTGTAAATTGTAAATAACATTTACCACACTCCATATTGCTTTCAAAAATATCCCTTAACGTATAACGGGTAACACAAAAAGTCTATGTATGCACTAATTTAATATTAACACTCACTTAAAGAAGTCACGATACACACTATATACACTTATTATATACAATAAATTGGCACACAAGAAAAATTAACAACATTAACTAAATTTAAATATAATTATTAAAAATTATTTAATTATTTTTCAATTGAAAAAACAAATAGCACATCCAATCACTTAGCTTACTCGAAATTCGTTCAAACTTCGTGCACCACTTTGACCAGACACCTCCGATTCACTTTTCTTTAAGTCCAAATTGTCAGCGGCTTTGTCAACTATCACAACAATTTTCCTCAAAATCTTGGACATGTTATTGTTTGGATATACTGTCAGTTTATCGTGAACAATTTATCGTGAGCAATTTATCGTAGAACAATTTATCGTAGAACAATTTATCGTGGACACAATTTATCGTGGAATCAATTTATCGTGGAACAATTTATCGTAGAACAGTTTATCGTGGGCAATTTATCGTATAACAGTTTATCGTCGACAATTTATCGTATAACAGTTTGGAACAGCTTTAGTATCGCAGTCAAATTTTTTTGACAGTCTGAGCGACGGTAGCACCACTTTGACCAAGAGCGGAACTGTTTATAACTAAAAATGTGACTTTGCTTAGCATTTTAGACCTAGCGCCATCTATTGGAATAAAAACGAACTAAAATTCTAAAAAAATACGTTAAGACGTGCTAAAAAAATTTAATAAAAAATATTGAATCTCATTTAAAAATAAATGAAATTTAATATTTTTTATGAATATATTAAATTGAGAGTGGGAGTCGCACTGCGTGCCGCACGTAGGAGCAGATTATATAGAATCTATTAATGACACCTACGCTCTTCCCCGTAGCCCTGCGGGGCTCTTTAGATTTTAATTTCGGGGGGCGTAGGAGCCGGGATCTTCAAACATGTCGCACTGCGTGCCGCACGTAGGAGCGGATTATATAGAATCTATTAATGACACCTACACTCCTCCCTGCAGGCCTGCGGGCTCTTTATATTTTAATTGCGGGGGGGCGTAGGAGCCGGGGGGGCGTAGGATCTTTAATCGGTTAAGAAACTACCGAGTTCCGTCCCACATGGCCATATTCCCGAACTTCTTCCCAAAATCATTCAATAATTCCATTTCCATCCAACATACCAAATCCCATTATAATCAGTTAAGAAACTACCGAGTTCCGTCCCACATAGCAATATTCCATAACCTCTTCCAAAAATCATTAAAGAATCCCACTAATATTTTGATACCACGCATAAAACCTTTCTACGATAAATTGTCCACGAAAAACTGTTCTACGATAAATTGTCCCACGATAAATTGTGTCCACGGTAAATTGTGTCCACGATAAACTGTTCTACGATTAAATGTTCACGTTAAATTGAAACACGATAAATTGTTTACGATAAAGAGACCGTCACCCTATTGTTTGTGGTCACGGATATGGAGCAGTAGGCGTAAAAGCAAATTCTGGTGTATTTTTTAATTGAGTTAATCGCAGCACGATCAAGCCCGCTACAATCGTAACAAAATTGACAATCACAAAGATTACATGAAACGATGTCCGTAAATGTAGCGGATTTTTTTTTGCACGAGTTGCAAGACATTCTAATTGAATGAAATTAAATTAACAGCTATGCACAATTTACCGCAGATTGTTTGAATTGTCACAAATTATCTTCAAATATCACAATAGGCAATGTTGGTAACATACAACAATTTTTTTTCATTTTTCTTAATAACTGTAACCGGAATGATTGCTCCATGACATTTAAATAACAAAAGCTTCCTATGTGTAATTTCATTTGGAATAAATTTATTACAAAGCTCCGGAAAAAATATTCCTTTGAACGCAAAACCCCCAGGAATTTTAATTTTATATTTTACGTTTCTAATTAGTTACGACGTTACGAGGTGGAGCACACCGAACGACAAAAACAAAGATATCACAATTTAAGAAACCAACAAACAACTACAATAAGCAAAGAAATATAAATAAAAAAAAACTTTTATGGTTCTATTTACTTCATTTTATACATTCTGGTCTCTAAGTTATGGAAATTCTTGGGTTTTACATTTTCCTGATTTTTTCCGAGAAAATTTATATAAATAAAAAAAAAAAACTTAAATTTTTTTTTATTTAATTTTTGTATACATACAACCATATATAGACAATATAATGTCTAATCTACAATATTATTTTTATTTTTTATCTTATTAATTAAAAGAATAACAACAAATACATATAACAAACGAGAAGCTGGATAAATACACAAAACCCAACAAGTCATAATAAATAAATTTAAATCAAGTTTTAATTTGGGATGTGGGCGGCATCTTTCTATGTGTATGTATATGTATACAAGTATTATATGGATACAATTTATATTTTTATAGTTTTCAAAAAACTATAAAAAAGTTTTAATAAAAAAGTTTGTCGAAAAACTTTTCTTAGACATTAAACGTCAAAGTTAATATTTTTTTTTCTATTTGTTTTCGAAAGCTTAATTTTTGACTCTGACATAGAATTATGTGTGCGGATAGATTGCATGGCTCTAGTATTTATAGTCGAATAGTTTGTATAACGTTATATATTGGTGTGAGTGATTTTTCATGTAACAACATCATAAAATCATTGGACTTGTATCACAAGCTGCATTACTTTGATCAAAAAATAAAATGTATCCAAAATTTTATTTTAACAATAACCGGTAAATACCAATACCAAAAAAGTGTGGGATTTGTTCTGTAAAGTTTAGTAACGTTTAACTTTTCATCAAAGACGAAGTTATTCTCCCGTAATACTATAGGATTTTTTTCACATAACAATGTGTTTAGAACAAAGGTGTCTGTGATCAATACGTTTTAGTCAAATATCTGTAAATAAAATTTTTGTTGGTGAACTAATTTAAAAAGATCAAACAACAGAACTAACCAGCGTGGTCACAGTTGGGAACTTCTCAAAAATTTGTATATCCCGATGATAGTTCAAATTGACCAGAATTTATTACAGAAATACACAAATTTGCGAAGCAAGGAAAACGGAGGAGCACCTGCGCCAACAACTGACGGACATTGACTCGAATATGTGAAAAGTTCATCAAAGCAGATTCACGGATGAAGGACGACCTCTTTAATAACGGCAATACTCATCAATATTGGAACGAGCAGGAATTGATCAAGCAATTTTACGCCAATCACCGAGCTGAGCTAAAAGGAAAAATTAGAAGAGAACGGTGTGATCATTACAGAATGATGATCAACAATTCGTTAGGTTTCATGGGTGTTATCACCCATATGGTCACGAGCTGCACCAACTAAAAGAGTATCACAAATCGAGCAAATGCATAAAGAATACAAGTAGATGCTACCACAGAAGAAGAAGCCAATCAAACTTACTTCATCAAGGATTACTACTCAGTATTAATCAACACCATGTGCGAAATTTAATGACGTTTGAAAACTCTTGGTGAATCAATACCAACATAAAAGCAACAACAATAAAATAAAAAATTCGGCTCCATTCAACGCATAAAGCTTCGTATACAACATCCTTATCCCATATTGGCACATTAGGGTTTAAACCGGTACTACGGCTTGACCATTCCAGGAGCTCAAATTTCATAAGTTTCATGAAATCAATTAAATGCTTAGATTTGTGTTTTGGATCAGCTAGGTTGCATATTTTCTTTAGCATACGGTAGCATTTGCTTCTTTAATATCTCAGTATAGATAAAACGATCCATAGTCCCTTCCATTCTAACTAAAGGCCCAACTTATTGGCGAGATAAACACCCACAAACCATAATTTTGCCACCTCCATGGTTAACTGTATGGGTATTTTGTGTCGAACATTAAATCTTTTGTTTACAGGAAGTCTCACATACCGTATTCCATCGAAGGACACTAAATTAAATTTGCTCATCACTCCACAACACATTGGACCATTCTGAACTCGTCCATGATCCGTGCCGTTTAGCAAACTCCAGACGCAGCTTCCTGTTCTTTGCAGAAATCAGAGATTTTTTGCTTGGACGTCGTCCATGTAATCCGAACTTTTTTAGTCATAATTCTCTTGTAACTCATTTTTTATTTGCACAGCCGATCATCGGACATCACTCGTCGATAAGCTATCTTCCCTGTGGGACTATTCTGGTAATTCATCGGGAATAGGGTACTGGGGAAAGAATTTACATGTAATTTCTGTTTAAATATTTTTTTTCCGGCCTTCTGTGGCACTATTCCGGCTTTTCCTTGGAATAGGGAATTGAGAAAAATATTTACATATCATTTTTGTCCAAATTGTATTTTTCTGGTCGACTAAGGGAATAAGTTTAGTGTTAATATTTTTGAAACAATTGTTTCAAAAATATTAACACTAAACTTATTCCCTTAGTCGACCAGAAAAATACAATTTTAACAAAAATGATATGTAAATATTTTTCTCAATTCCCTATTTCAAGGAATTTACCTTAAGGTAAATGGGAAAATATTTTTCCCTATAAAAATTTTGTGGAACAAAAGTTTCCCAAATAATTTTGTTTTGAAAATTTTTGCAATAAACTTATTTCATCAGTAATCCAGAATAACACAATTTGGACAAAACTGTTTTGAAAATATTTTTCACAATACCCTATTCCCAGGGAAAGCCGGAATAGTGCCACTGAGGAGAAAAGTTTGATGTAAATATTTATAAATTGGGAATAATTTTGCCATACCAAGATAACAAGTATAGACTCGTATAAATATTTTTGATCGCTACTGTATGTTTTGGAATATGCTGAACTATAGAGGATCAAAACAACAATTAAATGAAAAAATCTGGGATTGGTATTTTGATGTTGAGAAAAAAAAATTAAAAGCATTTCCGTCTTATACAAGTTTAAATATAAAAAACTGGGATGAGATGAAATAGTATTGTCTAAGGATTTTTTCTTTTTTTTTGGGATGAAAAACTGGGCTAACTTCACATGCTTGCGAAATCAACAGAAGCAGAAACCTCGGAATACAAAGCGTCATTAGGAAAATTCGAATCTAGGAATTTACTTCGGCTGTTGCTAGTAGGATTTAGTAGAGTTGTTGGTATTCCATCATAGTAGTCTGTGATTGATAATGCTCTTGCGCTCGGAGAAGATTGTGCTAAGGTGCCGTCAATATATATCCAAAAATTTTCGGCTTCATCTCTGATATTGTAGTAGTTGTGGTAATAAATCTCAGGTAGATTGGTGTTAGTGCGCATTACTTGTTGTAACGGTGTTATAACGTAGGCACTTCGCAGACCGAAATCTCGAAGTGAAGTAACTACGCCATTGTTATTCATAAAATAGTTACGTAATTGGGAACGTACACGCCCGCGAGAGTAAGTAATGGATTAGCAGTTGCTTACGCTCAACTCCAGGCTCTATACCTTATAAAAACTGTTCGAGACTTGTAATAAATTTGAATTAGTGGTGATTCAGATGGAACTATAAATCTTTATGTCGTCAGCGTATGCGGAGATGGACGAATTCCTATTAACACCAGCTAGGTAAAATGAAGAGAATGGGCTCCAAATGGTTATCTTGGGGCCCTTCAGATGTGGTTGTGAAAGCAGATAATATTAATGGTCTGAAGATCATCTAATACTTTCTGTTTCTCAGGTGTGAGTCTCTCCACAGCAGAAGTTGCGTTGTAGACCCTAGAGCTCTGCCCTTAAATATAATGATTTTGTAAGAAGCCCTGTCGAATGCTTTACGAAAATCTGTGTTAGCTGTATCTACTTCATTCCTACTTTCGTAACATTCAATGTAGTTGATGTAAACTCAGTGAGGTTTGTAATCTTGGAACGAGCTTTTAGGTCTAAAATTGCTAATGTCCGATTTGCAAATTTTTCTACCGTGAGTGGTTCTTGAAAAACGACCGTAAGGGCGTTAGCCATTACACCATTGCATTTTTTAAGATTATGGTACTGCAATTCATCACGACCGCATGAAAAATCACCTTTTAAGTTTGTAATTTTCCCAACCACAGTGTCGTAATTATAAATGTTAATGACATAATTTTAAGAGTGGTATTTTTGCACATTGTGTATTTTACGATAATAATTTTTAAACAGATCAATGGCATCTGAGTGTAAGATACAATCATGTTTTTCAGTTCGCTCTGTATTCACCAGTAGTAGTCTAGAAGATAACTCTACTGTTACGGCAGTAGAGATAGTGCCCGATTTATGATTTTTTATCAAATCACACCACTTGTAGGGAGATGCTGATTGAATCTTAACTGATCAAAGTGTGCATGATGCCACAACTATAAAGGTACACACGTGGTTTGAGCTCAATTTTTATTGACTCGTTCTTAATTTATTTTATATTATTAAACAATAAATAAAATCAAAATTTATTCATTTTACAAAATTCTAACATGTGTGTGCTAAAGATTTATGGCATGCTGAGAAAGAAGCAAATTATTTCGGATATAAAAGTAATATAAAAAATTCTACCTCATTTCCTCACTTCCTTCCCTTATAGTATACCATTATGATAATAACACCATCACAGATCAAAATCAAACACTAAATTCCGCTAGGCAACAAAATATTATCTTCTTGTCTTCATATTTTATTTTAAAACGTTGTAATTGAAATCAAAAAAATATGTAAAAAATACAACAAAAAAAAATTGCTTAACAAAAATATTTATGTTCATTTTAATTTCCAGATTTTATTTTATTTTTTATTTTTGCTTTAATCTGAAGAAAATTATTAAATTTTCCATTTCAAATAAATAAAAGATTAATTTGTACGCGCAATTTCCTTCTTCTTACCAAAAATTAAAAATCAGCAACAGTAAATATTCGTGTATATTTTTAAAATTTATTACAACAACAATAATATTGTTGGTACAACGAAACGAATACACATCGAAAATTATTAGAAGAAAATTTATTAACATTTCCACGTTATTTTTAAATCTGTATATAATACACAAATTAACATTTTATCGGTATAAATTCACGTTTGCAAATTTTCTGTTGTACAGACATTTCAAGAGAGATAATTTTAATTAATTTACTTTCATATTTTCAAATTTCTTGAATATACATATTATGTAGTACTGTCAGGAAACATAATCGCACATTTTTAAACTGAAACGAAAAATTTTAATTATACAGGTGTACCTTGATTGGCGTGATATTTACGGATATATTACAAAGTAAGCAATGTACGGACGATGGGAATCACAAAATCAGGTAAAGATCAGGTTAGTGTGGTTGATTTCCTTTGTTGTAGTATGCCAGCATTTTGCAAAATCCTAGTTCACTACCAGGTTGGTTGGTCTATCTGTAAATAATGTTATTCTAAACCACTCTCTCTCTCTCTCTCTCTCTCATTCTTTCTCTCTATCAGCTATTTCTCTCTTTTCTCCCTCAGCTATTTCTCTCTAGCTTTCACATTCCTTGAAGGGATTTTGCCGGCTACACAGCGGTCCACCAAACCACATCCATATTATGTGGAGGTGTTATGCGATGCCGTCGCTCCTGCATGGTAAAGGTTTTACTGGCTGTTGTTGGAATCATTTATGGCGGACCTAGTCACCACAATTATTAAGGTTATTATTCAATTCAATTTTCATTCAAAAATTCTGAAATTTAGTTGTATTTTCATTTTAAATACGAACTGGAATATTATTTCAAATCAATATTTAAACGAAATTAAATAAAATAAAATTTTAATAATTTAAAATATTTGAAAAATCCACTTAAACTGCGAACAAAATTTTATTTTGATATTAAAGATTTTTCACTAAATTTCATTCGAATAAAAATAAAATCTGATTTTAAGTTGGAAGTTCGATTTCAGTTGTAATTTATTAATATTGAATTTCACTCAAAAATAAATAAAAAAATAAATTGTGACTAAAAGTTAAAATTTTGAGTAAAGTTTTATGATCAAATTTAGGGATTACTGTATTTGGTTTAAATAGAACAAAGTTTGGATAAAAATATCATTCATCTAATTTCATAGCATTCAAATTTCACTCAGTCTGACGAACACTGTTGATAATAATTAGAAGTGCTTATTACTGTTCGAACTCAAAATTTTAATTTTGAAAACATTACAACGCTATTGATAGATGTAATCTTGAAGATTGTGACGACTCAATTTTTCAATGAATCTGAAATAGATCAAAATATTTTGAGAAACGAATCTTAAATTAAATAGTTCTTTTCGTCAAAAGGAACATTATTTCTAATAAATATTAAGGATAAAGATAAATTAATTTAAAATTTTACTCAAACTCTGAACGAAATTCAGTTTTGATACGAAGGGCATTTCTAATGATTCCAATAAAATTAAAATTTTATTTTGATGTACAATTTTTCGTTTTGAATGAACAAATTTTTCACTCAAAAATAAAGTATGACTAAAAAAAACTTTTATATATAGATCCAAATTTCACTCAAAAATTAAATTCTTTTTTAAATTGCTCTGTGTGAAAAAACTGAGTTTTGACTTCGATTTTAAACAACTAAAATAATTGGTGTGCCTAACGCTATTAAATTAGATTGAAAAAGTTTTTAAGTAAGAAAACAAACCAAGCCGAATTTTGGTCAAAAAATGGGAATAAAAATTATGAGAAAATCAGTTGTTTTACTTACCTACTAGACCTAAAACATTAATTCATATAACTGTTTGACACAAACAGCGGAACAATTTAATATTTACGTCTAGTACGTATGTGAAATAGGGGTAAAACTCGTAAATTTTATTCCCGTTTCTCGACCAAAATTGGGTCCCAGATTTATTAGAAAAGTCGAGTTTTGATCTTAGGGACCAATGAATTGAAGTCAGCAAATTGCAATAATCTATTTCCACCGATTGTTTCTTAGTAGTCAAATAAATAAAGAAAATTTCCAAACAAATTTGAAAAACGATTAACACTAGAGATACGAAGCATTGATATACCTATCTCTACCAACCGGTCATTTTGACCTGAACATCATTTGAAATAAAAGATTTATAATTATAATTTACTGAGTTCTTTAGAAGCATGTAATTCAATGTTTACTTGTTATTTACATAACTTTTATACATAACATAATACATTTAAGTATAGTAATTTCATTTTTAACTTTTATTTTCACAAACTGAATTCTTTTTAAATGTACTAATCCCACAAGCATATTTTTTGCAACCAACAGAGATTTTCGTGGTTTTATTGTCGTTGCAAAATTTGACAGCATTTTCGTGTAGTATTTTCAATTTTATCTATCATCAGTAGTTCATTTAGCTTTCTTGGTTCGAATGAATCGTGATAGCCAAGACAAAGTTCTTCTGCTGATTGGAATAAAAAGTCTTTTCTGATAATATTTGTTCCCGTTAGTTCTTTGCGCAGAACCCAAGCATTACCATATTTCCAGGTATATCGAGGATATTAAAAACTACTTGTAAAGGCCATCTCCGAGAGCCGATATAGAAGGGCGAATTATTTGAGAGTCCAGTTTCATCACCAGAAGAGCTTTCATTTCTATATTCTCGTAGTTTTTGTTTTTTTGAACTGCTTGCCATTTTAGAATAAAAATTTAGATAAAAAATCAAGATTCAAGAATAATGGGAATTTATAAAAAAAAACATTACCTTTCACGATATAAAACACAGCCTATGATTTCTACTATTTATCGCAATCACTCGAAATAAAATTGACTGATAATAAAATAGGCGAATACTCAGCTTATTTGTAATCTCTGTAATGGTTTTAGTTAGCCACAAAGCCAGCAACATACTAATACAAAATGTATGCAAAGAATTATATAAAACCAAAGAGAGGTCCCACCCTATCATAAAACAAGAGAGGGGAGACATTAAAGAGAAATTAAGAATAATTTAGAAAAAAATTGGAGAATATGTAAAGCCGTTATGTTAATCTGTAGAATTATTTGAAAATATTCAAAGTAAACTGAAAAATTACAAATATTAACACTTGAAATTCCAACCGGTCATTTTGAAGCGTATTTTTTTAATGGCTTAACTGATTTTCGTAAAACAAAACTTTTTTGATAGTTGAGTGTTTTATATTTACAAGGACACCTTAATCATTAAAATCTATACAGTACTTTTCAAATTAAAACAATCGTAGCAAAATGCGATGTTTTGGTGTAAATAATTGGCGTGCTGCAATCTCCTGTACAATACCATGTTTACCGATATTTACCATCAGTCACTTATCAGACGATCTGAACAAATCTCTATCAGTTTCATTCGTTGTTTCCTCAAAATTATGAATAATACTCCAGAAAAAGCCGCACAAGTAGTCGCTTTATGCAAGAAGGGCGCAATCAACGAGAAGTCGTTCGTCAGCTAAACATGAATAAACCCGTTCTCTCAAGAGTATCCAGAAGGTTCAGGAAACTGATACCTTCAATCGGAGACCACATACCAGCCGGTATCGGTGTTCATCTGAGAGGAACGATCGATTTATCGTCGTAATTTCACTGCGGAATCGCCATCCTACAGGCGAGAGCTAAGACAAGTTCGAGGTGGAGCTATTAGTCACTTAATGGACAGTAAGAAGACGCTTGAAGGAAGCCAATCTCACTCAAAGACGGCCTAGTAGAAGTCCAAAATTGACAGCACCCCACCGGAAAGAGCGACTCGAAGTTTTACGCGAACACATAAATTGAAACAGCAATGTAGGTTCGTTCTATTCACTGACGATTGTAGAATATGTCTCTATCCTAGTGATCGAAGAGGCTGGGTCTACCGGTGTCCAGGAAAGCGATTTTTGCAGTGCTGTTTTGTTAAAACAGTGTCGTACGGCGGCAGTTCCTGGATGGTATGGGGAGACATATCGCTTGAGGGAAAAACAGATTTTGTTTTCGAACATGGTGGAGGCCGTAGTGGAGGTCTGACCGCTGAATCATATATCGTGGACATCCCCTTCGACCATGTAGCGCCCTACGCAGGATATATAGGGGAAGATTTCATATTGATGCTTGACAATGCAGGGTGCCGCCCCGAAGGCAAAGTGGTCAGCATGCTTGCTCTAGCAACCGGAGGTCCCGGGTTTGATTCCCGGTGGTGACAAGGAAAAAATTTCAAGGCTGGTTTAGGATCAATGAATCACTCGTTATCCGAAATGAAAATATGATTATGAAATCTCATTAGACTCGAGACAATAAAGTGGCCAGCCCTCAGTCCATACATGAATCCAATTGAGCATGGGATGAACTGAAACGGAGGGTCCAAGCCAGAAATCCGGTATCATTTAAAATCAGTAACCTCAAGATTGCGTTGGATGAGAAGTGGAGTACAATCCCCCAAGTCTTTGTCGAAACCTTAATAAGGTAATGGGGAACGGCATGCGGATCGTTCTGGACACAATGGAAGGCATTGCTTAATATTAACCAATAAAATTGTTTTTGTTTTACACAATTTTTTTGTTGTAATTTAAATATCCCCTATATTTTTTTTTTATAATCATCAATTTTGTTTGCGTTTTCATTCACTATAATAAAAAGTACTGAACCAATTTTCATGAAAATAGTATCATTTTTATAGTAAAAAGATCAAACTTTCAAAAAAATGATGTCTTTTGAAAATCGGTTAACGGGTTTTAAAAAATCGTCCTTCCGCGAGAGGTGAAGATTTGAGTCGATTTAATTGCTCGTGAGTGTATATATGTAAACTTAATTTTGTTAACAACTTTATAATGAACTGCAAATACGTATTTTCTTAAAAAAGGTTCTAATTATTTTTAAAATTGCAAGCATCAAGGGCCGTAAGTTTGAACGAAGAATAATTCACAACCAAGGATTTACCCTCGGTTTGATAAGTTTAAATGTGGATTGTTTGATCCATGGTTATTTTAAAAACCCACCGATTTCGATGCGCCTTTCGAAGGCGCCTTTATGGTTGGTGTTCGTTCGTTCGTTGTGACAATTTTTTCGATCAATCATATTGCTCAAAAATTACCATTTTTTTCTTCTGGATTTAGGGGAGATTGGTTGGAAAAATTACCGATCGAACGAACGAATACCAACCATAAAGGCACCTTCAAAGTCAGATTAACTTTATGTTATTTTTAATTTTAAATAATAACAACACGTTATCTATTTAATTAGATAAAGAAATAGAAATATTAGAAAAAAAGGCATCTTCGTCTTCTTCATCTTCATCATCATTTTCGTCAGCCAACGATTCAGATTATCTGCCTAACGAATTAAAAAAAATCAACAATTAAAGAGGGAGTGTATTCTGATTTTTACGACGAACATGAATTTTTGAGAAAATTCAGATTCACCAAAGAAGGTTTTTTATTATACATTCAATCTAATAAAAGAGGATATTATTTCCAACATATAGTTTTACATATAATTACAAACAGATGCTTAGTAACTTTTTCGTCCTTCGAGCATCTGTTTTTAACTATATGTGCGATGTGTGAAAAAACATCGCCGATTAATTGTCGTTTAAAGTTACAAATTTAAACCATAGAAAAAACCATGGATTTTCTTACCCACGGATTTTTCGAAAAAATTTTCCTTGTTCAAAATTACGGGCCTAATAGTTTCGTAGAATTACTTAGGCTTTCTGCGGTGTAAGTAGCTTATTTGCATTTATTTCTTCGGTACTAACAAAGTTGTATGTAGGAGGAAATAAGAAATAAATAAAAAAAACTAAATAAGAAGACTTTCTCTTTCTTATTTCACTTTTCAATACGATACAATACGAAGCTTTGGCGGCCCCCAGCAAAATTGTTACGAACCCCCAGGGGGACGAGGCCCCCCTGGTAAGAAACACTGGTTTAGGGTGTTTAGGACAGCGAAATTCGCCGTGGAGTACTACAAATCGAACGTACAATTTTCGGCTAAAGTTTTCTTTACCTATACATCGAGAAAATCAGGTTAGGAGTATAAATTTTTAAAATGTTTAAATGCAGGATTGTTTATTAACAGTTTTTCAACAAATTTTCACTTAAAATAAAATTTCTTATTATTTTATTCAAAATACCTACAAATGTGTAATGTTTTTCGACAGTACAAGCAATTTTTCCGGTAAAATTTTGCAATTTTACTAGGATAATTTCAAATTTTTTTTCTACTCTGTTTAAAATTGTAAATAAAATTTGACGCTTGAAGAATTGTAAAAATTCTGGGAAAGCGGGGGTTTGGGGGGTTGGACTCCCCTCCTTTAGGTAACGAATGAACGAATTAAATTTACATTAAAAAAAATTTATATGTACAAAAGTTGACTTTTTAACATTTGTGGCACTATCAGAAGAAACAATAAGAGCGATAAAAACTCTTTGATTTATGTCTGCAAGGTTGACGAAGCTAATAAAAATAAATAAAATAAAAAAAATATATTGAAAAAATAAAAAATGAAAATTTTTCCAGAAAATATTGGGTTCCCCTAAATTTTCAAAATTTATACTCCTTACCTGATTTTCTCGATGTATACGTAAAGTAAAATTACACCCAATTTTCTGAATTTTTCCTGGAATCTCCTATTAACCAGCACGCGAAGTGACCTAGCTATTAGGACCTGCCTAATAGAAAACGCGTTTGTTTGGTTCACATTGGGGGTCTAGAGTGTTTAGGACAGCCAAATTTACGGTGGAGTACTACAAATTTTTTGAATTTTTATATGAAATTTCCGGTAAAGGTCAGAAAAATTTACATTTTTGTTAAAAATTATTTTTATATAACTATTTATTCTAAAATTTGTTCTATCGAGACATAATACAAAAAATCTATACATATTTCATTGTTGTTGCTTTTTAGAGCAGATTTAGGACAAACTACACAAACGTATTGGTATGAACTAAATGCTTTTCGAATGAACTGGGTACTTCCTGTGCTTTAACCATGCATTTCTTTAACCATCAAAATATTCTAGTAAACTTTGTATACTCAGAATGGGACCCTTATCGCTGTCTTTTTTTGGTATATCACCTTCTGCGATAAGAATCTGATCTGAAATTCGTTACATTATGCTAATTGTTTTCGGCAAAAAATCCGAAACTTTGATCGGCATTGAAACATGCTCAAATATCAGATCCCTTAATTCTTGTATCGGAGACCTTAAGGATGATGACATTGACAATAGGTAATTTTAGTCTGTTTGTACGTAATTTAAGTCTGATTAGTCATTTAGAAATCATAAGACTTGGCTGGAATTACTCACACCAATGCTAGCCACCAAGGCATCGGTTTTTAAGATTTTATCTTCCTTCCAATTTAAATCGACATCGAATACCAATTTTTGCCCAACAATATAATTTAGTCATATCACGTATACACCTTGATGATAAGTTTCAGACAATATGAAATGGTACACCACATTTTCACTATATAGTTAGTGTAGTTAACAGTCTCCATCCTCTTAAATCTCATTTCCCAGGATAATTGTTCTTTCCGTATATCCGAAACACAATCGTAAACAAAAAAAAAACTTTATCCGTAATAAACATAACCAACACGTTTGATAATATGTATAAAATAAAAACCCAAGACAATGTTACACCATAATAAATCTGGACACCAAATATTTCTTCTAAAACATTAGATGAGTGTGTGCGACCGACGAAGGCAACGACGTTTTGTGTTGCGGAGGAAAATTTATAACGAAAAACAAAAAAAGGAAACAGTAAAAGGTGATGATGAACACCGTTTTACTTCTTTGCCTTGGTCGTCATCTTATATATATTTTTTTCTGGTATATAAAGGCTATATAGTTCCCTAAAAATAATTCCGTTCCATCCACACAAAGAAAAGGATGTACACCTAAAGGTCAAATGTAAGGGTAACATTTTCAATTTTTTATTTTTTTTTGTATTCTTTGGTTCGGTGTCGTGTCGTCTCTCTACTCTGGAAAAATGGGTTCATGTATTATTTAGTTAGTTATATTTTTATCTACTGGCTGTTGTTATGATTTAAAAATAAAAGAAAAACGAAACAGGATTAAAGTATCAGTTTTTCCCTTTTTTCCAAGACATTTTATAATGAATACGATGAGAAAATGTAAAAAAGATAATTTTATTAGTTGTGCTGTGCTGGCGGGGGGGGGGGGAACTCATATTACCAAATCTGGTTTAGCTAATATTATGTGACATTGAATGGGATAAGATTAAATTTGGTAAATTAAGAATTATTCTTAAAATAGAGCAAGTTTCATACCCAGTGTATTTCTTTCTTCCGACTGCTTTGGTTTCGAAACAAGAGTCACAAGGACTAATAAATTATGTCAAGCAATCGTTGGCCTTCTGTAAGTAAACAAAAGAGCATCATATGGCACTCATTTAACCATAACCTACCGGTAAGCACTATATCATCATATATTTCTGTATTTACACAAAACAAATCATCCCACTTTTCAAATTTAACCTAGTTTCCAGTTACTAACATGTGAAACGTGACCCTATGTTTTCTTAACGTGTATACCTACAGTTAAAATACATTCACAAAATCCTACACAATTACATAATTCTATGAAATCAGGAATATTTCAGAAATTTTATTCTTAGTACTTTACAGTACAGCAGAATTCGAAATATAAGGAAAATATAAAAAATGTATTTCGATATTTAAAATATTTCAAGGCAACGATGCTAGGATAGGTACGTATGTGTACCTGTGTTTTATTTTCTTACTTGGTTTAATGTTACTCTAAGTTTACGGATATAAACTGTAGTAATTGTGTCTATGCCAGCCTCTAAGGGCAGCCGCTATAAGGCGGCCTAATTGCATTTAAGTGACAGGGGAAGGGTATTTGTTATACCACTCAAAAATTTTACCCATTGCGAGATCTCGTGAAAGTTTTATTCTTGCTCTCTAGATTTTAATTTCAAATTACAATCAGTTGTTTTTGTAAAGGCGAGATATCAATGATCATCGAAGCGAGCAAATACCACGAGCACACAGGAAATCTTAGCTTCGTTTGAAAACACAGATACATCAGTATTAAGTTTATATTAGCTTACAAACAAAACAAATGTAACTATTATTTTTTTGTTGACATTTGTTACATTGACAGGCTGACATTTAATAACCCTTTTCCTGCCGAGCTGTGACTTTGGATCACAGTTTAATTTTAATTAATTATAATTTCTCCGAAATAGCTTGTATACGTAAATCATCCATATCTATTTCATCATTTACCTATTTATTTTAAGAAAAATTCTTTCTTTTGATCTTTAGTCCTATACATTCATTGTTCCAGCCCTAAATATATAAATATTACATTAACTGTCACAATGTGACTTTCGATCACGATTGTAATGCGAGTAACTCAGATTATTGAAGTATTTATAGGTCAGAGCATTTTTCGCAGTCAGTGTTTCGTGTTTCCTGTGAAATAAAAAAAAAAGACGGGAAAGGTTCGCAGCCGAACCCTATAAGCATTTTTGTTGCCTATAAAATAAAAGAAAATAGTTTTTCCACAAAAAAAATCACAAACCACCACACCTAAACATTATTATCACCCTCACCCACCATCCAATTCAAACCCCCAAAACCCATCTCACCCGCACCACCCTATACCGCACCACCCATATTGTCACCCTTTAACACCTCCATACCCACTTCCACACACTCACAAACCACCCACACAAACCCTCATCCACCAAATCCCAAATTCCCGCACCAAACCCAAAACGCCTCATCCCACCCCCTCCACCTCCCATACCAACACTCCTACCAACCCCATAACCACACTACCCACACAAAACTACATCCAGACGAGATATATTTTGATTCCACATTCACATGCTCTATGAAACCAAAATAGAATAGAAAATGAAAAAAAATCTAACAATTTTAAGGAGGGGGGTTAACAAAACCCTACTTACCTCCGAACACCCTAAACACAGAAATGTCCAAATCAATAGGGATCATTCCCAAGAATTGCTTGAACTTTTAGTGAAGAAATTAAGTTGATATCTCCATTCGTTCTCAAGTTATCGTGCACACAGACGGACAGACGGACAGACGGCAAACCGAAACCATATAGCATTTTTTTTAACAAAAATGCTTAAAAATTGTACAGTGAAGTGTAGTGTAAAGTGAAAAATGGCTAATCGCATGAAAACAGTGTCGGATCTACTAGAAATAAGAAATTCTATTGAAAATAGTAAAAATGAAAATGACGAAGAATTAATTGCAAACCCTATTGAACGTGAATCATCAGACAGTGAAAGCGACTTGTTAGAGGACGCATCAGAAATCAAGAACGAAGTCTCGGCCAATGATGATAGGGGCGAAGAAGAAAGTAATTCGGTGACCGTATTTTTTGGCAAAGATGGAACCGAATGGTCGTCGGGACCAAGCAATCAAAGCCGCACTCCCGCCCATAATATTATTAGAGGTCAAGTGAACAAAGTAGTATTGCCTCCTGGCAAACATATAGGTTGCGCGGAAGATGCTTTTTCACTATTTTTTACTGATGAAATAGTAAGCATTATTGTGAAATAAACCAACTTACAAGCCACCAAAAACCTGGGAACTAGCTGGAAGTGTACAGATCTAGTTGAAATTCGAGTTTTTATTGGATTATTGATAGATGCTGGTTTACATAAAAATGTTTTATTAGATTACGAGGAATTTTGGGATCCATTATTTGGAAGTCCAATTTAGCGAGCTTGCATGTCGAGAAACAGATTCGTTACTATATTGCGTTATATGCGTTTTGACGATAAAGTAACAAGATCAACTCGCAGAGCCAAAGATAAATTCGCGCCAATAAGAGATCATTGGGAACTAATAATGAGAAATTTGGGAAAGCATTTTAACATTAATTTCCAAACAGACAATTCGTGTCATTATACCAATTGTCTGTTAGGAATTTAATGCTTTCATGGTTTTCAAATTTGGAGTTCCACACTCAAGCACCGGGAGCTGAGGCATACTGCGCCCAACACAAACACACACAAACATTTATACAAACACCAACAAGGACAAAAGCATAAAGAAAACTGTAACGAAACTTATTATTTCCATTTCTCTGATTGCACTTTCGTTACAAGGCTTCTTTCCTGACAGTTTGCTACAGTCCTACAGTCAATTTGCAGTCCATTTAAAGATCTCACTCTGCTTAATGCGAAGTAAAGTTTGGCCGTCTTGAAAAGGTGATCTTCCTAAGTAAACGAGTGCATGATCGTCGGTACGTAACTACATTTTGTGGACTGTACATGCCGAACACAAAATTATTGGTAATTGTCTACGCTCAATTGTTCCATAATTATATTTAGCAGGAAGCTGTATAGCGCTCGGCTCAGTACCGAACGTCAGTATCGTAACATGTGGTCTCTGCGGAAATATGGCCAGATAATCTCTGTGATATTTCCAATTGCGCCGTTGACAAGACCCATTTCAACATTGACCTTCGAACGTAACATCATTTTGGCGCCAACAAATATTATCAGCTCTTTGGGCAATCCTCCAGTTTTATTTACATCTGCTGGTACGATATTAACCATGTCGACATTATCAACATTTCTTGTTGCATTAATAATTTGATCCTGTGCTCGAATTTTGAAAATACGTTCTTATTAAGCTCGATATTGCTCAAGTACAGCAAGATTTGGTCCATGTTGAGACATCTGTCATGGCTCCAACTGATGTTGTTCAACCAGATGTTGAAGATGAACTTGTTAAAAGTTCAAATGCCAAAGAAATTGTTCGAAAGACAAGATATAATATTGTTAATGTTAATCATGAAAAGAAGGTAGAAAAATTTTCATGGTTTTATCTTTTCCCAAAAGGAGTCAATGGTTTGAATGAGCAACGCTATGTTAAAATTTCACCATTGGATTACTTTCAATCGCGAATCTTGAGATTTGAGACTTCGAGTATGATATAGTGAAATCTACAATTTCTGCTTGTGTTAAGAATGTTAAAGGACAAAAAGGTGTTGTGAAAATTGGAAAATTCCCCAAAAAATTGGGAAAATTTTGAAAATTTTTCTATTATTGTTTTACAGTGCCCAGCAACTATGAAGTTAAGAAAACGTGGTAAATCTGAATCAACTAACAGTGATGATAGCGTCATTTCGCGATACTGGCGCTAAGTTGTGAAAAAATTCTTGATTGCTCGTGTTCAGTAAATAACTTTGATTGCGTCATTCCATTATACTGACGCTAATTTATGAAAATTTTATGGATTGTTTAAACTTAATAATCAACTGTGAAAGTTTTATTCCGCGACTTTAGTGTGAACTTGTGAAAATTTAGAACCGAGTTACGCAGCCTTAAACGTATTTATAAAAATATTATGAGCATTGGCAGATTTGGTAAACAAAATAAAAGATGTGACCAGCATTGAAAATGTTACAGTTAATTTTAAAAATGTTTCAGGATGAATGTACGAACGCGAATACCGCATCCTCATGGAAATGACAACAATGTATTGATGGTAGATTTCTTGGAACACCAGAAAACATTCTTAGAAGGAATGTCAGAGAAATGAAGAGCAGTAGAAACTGAAGTGCGGTTACCAAAGGTAAATATTCCAAATTTTCTGGGCAGTACTTGGATGTCTCATCTTCCAAAGATTTGTGAGAAGCTTCGGTGTATTACATTTCAACAATTCTGCAACTATATATAAACTGCAATATTTGAAGAGTCTTCTTAAAGATGATGCAGCTCAATTAGTGAAACATCTTCAGATAACCAAAACTAACTACACTGAAGCTTGGGAAAAACTAAAAACGCGGTACGAGAGAATAACTCAGGTCGTGAAGCAGCTACTTGATCAATTCATTCATCAGCCATGAGTTAAAGAAGGATCATCCAAGCAATTAAGTCAGTTATGTAATACTTGGCCAGAATGCCGAAACTCGTGATCCGTGGATGATTCAGCTATTGTTAGATAAACTGGATGAAGAAACAAAACTAGCATGGGCATTGTTACGACTACGTGTTCGTAACTATCTCTTTTTATATTTTACTCCTCTCGATTTGTGTCTTTGCTTAATCGGTTGGGTGGTTTGTGACTTCGCTTCCGGTATTAATTGTTTTGGTACACCTTGTTTTGGTAAGAAGAAATAAAAATTGAGAGCGAGCGAGACCAATATGCATCGAGTGTGTGCAAAGCATAGCGCTCTGGAAGAATGTTTTTTCTTATATGCTTCTCGTTTACATCAATGCGAATTGATGTAAACGAAAAACAGAGTAGAAAGAAAATTCTTCTAGAACGTTTAGCGCGTCGTTATTTGGTGTGAGAATTTTTTTTTTGTTAGTTAGTCTTGTTTGGAATTTCAAAAATAATAGAGGCTAGTTTTAGATTTTGAGAGTTAAGTTTGGTTTGTC
This sequence comes from Nephrotoma flavescens, assembly GCA_932526605.1. Classification (NCBI taxonomy): domain Eukaryota; kingdom Metazoa; phylum Arthropoda; class Insecta; order Diptera; family Tipulidae; genus Nephrotoma; species Nephrotoma flavescens. Next base: position 46,652 of record CAKOBK010000005.1, read on the forward strand.
GGAAAAGAAAAAAACTCTGGTTTTGTAATTTGGGAAAATAAAGATTAATTTGGAATGAAGTAGTTGGTTAGAAACTCGAACAATTCAACCATTTTTGTTAATTATGAAAATAAAAATATTGAAATTTATTAAGATTATGTTGTTAATTAACCATAAAAATCATAATGTGGTAAACTTTTAAAGATTTTTTTTATTTAATAAATATAAATAAATCGGAAAACTATAAGTGCGTTTCGAATTAGTGTATCGTACCAGACGATTTGTCTGAGTGTTTTTCTCATTTGTGTTGTTGCAAAATACGGAATTCTTTTACGGGTACCGTGAACCTTATTTTTCTCGAAGTTGTCGTTTCTTTTTCTTTGTTTTTTTTTTAATTAGTAAACTAAAAAAATGAATTCTTAATTTTTCTCGGTTTGGTATAGTGAGGGGGATTTCTCTTGCCATGTCGACGTAATGTTGGCGGTCCCTTTGTGCCCGCATCCGAAATCGAAACCAGTGCCTACCACCGTTTGAGTTCGGACGGATGCGCGCATCAAGGCACCTCTCTTCCTTTATAATTTTTAATTTTTTTTTTGCTGTTCGTTCCTCAAGTTCCGGCCGACAAATTTCAGCGGAACTCGGGTTTATTATTATTATTTGCGTTTTTTTTATTATTTTTAAAAATCTCTGTAATCACGGTGTAGACCAGGAGCCATGCAATCCTCTTTACAAGTGGTGGTAGCACTCAAGGTCTGCGTGACATTAGCACTAATATGAGAGTAAGTGAGCGTTCTACTTTCTGTGCGCTGTTACTGACTGCAGTAGTCACGATTTGCGACTTCGTCATTCATCACCGAGTCATGTGCCCAGTGACTACAACTTAATGGAAAAAACGCGAACATTCTGATTAGAGGGATTTCCAATTCAGGACTCCAAACAAAAGGCACAATAGAGGTGAAGCTTCAATCGCGAGTTCACCCTTAAGATGTTTTAAAAATAGAAGCATTCATATTAAACAATCTGCCAAAGTTACCCAGTGCTGATTTTTATGTTGATGAAGAAGTTACATCTAAATTCCAACTTAATGATCCGGAATACATACAAACAAGTGATATAGATATTTTCATTGAAGCCGATGTATTCTTCTTAATTTTCAGAGAAGGACAAATTCAAACTATCAGTGGAATCGGTTATCTATTGGGACAGAACACTAGGTTCGGCTGAGTCATTTCATGAGGTTCTTCAACGAATGCCGAAAATATCTATGGTTTAGCGGCTACATTTAAAGTCGATTTAGAGACAAATATTGATGAAACTCGTCGACGGGAACTCGACGAACCATGGAATGAGCAGCATTACACTCCTGATAAAACAGCATGCGAGAAAGACTTTACTTCAACGGTTTTACGAGAGGATTCCAGAAGGTACACGGTGCAATTACAGTTGAAGCAAAATATGCCAAAATTGGGCAACTCTTACAACACTGCTCTACGGAGGTCTTACACGTTAAAGAAAAGGCTGAATTTAAATCTAAAACTGAAGGCGGAATACAAACGGTTCATAGAGGAATACGTGTAACAGGGTCATATGAAGAGAATTGATGCAAAGGAAGTTTATTTACGTGAAGAGGAGTGTTACTACTTATCATGCTAAGGGAAGATACTAATCATACTAAGATTCTCGAGTGAGGTTTCATTAAATGAAAAATTGCGAGTGAGATATATTAACGAGATTCCCAACTTACAAATTTGTGGTGACTGCAGCCATCGAGAAGATGTTTCGGCAGGTCAATCAAAACAAAATCAAAAAGTAGTGATATTCAGACTGAGTACGGTTATCTACGGTACACCATTCTTGGCTATAAGAACACTCCATCAGTTTGCGAGCGATATCCAACACATACATCCTCTAGCTTTATCCGCTATAAAAACAGAGTTCTATGTAGATGATGTTCTTTCAGGCGCGGATTATGTTGACGAAATACAAAATTTAAAAATACAAATGATTAAGGCAATAAAAAAAGAAAGTTTGATCTCCGAAAATGGAAGTCAAATCTACCAAAATTATCAGATTCTGCCTCTGATAAGACGATATATCCATGGGTGATTCATGCATGATTAAAGTTTTCGGACTTCAATGGAATCCTTTAATGGATGTGTTCTCATTTAAAGTGAATTTTTTAGCTGAATTGGTACCTAGAAAGAGTAAGATGCTATCAAATTCTTCGAAAAAATCCCTTGGATTTTTGTCGCCAGTCACGATTACATTAAAAATAACATTCCAACGATTGTGGTTGGAAATACTAAATTGGGATGATCTCTTACCAGATGTTCTTCCTTCTAAGTGTTAAATTCTAGACCCTTAAGGGGCCCCTCAACAACATGAGTACCCGACAGAGATCTGAACTTCAAATCTACAGTCTATGTTAAGATCGCAGCTGTTAGAAAAACTTAAAAAGGATTTTTGCAAGAGACGAAGCAGTGAATATCTTTGAAAATAAAACAAGGCCCAAAATAGCTACGTACAAAACCACATTCAACATCAGAGATCTAGTTCTTCTAATAGGAGAAAATTTACATCGTCGAGTCGAAAAGTTTCACAAAAATATTGGTTTTGCTAACAGCAGGATCAATACCATCAGATAATGCCGATGATACTGTTGAGAGTAGTAGTATGGCAGGAACAACAATGAAGTACAACATATCACGATTTACTTCACACATCCTAGATTCGGAGTGAATGGAAGATTTTACAATACTTTAATTTTACACGCTATTGAGTGGAGCTAGACTTCCTTGAGCATTATATTCGTCAGCTGGACAGATTCTGTACAGATGGATACTGAGAAAACACTGCAAAAACGATTGTGTTCCAAATAAAAGCATCTTATCTTGATTTAAAGGAGCCAAATAACATAATAAATACCTTAGGCGGACAAAAAATTTCGCACCAAAAAAGGTCGATTTCGGATTTTTTTGGCAATTGTACCAACGAGTTATTTGATGTATTTGATCAAAGTGCCGGTAATGCTAGCAAAGAGAGCATATACAAATAAAGTTGAAACCAACTATATTACGAGAAAATGCTACGACAAAATATGTTGGTATTGGAGTCAACAATCGGTTTGATTAAACATACTTACGTGGTTTCCTCCTCATAAATATTTTTGACATTCACTACGAAATATTCTGAATAATACATGTTTTTATGGGAAATTCACTGCCTTAGCACTAATACTATGATGAAAGTGATCAAACTTCGGACATATCAATCCGCAATAAACAACACTTATCACAGAGTTTCATATGGATATAGCTAAACTTTCAAGGATATAGCTAAAAAAACTAACTTTAGCTAAACTATGCGAATGGAGAAATATTTATCTTAGAAATAAAATTTCTACTGGTGCTCTTCGGCACAATTTCGTTTGCAACAAATTATCTATCAGCTGGAATTCGTATTCATAAGACCAAATTCGAAATACTTGATGATCGCCTTACAGCAAAATCAATAAATGAAGCTCTCTGCTAATAAATCTACTTCATGCACCGTCTAACTAGCAAAATGGGCATCACTACACTATGAATCCCCCCCTCCCCCCACACTATGAACGAGCAAAAATACTAGATTTCTGTATCTTAAGAATAGATACGTTCACAGTATTGGAATCCTGCAGAGAACATAAGCTGTCAACCTTATTACAAGGTTTACCGAAAATATGAACATCTAAACACCTCATTAAATTTACTGCAGACCCCTGGGCTTACCACGGATTTGGATCTTGTAACCGAACATTTCGGATAAACGTAAACAATTTATTTTCCTGGTTGTTACGAAGATTTTAGGATCGGTGGAGAAAGGATCTGTTAGTCATACATTGAGCAAGGAGAAAAGAGATCAACCTAGGATGGCCAAACGTCAGTTTCTTGTTACAGGAGTTATATCTTGCCTTGAGAGTTATATATAGAGAAGATACGGCCAGCAGAAAGAGCTCACCACGTGGTATGTGGGAGGAAATGGGAGCCTTTTTCGAGCAAAGATTCGAACGTTTCTTTTCAGCTGTTGTAAAGTTTCGTATGAGCAATAGTTGGTTCCCCACAATGTGCAAGTTTTTTTTGGCTTGGTGGTCGTTTGATTGGATTGACAGTTCACCCCATGTGCTGATGCAAAAGGTGCGGATTGCAGAAAATAAAAGAATAAGAATGCCCCCGTCTTGTGGAATTAGGATATCAATCAGCAGAGAAATTCAAATCGATTGGCGTAAAAGCGGAACAGACATTTTTTAGAAGTTCGTGTTATGTGATTGTGCAGCACACCATATGGTCACGCATAGTATTATGCCATTAAGAAAGAACCCACATTCGGACAGATTTTGTCCAAAAATCGTGCAGATGCTGGTTTCGTCTTCACTTATTATGATATAGGGAGGATATAGGGGCCTGTAATTTAGCATTGCCTCTATTTATCACAATAGGGTGGCCATCTTTTCGTAAGTAATGTGTGCATTTCTTGTCGCAATTAACAGACGAGTATTTACGAGCTGGTGGAATGTTATGCCACTGTATACCCACATTGGATAAATATTCCGGCATTTCATTCTTGAAGTCATTTGCCGCCAAGATTTTCGTCATCGTTTACAAGTTCCAGATGCCCCGCCTTCGCCACCATATACATAAACACGAAGACAGCGATGTAAGACTAAAGTAGTTTCGCTCCTATTCCTCGTTTACTTTCTATAGTGATAGGCTCCGCATAGTCCACCGCATCTACTAAATGGTAAATCATGGCAAATGTACCAGCCGAACAAATCAAGCCTTCCACTTGATTCGCTCGGCTGGTACATTTGCCATGATCTGTTGGCTTGTTTTAGCTCGCATTCGGGTATACATTACACAGTTTCATAATATATGTCTCATTCTCACTTCAGCCCATCGTTTCGCCATTTCTATTTATTTTAGAACTATAGATGATTCTTCGTAGGAGAGTGTAGAGGTTTCCGATCTTCGATAGATGGTTTCTAATTGACTTCATGTCAGCTTCCCATAATTCAATAAAACGAGATGATGTTGGTTGACACGTAAAAAATTTGCTAAACCTCAACTTTTACTTCAATTAAATATTGATCAATATTTTGCAAGGTTATTGGGGTAGATACTCTATCGGCTACCAAGCAAGCAACTTGCTAGCCGTAAAAATATTAACAAACATTTTATGAAAAATATAATTTGAAATTCAATTGTTCTTGGCAAAATTGATTGAATAGCCAGGACCTCGACTAGCATACATTCCTTTCTTCTAGCCAATCGAGTAACTACCCCATTAACAATTCGATTGCGTTTCTCACTTAGCTCTGAAACACGAATTCAAAGGTTGCCCAGATTTTTTTTATGAATTGCAAAATCATTTTAAATCAAAACTCACACGATTCAAGGTTATATTCACTTTTGCCAGAAATTCGACAAAATTAGAAAATCATCTTGTACATTGGAATTTGATGGGCGTAACTGGAAAGCATAACGTGATTAATGAGAACCGGGAAAAATCTTCCATAATAATCATTTGAATTGCAAATCACAACTCACTCGATTTGGTCATTTGCATTTTTGTGGTCTTTGGAACTTATTAGGCCTAACTACAAAACGTAACGTGATTGATAAGAAGCGAGTCAACTGAATCAATCGTAAATCAAAAATAACCCGTTTCGAAGCCATATTGTCCCGTCCTAGAACTATGAAAAAATTTGAAAATCACGAATTTTAACGGTTTTGTTAAAATGATCTTGACTGCTGGTTACAGCCTCGACTAGCTCTAAATTGGTGACAAATGACATAATTTGAAACATCCGCCTTAGTAGCATTTTTGGGAAAATAAGAGCGTAAGTTGGATTCCTTCCTGCACCGGTTTTGTATGAGCCTAGTTGATTATTGCTCTACTGCGCTGATGGTTAGATGGAAGTATCGCAAGATGATTTTCTTCCGCCTACTCACAAAATCTTCTGTTAATCGATCAAGTGTGTGTAGAAGGGTCTATTAGTTGAGATGAAAAATGTTTCTTCGAAGCTTCTAACAAAGCTTTGATGGTTTCATCAACTTCAATTTTATATAAATGTTTGTGCGTTTGGTCTTTGCTAAGGAAAAGGTCTTGTTGTAATTTTGGGCTTAATTGTGGTTCTCGACGGCTAAAAGACGGCATGATTTCAGCCGTTGAAACGTTAGTGACCTTATGCATATGCTCAATATGTCCATATTCTTGTAAGAACTTTCTGTATATTATGGGCTGCCAAGTCGTCGTACTTTAAAAGCCAACTTTTGAGCCAACTAATTTTGTATCTGTTGATCATTTGAAGCTTGCCGTGGACGAGTACTTTTTTGTCAGTGGTCTGCTTTCGTGGGGGATTTAAATCTTCAATTTGTCACAATTTTTTGAGGGTTTTTCAATTTCTTCAAGCGAGTTCTTCTCGGTAATCGCAGTTTCGCTAATCAAGTATTTATTTGGCTTGTTTGTTTTAATGGTTTTTCTAGAATTATCCTTCCTAACCTTGAGCGAGGGGCAATTCGTGGATGATTGATCGTCAATTATTTTGTTTCCTATGAAGGCTTTTATGCTTAGTTGAAATTTACAGTTGAATTGTCTCTTTTTGGCCTGTTCAGATTCCCGTAATATTAATTTCCTTTTTTCTATTTTCAAGTTACTGATAGCACTAGATGCAATGAAGTTTGTGACCAAAAACCGATATTAGCTACATTCTGGTAGTTTCCATCATTGCGGTTGCTATTTTGACAAGCGCTGTTGGGAAAAACATACTAGCAGTGTGAAGGGATGTTGTGGTGCGACTATCTGTGGCTCCAGATTCGTAAATTGTTCTTGAATTGTAATCATATTTTTTATTATTATGTAACAACTGATGATGTCGTTCACCGCACTGTTTACATGAATGATTTAGATAACTGGTAAATTGTTGGTGTTTAGGCAGTTCCTGCAGAGCTTAAAGAGCGGCACGAGTTGGTTTTGTCGTAAATATTCATTGTTTGAAATTTTCCAAAGTCTGGCGTATGATTACCCTTTTGGCAGACCTTACATGTTGTTAGAATTTAATTTGAATTATAGATGGAAGGTTTGTAAGAATCGCAACAATCAGTTTCGAACTTAATGAGATTATTGATTTGAAAAAATCAGTCATCTCATCAGGCCGCGGCGACTGACGTTGATATTTTACATAGGAATATTGTCCATATATATAGAACAATACCATGTATATGTACCACTAGCGAATTACTTCCTAGTCTACAGAATTCGATTCTTTCATATTCTCCATCTATACTTCATTTTTAACAATTAACTTTTCGTTGTGTACGAATTACATTTTATATTTTACGTTGTTGTTGTATTTATTGTGATGGTTTTTTGTTGTGATTGTTCCGTACATTGGTCTATTTCAGTATATCTCGAATTAAATACACAGTCGTAGGAAATTCTTCCATTTGGCGTCAAATCTGTGTGACAACGACTATGATGATTCATACTTACTTAGACACAATCAACTTCCCAACCACCCCATACTTTTTCTTTCCTTTAACGCTGGATTCGAGATATACTGAAATAGACCAATGTACGGAACAATCACAACAAAAAACAATTACAATAAATACAACAACAACGTAAAATACTTACATGTTGTGTTTGTTATCAACAAGGTTACTTTTGTTGGATTATATTTTGGTATAAGAGTTAAAAGTTTTCGGATATTGATGGTCTATTCGCAAGACTAGATACAGTGTCTTGCGAATAGACCATCAATATCATATGCAGTATAAGTGACTTTTGCAAAAATTCCATGTGAGCGTTAATGTTTAGGGTTCGGCGAGTTTCTTGGTTATAACGTATATGATGATTTGAACCCAAGAGTCGAAGTTGACTCCCATGTTTCTTAGTGCATGTCGGTTAGCCACCACAGTCTGCTTAAAAAATTGATGTTGTGCCTATTCGATAGTGTTCTATTGTTGCGTACTACCTTATTGAAGACATCATAAAATGCCATCCATTTTATATACTCTCCGTTAAAGTAACTTATAGTGCATATTTTTTCATGTTGGGACTAGGTAGTTAGTCATATACTTATACGGTCAACAGGCTTCATTGATACTTAAAATGTCTGCAGATATTTCAAACTGATTATTCTGCATGCTTTATGCTCAAGACCACGTTTCGGCATATTTGGCTGACTACATTCGGTTTTAACAGACGAAATAGTATCTGCGTACTGCCCAAATACTAGTTTGGGAGTCTAATTTTATCTGAAACAATTTTAAGTTATTCTACTGATCATAAAACGTACCGAAATGGTCGGAAGTCGGCAACAAAAAATATTCTACTTTGTTTATCAATTTTATACGAAAATGTAGACAATTCCAAAATACCAGTGTGGCACAAACATAAAGAAATAACTAAATATACGCATGCACGCCAATGATGAACTGACAAGAAAAATGAATTTGCCCCACATCGAGAATAAAACTATAAATAAAACTGAATACTTATTACATTCGCATAAAAATGCAAAAATTTTCCGGTTATGCAACGTATTATTAAAAAAATAAACTTTTCGTTTTTTTTCTGGCACTATGCCAACCTGTCAGCAACTCTATTATATACACACAAAATAACAAACATTTAATTGCCATAATAAAACAAAAAATATTTAGTAAAATTATACGTGGTTCTTTCCGTAATCCTCGCGTAACCTTTTCACTTCCAGAATAAACCAAAATCAAATATGTACCTAGAATTTGTGTAATGTATACACATCCGACTGAAATCAGATATTCCATCATATTTTTTTTTTTGTCATGTACCTGCCAACGGCCAATATTAATCTGCACGAGTTAACACAAATGGCAAGCATAAATAAAAATTCTATTTTGAAATCCCCAGCACCATAAAAAAAACACTTGTCGCTGCAACAATATTTATGTATTAAGCACATGAACCGAAATAATGTTCGAGACAAATCTGTTTTTCCAAATCTTTTTCTTCGTTACCCTTTCTCTTTCCCCGTTTTGATTAATTGCCACTTGAGTAAATTTAAATTTAACATTTTAGAAAAAAGTAAAACTCAGATTTCACTTCAGAACTGTGTGGATTATTATTGTTATTATCGTCGGTCGCGATAGGTACATACATATTCATCTACACATAATAAATAAAAAAATAAAAAAAAATGTCAATGACGTAATTTTGGTTGGCGGCTCAAATAGAAAAAAAATGTAACTCATAAGAAAAATTGAAAAATCGTTTTAATCGCACGCAGTAACGTGAAACGAGAATTAAGATTTCAGAATATGAAATTTGTTTGTTTTACATTTTATTTTCCATCAAAATAAACACAGTGTTTGTTTTATTATTACTGTGTGGATGGGTTGATTACAAGAGTTAAATTTAGGCAAAGTCGAAAGGAGATTGATAGGTCATAGTACAGTGCTTAGTCATACTTGAAATTGATCTCGATTGTTTTCTAGGTCATTTAAGTAGACTGTGGATGATATCGTGCTGTTTCTTATTAAGTCACCGAATTAAATCTGATAATTATTTATCCCACATAGACATTTTTTTCAATAATAAAGGGGGGCGGTTGGATTTATCTCATTTTTTCTTTTCAGGAAATTTTCCGAAACCATTCTACACCATCAAAGTTTTGTTGTTTATACCTCTATAAAATGACTTAACAATCACAAAAACAAAATAGCCCATCCTAGTTTTTCTTTTATGTGGTAAAATAAAGTCTCAAAAATATTTCCTCGGAATAGGGAAACACCCGTGATTTTTGACTTAAATATGAGATTTCTCGTTTTTACAAATATTTTTAAAAGTAAATTGTTTTCCAGATAACGATCAATAAAATGTATATGAAGCTAGGCCGATGCTTAGCCCGAAAACGCGGGAAGGCAACACTAAACTATCACTATCTTGAGAGTTTAATGTCCCAGCCCGCAATAACGTCACTATCGCGGCTGTAACCAGTGTCATTATACCCTATCATGACATGTATCACATTCAGCTCGAAATTTTAAAATTACTTTTAAGTATTTTTAAGATACACTGCGGTTCACGTGATTAGAAGCACTTGCCATTTTACTTTTAAATGTAAATTTTACTGTAATTTAATTTCTCGTGGAACCAAGAAAATATTTGTATGAGAACAGAGAAAAATCCCTACTCAATAAGTCCATAATCGATATTTTTGCTGATAGCATATTAGGTTTCAGTGGTTTCAGTGGTTGACACTTAGGCCATTTTTGGCCCATTGCGATACCACGCATTCACGCCACATCATTAACCCATTCAAACTATTGATTTGCTAGTATTAAGCACATCTGCCGTTCTGATTTTGTTGGTGGAAAGGGTTGAGTTGGACGCTAGCCTATGAATATTTCTTATACCTTGCGGCATCAGAACTGTCGCCGACCTTCCTTGGTAATTCCATCCATATGATGCACTGTCTTTTAAATAATTTTGCACAGCATGCTCACATCCCTCCAAGTAGTAAGCATAAATTTTTGTCCTTTCTGTTAAATATTTTTCTACCAATTTTAATTCTTGATCAGCTACTGACTACTTCTTTTGAAAATCTTGAAAAAAATGTTCGTAAGTTACACCGAAATTTACTCACAAATACTTAAATTTGCAAAGCGTCTAATCAAGTGACCAACACAACGGGTGCAGTTAGATTGCTATGTTTAAATTTTTGTTCATTACTGTGTTACTGAGTACTAATTTGTCCCTCTTCTCAATAAAAATATAGTCTTTGTTCGCTAAAAATTATAGTACATTTATAAGTAAAATTGCAAGTGTATCTACTCAAGTGAAGCGCAGTCTATCATCCTATTGCTTTATAGACTAGAAAGACCGAAACTCAGCAGTTATACGAATCTAGTCCGATATTCAGCCCAAAATAACCCGAAAACAAAACTAGACAATAATTATCGGGATAGTTGTTTATCCCAGCGCGAGAAAAAATCAGTATTGCGACATTAAAAAGTCTAATTAAACCCAGTAATGAAATTTACAATGTCATGACTCATAACAATTACTTTTTTTATTGTTTTTTAATTACCCTTTATTTGCTTTATGGCCCTAACCTTATTTGCTTTATGGCCCTAAAAAAGACATTGCGGAAACCCAGTTCAAAATTTTAATCAAGAAAAAGCCGACCAAACACTGGTTTCGAATCCCAATAGAGGACGGATGCACAAGGGATTTTTCATCATAAGATTACAATATGCGATTAAAATGAATCTTACTATGATATGCACTGTGCAGATGGTTCTACGAGTTTTTCAGAGTTTTTCTGGAAATATTTCAGTCTCTAGTCAAATTTTCATTGAATCCGGCGGTATATTATGCTTGTGAATCGCATGTAGAGTGACCTTCAAACGACTATATCCAAATAAGTTCAGAAAGAATTTTTCTGAAAATCTTTCAGTTTGTAGTTTATTTTTTTTTATCCCTGGCCTTATGTTCTCGAGTTTTGGCACATCGATAAGGGGACGTAGTTTTGTTCCATATAATCCCAAATCGAAATCTGTTTATGAAAATTTCCTTTTGCATCTTGCCAATATCGGCATTCAAACCGTACCGGGTGTAGTAAATATTTCAAAAATAACCGGCAGTATATGCCGAGTGCTGGTGAATCGCCGGTGAGGCGAGATTCAAACTACTTTATTCAGATAATTTTAGATAGAACTTTTCTGAAAATCTGTCAGTTTTGTAGTCAAAGTTTTGACGAATCCAGTGGTGTAGAATTTGTGTTGAGAGTATTTTTCTTGAAATATATCAGTTTTGAAATCAAACTTTTGGTGAGGCGATATTCCACCGACTTTATTCTGATAAATCCATATAGATTTTTCTGAAAATATATCAGTTGCAGTCAAAATTTCAACGAATTTTGTGATATACTCCAACCGAGTATATCCAGAAAATTCCAGGCCAAATTTTTCTAGCAATATCCGAGTTATGTAGTCAAAACTTCACCGAATCCGGTGGTATTCTTCAAATGCTCGTGAATCATTTGTGAAGCGACAAAAACTTTTCTGGAACAACCTCAGTTTTGTAGTCAAACTTCAACAAATCCAATTGTTTACGTCAAATGTTCTTGCTTTTTTGTGAAAGAGAACAGATTTTTTCTTGGATCCCGTTGTCTGACATTTTTTTGATTTTTTTTTGAAAATTGGACCTATTTTTTTTTTGCTTTGATATTTTAGCAATAATAAATTTTTTTTTTTACAAAAATTAACAAAGTTTATAACACCAACTTATAACACACAAAGGCATAAATTATTAAATTTATTTATTTTTATAATTTGCGTGTATTTTCTCTCATGGCAGAAGTGGAATTGCCTAAGTAAAAAATTAAAATTTCGGGCTAGCTTCATGAAAGTAATTACATAGTTATTAGCATTTTTCATAAATTGGGAGATACTAGTGGTTTTTAGCGGAAACTGGCCCACTGGAAGTGGCCACTTCCAAAGAAGCTTTCTCGTTTTTTGTAAATGTTTTGAAAAGTATATAGAATTTACGAAAAAACGAATCAAAACCAAAATATTTTAAATTATATTTTAAAAAATTGGTTCAGATATATTTTTTTTAATTTTACCTCAAATCATGTGTGATAGATATTGTGGTAAAAAAAACTTTATTTCACCAAAATTCTCTGCAGCACCTTTACAGTCCAAGCAAATTGACACTTTAAAGTAAAACTTCATGCTCAGGCTTTATCCATAAATTGGCAGATCCTTACAAAATTTGGCGGACATTTATGTGCCGGAAGAGGCAGTATGTTAAACAACAAACATATAAACATATGGTTAATGCTATTGCAAAATTATGCTAGCAATCAGCAAATTTCCAATATTTTGTTTTTTAAAGTAACCATTTCAAGATTCCTTCTTACTTCACATTTGATAAAGCCATAGGCCGTGAAAAACATATTGATAGCCGGTTGACAACTATAGATAGTATACAATAGTTTTGAATTGTGCGGACTCTGTGTTTAAATTAAATGGCAGGAAATAAAATAAAACAATATTCCTTCTCTTGCAGAAACTCAAGACTACTAATAGCATTAAGTTTTATAATGGAAAACTGAGAAAAATATAAAATAAGTCAAGAAGCATTTTAAAGAACCTTAATTCCTTTATGAATAAAACAAATGTTTAATATATACTTCAAATAAAATAACAAATCGGGTACAAAATAAATTAGGTACAAAATAAGTTTATCTGCATTTTTAGCTTTGATCCTTGACCGTCGGTTCGATATTAGTTTTCCGGTTTTGCTGAATATTCTTTCAGAGGACACTGAGATACTATGAAATTTTTTCCGAAGTGACTCTTAAAATTATGAAATGCCTCAACTGCATTCCGTCGACCTTGACAACAACATAGTTTAGTTAGCACCCTATCTTATTTTATTTTCCAGTATTTTCCATTTCACGTTTAAAATAATTACTTATTACAGATTCAGTGTTGCGTTCGTTCGTTCCTTCCTTCCTTCAGAATTTTTTTGTTAAATCAATCAATGTTGCTGAAAAAAATTCAAAAGAAAAAAAAAACGTCATTTTTAACCAATGAAATTGGTTTAAAAAAAATTCAAAACGAAGGAAGGAACGAAAAAACGCAACACTGAATCCGCCTTTAGTCGGAATTGTTTCGTATTCTAAAACACCGGTATTATTTGTATTAACATATTCGGGATGGTAACAACTAAGGCAGTCTTCTTGTTGAAAACATCAGTGCCGAAAGGATTAGAGAACTTATTTAAAGCATATTGTCTTCAATATTAAAGAAAAGGGATCGCATTTCGTTGATTTAAAATATCCACAAATTTTAGTCTTAATAGATTACATAATTTCGTTTAAAAATGTTGTCACATTGGACCATTAAAGTTATAAGGCAAAGAAATCTAGACAAACTACGCCACTTTGCACCTGATATTGTAATTGCATTTTTTATTTTTTCAAAGGTGAAAATTCAAGCCTCTTCAAAGATGTAATCTGATTTCGAATAGATTTGAAATTATAGATAAGGGCAGGTATACAAGTAACGTGAACTTCGAAAACGTCTCACAGAAAACTCATTACGCGGCAATTTAGGCAGTACACCCATTTTAAAATTATTAAATAATGATTCTGGCCAGTGAAAAGTTCAAATATTTTGAAGAAAATGTCACAATAGATGCACGAAGTAACCGGATATCACTCGACAAAATTTTCATTACAACAATGGGGATCATTTCAGTTTATTGCAAATGCTCAATAAGGGTTGGTTCCCGGAAGATGCGTTCCAAATTCAATCACCGAATACTATCTACAATGGATTAAAAAGGCCGACTTTGCTTGCTTGCGTGACTTCTTTTGCTGACTTGAGCCGAACTTCTAGGCTGGAATGAATTTTTTAATTGTGTATGGAGTGTTGCTCTAGTTCATGCATTCTATGCAATTTTATTTAATACAATCAACGATACAACACGTGCGTGAAAGTTAAAAGTTCAAAGCTTTTCAATGGCAAAATGATTGGCTGGTAAAACTGTTGAATAGTATATTTTTGCCTGAAATGCCTCAGTATACCGGTTGATTTTTATTTTCGCGAAAATACATATACAAGGTGTGTGGTGCAACGTTTGCCAAATTGAATCGGCTGAAAGGATGGGTCATTTGTTATCTCTTAAACCCCAATAACTCATTTATAGGGTCGTAAAACCGGGGTTTTGCATTCATTGCCTATTGCTGCTTGCAGCGAGGCGAATTTATCAACGGGAGTACCAGTTATACCTCTAGCGAGGCATTCCACCTCGAATTCATCGGGCATAAGAAGAGTGATATCCATTATGTGATTAACAAATGCAGTTGCAATAAGGAACAAAATACTAAGGGGAAGGGAACCTTACTACTAAGCCAAAGTTACCAAACTACCAAATCTGGAAATCTAACAGAAATATAATTGGAAGAACATATATTAAATGTGATTATATATAGTCGAGTAAATTTAAAAAAAATCATACATGCACAAATATGGTAAATATTATAAATATTGAAGTATATATGTAATATATAGTAATAATAAGAAATATAATAATATTTAATAAATATTATGGTAATAAGTTTTTGTAATCAAGATATAAATAGACCTTTGGGGTGAGTGAACTAATTGCGTTGCGAGGAGTGAGTGTGTGTCAAAAAAAAATTGAATTTAAACTACAGAGTGTGTTGTACCGATCAGCACGGTACAAATAAGCACAATATCAATATAGAGTGGGCAAACCATAAGGTTCACCAGAGACGAACTCAATGTAATCAACATTTCCACCAATGCACTCATCAAATACTAAACAGGCATGGAAAATGATGGGGAAATGGGAAAGTCAACCTTGAGATCGTACCTGTGTGCAAAATAGCACGTGACTGTATTCTAAAGGAGAAATATAAAAATAATAATTGAAAATTAGCAGAAAGCAAAAAAAAATAAAAATTGTTTGATTAGGACCATCAACATTGGAATGAAATTTGATCCGAAATGAAATCAACCATTATTCGACATCAACGGGAAAAATTGTTTAAGACATCATCAAACTGTACAACAGTGGATATGTCGGTGAAATTTCCCGACAATCGTAATATAACCATTTACTTAAAATCTGAATTTATAAAAGTCCTAAATACCGTCCATTTGGGCGCCATTTTGCAATCCCATCATGCAAAGTAAGTTTGAAAATAATTTGGTAATAACTTTAACTGCAAAACCGGAAGTACAAAAATACAGAGTTTTCTCAAAAGTATTCTAACTATTAAAAAATTCGAAGACCAAAATTTAGCCTCTTTTTAAATTGATATCTCGCAACCCATCATTTTCTCTCAATGCGGGATTTTAATTTCCAAGATTTCGATTTAAGAAATTTTGGTTTCCTGGATTTTAAAATCCAAGATTTCGTGAATAACCTTTGTTTCTCAGATAATTAACAGTGAAGCTATTTTTGTGATACTTCGGTCGTTATTCGTTTCGGCCTTAGTTCTAGCTTTCTGGGTCAACTAAAGTGTTGATTAAACATAACATTTATTTAAATAATTTGTTCCACCCTATGCATATCGAAATATATCGGAGCTGGAAGATTGTGCCAATTCTAATATTCGAATGATTCCAATAATTTCAGAAACAAATTTTTTCCTCAGTGCTGTTGACTTGTATCATCCATCCATTTTATTCACATTGCCCAGCGCACAATATTGAGTTAACAGTGACTGTACCATAATCTTCGTAAGAACGATTTTACAAAGCGTTACGAACTATTAGCTAACACCGATTGTAAAACTATTCATGACAACCTTGAAACTCAAACACTAAATTTTTATTCCGCGATCTTTTAACGCTTTCAACAGTCCGTTCTTTAAGTTTTTCGAAAAAATAAATTGTCTGCTCTTCCATGATTCTGTAACGGAATTGACCGTTAACAGATATTTGCGTATAGGAGTCTACATAGCTTGACTACTGGACATTGAAAAGAGACGTTTTTTGTTTTGATCGTGGTGATCAAATGACGTCGTTTCCTGGATCCACTGGGATTATTCTACCCAATGACCATTCAGACACCGGAATGTTGTCTTCGAACGATGTCATTTATTTGAACGTACTATCTAGGTTTTTGTCACTTCTAACGCTGCTGTAATGTATTTAAATAATTGATTGAATATTATTCTTCCAGAAAAATTGCTTTCTGGTCTGTATTCTCTGCCATCTAGTTAAGAAGGAATCTGTCTTGGCCGTGATGGGTGTTTCAGCGATAGCTCCCGTAGAGATTCCAATCAAAAAATGAGCTGGGGTCAGGACCTCATTGTTGTCGCCTTGCGATGTAGTGTACAGCGTACAAAATATTCTAAATCAGAGGGGTGGTCATCTTCTCAAAGGTCAAATTTATGTTATTGAGAGATTTGAGCAAATGTGTCTTAACCGATTTTACGTCAGACTCCCACAATCCGCCGAAATGGGCTGCTAAAAAATTCTAAAATGAGATAAATCTCGTTAATATTTTGTATTAATTCCCAAGCATTTTTTAAAATCCTTTAAGCACCGACGAAATTAGAACTGTTGTCGATGTAGATTCCGCAGTTAATGAATGGGTAAGTTGGAGTTATACATTCGGTGGAGGGATTCCCATCAATGGTTTGCTCAATCAAACAACACAGCCCCTCAGTATAGAGCGAACCTTCGCGCGCCCGTTTACAATCCAACACCTCTGTCTTAATATCTGATTTGTCAATGTTGAACCAGCATGCAGATATTGTGATGTGTTTCCCATATTACTCGCCCGCACACATGATCAGCATTCAATATAACCTGATATTTGCTGTCATATTCACAATCAGCATTGTACGGTCTGCCTTCTACGCGTATTTCGAATCACATTTCACCATGTTGGACTTATAATGCAATGTACCCTGGCATCTTCTATTTCTTTGGCACTCAGCTCACTGATTTTTCGGTTCTTTGGATCGTGGCACCTTAAATTATGTATGCAACGTCTAACGTATGCAACGACCCTTACTATTTTATTCAATTAAGATTTTCTGTTGAAGGGGACACTCAACCAATCGTCGATGTCATCCACCTAGCTGGATACGTGGAAAGAAAAGCGAGAACAATAGTGAAATCGGTCCAGGCGTAATTTTTGGTATTTGGTTTCATTATTTCTTTGATTGAATGCATTAATTGAATGCATGGCTGCAAAGCTTAGTGGTGATTTAGTGGAATTTTGATCTTTTTCGAAATATTAAAATTATTCCCTCACTCGTCTGTATTCGTTTTCGTATGATGCCGGAAGTGAATCATCCCAACCGAGTTTCAACAACCAAAGTTTTTGAAACAATATTTTCAACAAAATTGTTGAGGGAGATAGGAAACCCAAAGGATCGAACACTATCGAGGCTTGTCTTCCTTTTTATGGTCGACCCTTCACAAACTTTTTGTTATCAAATATTTATCATATGAATTGAATTGTATATTTTAAGTCAAACAATCATAATTATAGCTTTTAGCAATATTTTAGTTTTAGTTAAAAATTTTTTTTTTTAACTTCTTATTCATTTCCAACTCCTAACTATTCAAAATTCTAAATTTGACTGACTATCACGCGATTTTTCCCAAAAAAAAAATGTATATCTTTATCATCATCATAAAAATGGGCCCATCTACAAAAATCCTCATCGACCATTTTATTGTGTTTTTTCCGCTAAGTAAAATTAATTAACAACGAGAATACAGTGCAAGGACGAGAAAAACTATGATGGCTGTCGTTGCAGTACATCCGGGAATTGCGGTCACTGCGTTATCAGAATAATAATAATTAGAAAAAATTGGAATCGGATTACTCATATATCAGGAGGATATCCTTGCTTCTACCATTGAGCCCAGTGGTCATTGTTATGGTGGTCCCAATACACCTATTGACCTATTAGCAATTTTTTTAAATACGGTCTACTCTATATAACAACGATTTTGAGCCCGATGCCAACTTCTTCAGTTACATGAATAACAGCGCTCAAACATCTCTAGTCTCCGTTCAAATTGGTTGCTTAGAAGGATTATCAAGTAAAATATGATTTTTCCGCTGGTCTCTATACCTGACCCAACATTGTAAAAAACATATATAAAACGTTATTTTCAGACAATCAGCATGGTTTTCTGAGAGGAGGACATATGAGGGTGGTAAAGAGGTCGATGTTAAATTACCACGGAATTTAGCAAAGCATTTGACAGGATTTATCATAACCCAGGCGATGCTATTGCCTGAGTTTTCACCATACTGAAGTTGGTGGTAACTTGTGACCGTGAGCTGAACTTTAAAGTCTTTAAACACCATATTTTATTGTTAACATAGCAAAATCTGCGTTTCACCTTGTCAAATATTAGTATGTTCGGCCTTTGCTTGAGTATGCTAGTAAGGTTTGTCCCCATTTCTTGAAATATTCAAACAAAAATTTGAGTTCGAAAAGTGGTTTTGAAGAATGGACAAATTGGATGGAACGAAGTCGAATGAAAAAAAAGCAATAACTTCGCGGAAAATAATTTGCCGCAAATTCACATGAGGTTTTGGTACACCTACACCGCAGATTTGTTTCATATATACATACTAATAAATCGACATGTTGATCTTCGTATATGTATTTTAATTGTATTAATTTTCCAAAACTAGAATAGATATAACACTCGAAATTTAATTTTAATTAAACACTTGACATTTTGAATGAACCAATATCTCAAATTTCCGTATCAAATTTTGATGTTTCCATAATTTTTCAATATGTAACACAATGCGACCCGCAGAATGTGAAGCTCAATAAATCAAAAAATAAAAAAAAAGTTAAAAAAAAATTATTCGTTAAAATCTAATTTCAATTCATGATTTTATGGAACGAGTGCTTTATAATGTAAACCAAATAGCTAACGAAACATCCCCCCGAAAAACAACCGAGTAACCGCACACAAAATAAAATTTACATAAAAATGTATTTTCTATATAGTGAATCTAAAATGTAGAAGTATTCTAAAAAAAAATATCGATTTCTCAAACTGAAAATAATACAAAATGTAATTTATCATTGTTCCAAACCATATTGTCCATAAATAAATGGTTTTATCAAACATTATAGAAATACTAACTATCTATGCTCTTTGTGTGGCTGACTGACATAAAATGAGTTAAGTAATTACTTTAATTTGGAATTGAGCAGGGGGTTTATCGTTCCCATTTCTCGTATAATTATATCGATATTATTATAGAATGTAGGCCAAATTACAGTAAACCTTATTTATTATTTTGTGGTCATTATATATCATCGATACTTCAGCCGCCCTTAATCACACTAAAATATATACTCTAACAAAAAAAAAAGTACAGGGATTGAAAATTTCACTCCAGATATTAGCAAACCCCCAAATATAAAGCGTCTGTAATTGAAGATTCTGCGATTCAGCCAAGATTAAACTCGATCGCCTAATATCCGGGTTTCAACTCGGCGATAAATAGGCATCCCGGCTTCTACGGAAAATGAATTCGTTATGCGAGAATTAAATCACGGACTCACTTTGATTAAAATGACTTCCAATACATACTCAAGCAGTTTTATCGTGTTGAGAAGACGCCGATTTTTCAAAATTAGTGACGACAGTCGATAAAATTATTAAAATGGTAATAAACCTGCGGCCATTTATACGTTCTATTCAAATCCGAACAAAGACATTAACTCGCGAACTGATGCTTTTTGTGTCAATCATGATTGTCTGCAATAGTAGTCCAGGACAACAGCGAATTATGGGGCGCGACAGATCTCGCAATTGAAGCGCATTACGATCATCAATATATTAATTCTCAACCAAATACGGCCACTTAGCCTAGAAAAAATTAATTTCGAATTTGGTTTATGTATGTAAAAAAATACTTTTTACGCTATTTGCCGTAGGCACTTTGCGAAACACACTTATACTTAATAAACACATTTTATTAAACACGTATTTTTTTTTTTTTTTTTTTATAGGATTAATTGCAATGATTATAGTTTCTCCTATATTGGCCAGACTGGGCGCAATTTTGGAGTTAGAGCTAAAGAACATTTATCTGGTTGCAATCAATCAACTTTCCATAATAACTTAACTTTAGAAAATCATACAGCTAGCTTGAACAATTTAGACATATTACATATACAACCTAAAGGCAGACGTTTAGATACCTTAGAGTCTTACGAAATTCGAAAATCAATATTTCTTAACCATAATATCCTCAACTAACAGAGAGAAATTCGTTTCTCACCAATTACAGACCCCGCTCTTTTCTATAATTTAACTAATACCGCGGGAGCCCCATTTTGCAGAGGAACATCAGTGATTTTAACAAGTTTCTGTTGCTTTATCTCGACATTGAACTCGATAACAACAGCTTTGTATAACGGGTTATGATTTATAAACCACCAACGTTGTATAGAGTCTATCGCGATTGATGGTAAATTCTGTTGTCTTGCTCAGATTCTCTAAATGCTTAGTAATAACCATCATCCCGATATCATTGCTTTATCATAAGAGCATATAGTTGAAACCTCCTCACTTCTCAAAAAACATCTTGAAAGAGAATCACCACGGCGTATTATGAAATTGTCTACATGACAATGGTTGGTTGGATGTCAAAAGTAGCATAGACAATGTCGAAAATTGGTAGAGTGTGTTGACAATGTGGATTATACCTTTATTGTTTTTGTTGTTTTGAGCGCGAGAGGACCGAAAAAGAGCATCGTTATATCCGGATACGCCCGATTGTCGCTATTTCCCGATATAGTCGAAACTCAGAGGCCAACTTAATATTTGGTTCTTCAGCTTCCGATTTTGCCCAACTGTAAATGTTCTTGCTCGGGCTTAGCACTACTGAACTTATTTTTAATTTCAAGGCTAATTTGAAAATTGTAAAAAAATATGGACAAGTAATTTTGAGCAATATTCTCTTACATATCTCCTAACAATTATCCTGTTGACTTAAAGTTTAATAAAATTCCCTAAAATTATAAATTATGCCTCTTCATTGCTTGATCGTGTTTGGAGTTCATTTACGAAATCAATATATTTCGGGCCAATTTTCATGAAGTTATTGTAAAGAAATAACTTTAAACCACTTCCTCGTTTCATCTTACTGTAGATTCATTAACCCATAAACTCATGATTAAAAATGTTGTTGTTGCAATGACGGTTCAGCCCGGTTTCAAACAGTTTAGAGAGGTATGTAGAGCAATTCAGGCAGCTTGGAGAAGTTTAAGCGATTTATAGCAGCGATGTATAGCAGTCTGATTTGTTTAAAAGTTTAGTCTTCATGGAAGACAAGAGTTGGTTTGCAGGTTAAAGCGATACAGAGCAGAGCGGGATCAAAATTTCTTAATTATTCGACCGAGTTTAGAATTGGAATATACGGGAGCAATGCAGTTCAAGCCCATCTTTATGAAGATCCTTTTTAGATTAAATTGGAACTTGATTCTTGTTTCATCCTACTGTCGATTGACCATTGTAATTGTTAGAAATATCAAATTAAATCTCGGATTAGAGCGCAGCAATTTAGAGTTGTTTAAAGCCCTACAGGCATTTAATAACAAAAATACACCAATTTTCATAGATTTTGTAAATTTTTGTCGCTTTAAATGAATTTTTTATGTTTTGGTCCAAAATCACTGTCGTTATGGGCGCGAATGGTTGCCCATTTAACAAAGTGCGCCTTCAATATTGCATTACTGTGTATTGTATCGATTCCACGTTCTAAATTCACGTAGATGCAGTGCTGAATTTTATTCGTTATAGACTGCTCAATATTATGATGCGTGTTGTGTTAATATGATCGGTACAACTTTGCATTGGTCTGAAGAGTTCCATTCCATCTGAGTTCCATTCCGCATCATAGTACTTTCTTTGCTTTACCTGTTGTTGATATATCATTGCGTCTGTTTACTTTGCACTGTTTTTCCATCCCACTTCCCTGAGGAGAACAGTTTCGATTCTGTAATGCTTCATTTCTTTCTCTAATTGTCCTAGATTTAATTGCTTAATTGATTTTAACCAGAATGAAAATTATTAATTTCGCTACATACTGAAAAAACCTTAAAGATTCTCTCATTTTCCCGCTTCCTTTTCAAAGGATTACAACAAATGATACATGATCGTGTAAACGGTTTGTATGAAACTTACGGGAGTGTATTTTATTAAAGCTGGATTTATACAATTTATATACCACGAATAAAAATTAAACTGCGTATGGTTGTACCAATATTCAAGTCATCGATTCTAGATATTTCAATCAGACCAATGTTATTAAATTGAATTTTAATTTTCAAAATACAGGTATGCCCTAATTTAAAACCCAATTTAAAAATTTGAAAACTCTAAGATCACGTCTTCGTACAGAAAAACAATTGAAAAAGCAATAATATACATTATCCACAAAATGTCTACATACTCTACCAATTCTCGACACTATCTACTTAAAAATCAATTGTCTACGCTATTTTTGACACCAGCAAGTAGACAATTCGGAAATACGCGCAGACGCACAATACTGATTGTTTTCGTTAAGCCTGTATTTCTGAATTTTCTTCAGCTCTTGATCTAAGGTGGCCTAGCTATTTTGTATAAATACACAAATAAATTAAAATTTATTAATTATAAGTTAATTTTGAACAGAAATCTACTACCGGCGGGAATTTAGTTTCAAACATATTCTATCAAATAAATCATTGCTCTTAAAATATTACAGAAATTGTAGCTTTGCATCATGTCACATCTACTATGGCTAATTTTAATAGAATCAATCGAGTATGCTCGAAAATTTCAAACCGTTTAAATTTCCCGGTCGTATTTTATTTTATTTAAGTGCCACTAGTTGAATTCTTGAATTTTGTTTGTTGATCGTATAGATTTTGGTTCAGGGAGTTCATTTCGTGTAGTTTTTTTGACGCTACAATGGCTTTTTTTACAAGCGACTCACTCTGTGTTAAGTTGTTTCAATGTTTGTCATTAAATCTTGTAACATTAAGAATTTTGAATTTTGAATTTTGAATTTTGAATTTTGAATTTTGAATTTTGAATTTTGAATTTTGAATTTTGAATTTTGAATTTTGAATTTTGAATTTTGAATTTTGAATTTTGAATTTTGAATTTTGAATTTTGAATTTTGAATTTTGAATTTTGAATTTTGAATTTTGAATTTTGAATTTTGAATTTTGAATTTTGAATTTTGAATTTTGAATTTTGAATTTTGAATTTTGAATTTTGAATTTTGAATTTTGAATTTTGAATTTTGAATTTTGAATTTTGAATTTTGAATTTTGAATTTTGAATTTTGAATTTTGAATTTTGAATTTTGAATTTTGAATTTTGAATTTTGAATTTTGAATTTTGAATTTTGAATTTTGAATTTTGAATTTTGAATTTTGAATTTTGAATTTTGAATTTTGAATTTTGAATTTTGAATTTTGAATTTTGAATTTTGAATTTTGAATTTTGAATTTTGAATTTTGAATTTTGAATTTTGAATTTTGAATTTTGAATTTTGAATTTTGAATTTTGAATTTTGAATTTTGAATTTTGAATTTTGAATTTTGAATTTTGAATTTTGAATTTTGAATTTTGAATTTTGAATTTTGAATTTTGAATTTTGAATTTTGAATTTTGAATTTTGAATTTTGAATTTTGAATTTTGAATTTTGAATTTTGAATTTTGAATTTTGAATTTTGAATTTTGAATTTTGAATTTTGAATTTTGAATTTTGAATTTTGAATTTTGAATTTTGAATTTTGAATTTTGAATTTTGAATTTTGAATTTTGAATTTTGAATTTTGAATTTTGAATTTTGAATTTTGAATTTTGAATTTTGAATTTTGAATTTTGAATTTTGAATTTTGAATTTTGAATTTTGAATTTTGAATTTTGAATTTTGAATTTTGAATTTTGAATTTTGAATTTTGAATTTTGAATTTTGAATTTTGAATTTTGAATTTTGAATTTTGAATTTTGAATTTTGAATTTTGAATTTTGAATTTTGAATTTTGAATTTTGAATTTTGAATTTTGAATTTTGAATTTTGAATTTTGAATTTTGAATTTTGAATTTTGAATTTTGAATTTTGAATTTTGAATTTTGAATTTTGAATTTTGAATTTTGAATTTTGAATTTTGAATTTTGAATTTTGAATTTTGAATTTTGAATTTTGAATTTTGAATTTTGAATTTTGAATTTTGAATTTTGAATTTTGAATTTTGAATTTTGAATTTTGAATTTTGAATTTTGAATTTTGAATTTTGAATTTTGAATTTTGAATTTTGAATTTTGAATTTTGAATTTTGAATTTTGAATTTTGAATTTTGAATTTTGAATTTTGAATTTTGAATTTTGAATTTTGAATTTTGAATTTTGAATTTTGAATTTTGAATTTTGAATTTTGAATTTTGAATTTTGAATTTTGAATTTTGAATTTTGAATTTTGAATTTTGAATTTTGAATTTTGAATTTTGAATTTTGAATTTTGAATTTTGAATTTTGAATTTTGAATTTTGAATTTTGAATTTTGAATTTTGAATTTTGAATTTTGAATTTTGAATTTTGAATTTTGAATTTTGAATTTTGAATTTTGAATTTTGAATTTTGAATTTTGAATTTTGAATTTTGAATTTTGAATTTTGAATTTTAAATTTTGAATTTTGAATTTTTGTGCCATATTTACTCAGGTTATTGTGGAAATTTTTTGTTTTAATTGGAAGCTGATGCACATCGCATGCTTGTTGAAATTTACGGTGATACTACTACGGCTTCAACAATGATGATTTCAGTGTTGGAGATAAGCCTCGCTTAGGAGGGCCCTTAAGAATTGAAACTAAAGCCGCTTTTATGGTTGCTGATTTTCTTTCGTTCGTTCGTTTTGATTATTTTTTTGTCCAATCATATTGCTTAAAAATGACGATGTTAGCAATATGGTTGGACAAAAGAATAATCAGAACGAACCAACGAAAGTAAATCAGCAACCATGAAAGCGGTTTAAGAGGCGTGGAAAGGCGAATTTTTTTATTGTGAGCAGCTGCTTAAAAGTCAAAAAAGAAAATATTTTTTACATCGGACTCTGACTGGTGACGAGAAGTGGATCTTCTACGATAACCCCATGAAAAGAAAATACTACCCTTTGTCCAACCAATCGTTGCCATCGACCTCAAAATCAACACCAAAGACGACCATTCATTCTTCGAAGGTTATGCTGTGTATCTGGTGGGATCAAAGAGTAGTTGTGTACAGCTCGTAGTACGTGACGAATCCATTACGGGCGAGCGGTACAGACTGCAATTAATTCGATTGAGCCGTGCAATACGAGAGAAACGACCGGAATATGAGGAGAGGCATGATAAAGTTATTCTTCTGCATAACAACAGCAAAAGTCATAACAAATATTTGGAAACGCTCAAGTACTTATTACATTACTGATTGTTTTGACAGATGCAACACGATTTGGCAGGTCACCAGTTCACTTCTTTCGAAGACATTAAAAATTGGTTTCAAACTTGGATCGCCTGAAAATTGCCTGAGAGATGGAAAAAAGTCGTAAGCGCCTACGGACAATATTTTAATTAATCTGTTCATTCATTTTATTTAAAAAAAATATATTTTTTTGGCTATTAGAAGCAGAGGAATTTCATATACTAATACCCTCAAAAGAAGTCGGGCTACACTTAAATGATTCGGATTTGCATGCGATGAGTGGTAAAATTCATCCAAAATTTAATTACGAATTCTTCCCTTTTTACATCAAAAAGTATTTTGATTTAAACACAAAAGGGGAATGTTTAATTATTCAACGGACATACGAAAATGCCAATCAATCGCAAATTATGAAATCATTGGTGTTGTTTTGTGGTTTCGTATCATAATTTTAGATTGAATCAACCAAACGTACATAATGTGTTGTATAATACATACATATATAGTATTTTGAGTAGGCGGATTTCATTTATGCTCGAAACATGAAAAATAAAATCATATTTCACTTTGTGACAAGGATGAAAATCTGTAATATACTCAACAAATTATATTTATTTATAAAATTATTTATTGAATTATTATTTTGGCAACCAGTCATAAGTTTGATTATCGATTGATTTGATTCGTAACAACATTTAACATACACATACTCGTATATGGCAAATATACAAATATCATTTTTCTCAATCGCTCATAGGGATGCAACAACTGACGGGCGAGTGATTCTCTTGCATACTATCGACAGCAAGTGAAATTACCTGGTTACTAAATGTAATTAAAGTTAGTAGATTAAAGTAAATTTGTTCATTACAGCTGCCAGAAATATAATTTATTTTTTTTTTCGAGAAATAAGAAGAAAAGCGGTAAAATAAGGAAGGCGGCACATTTTTATTTAATTTTTTCATTTTGCATAATGAAAAGGTCAAATTCTTGGAGTTTTCTTTAAACATCGCCTCGTGTTATTTTGTGAATGTGGCAGACTAACTAATTCAGTTTAACCCCGGTTCTTTTATAAAGTCGCGTGCCAAAATATTTTTTTTTACCAATTTATCCCAATTTAAACTCATTACATCGAATGCGACGGACAGATGTATAAGAAATGTTGGTATTTAAGTAAATTTTTAGATTGTGGCATAAATAGGTAACAAAAAATTATTTATGTGGTTAAAATTTTTAATTTATTTGTTTATTTAAAGTAAAGAGATGTGGAGAGGCAGTAAAAGATTTATGTTGAGATGAAAATGATTGCTTACATGTGGTATTTAGAGATTTTAATTAAAATAAAAATCGTTTTACCCACCGCAGACATTCCAATGTTAAACCAGAAGTTCAATTAAAAATGTATGCAATATGGTAAGATATAATCATATAGTCACATCTAGCCCTATGATTTTCTGCTCGTAGTTCATAGCAGAATGTCGGTTATTTTTTTTAGATTTTTAGGAGTATTATTCGTAGGTTTACTCTGATATAATACTGAATAATATGTTCTGGAAAGTCGCTTCTTCAACCGAGAATTTATAGTTTACGGGCGGTCTTAATCTAATTCTCTTAATTCCGCGGAGAAAATATAAACTTGTCGAACCGCCTGCAATCCTGTTATGATAGTTTTCGAGGTGATAAGTCTATCTGTCTATCTGTTTTTGTCTTTTCTACACCCCAGGCGGAAACCGACCCATCAAAATCATCTTCCTCTGCATATTTAAAAATTGTATTACGTAGTTGTCTCTTGAGATCTTCTTCATCGTAGTTATTTCTTGAGACCAAACATAACAATTTTATCAACTGTAGATTGGTTATACCAGTTTCACCTTCAAATAGGATACAAATACGCAGACAAATCCAAATTCAAGAAACTTGAAAATCGTTTTTCTCAATTTGTAGAGTCGTATTAAACTTCTTTATAAATGAAAAAATATTAGTAGAGCGCAATTTCATAAATAAAATTTTAGCAAAATACCTCGTACCGTCGATGCCATCGGTCAACTAAAATTAGTTTATATTTTGAAATTCTAAGTGTTTGCTTAGGAGAAGTGTGTACGTAGATCTTGCATGAGTGAGGACAGCGGTGCGATGAAAAATTGCGTTAGAAGATCTTCTGTGTTTAATTTGTTGTCCCACAGAGCAGCACTTAACAAGGAGTAACCAACCTAGTTGTTCTTTGTAGGGGTTTGCGTTTTAACATATAATAAACACAATGATTTTAAAATTACATGCATTCACAATTCCTCCATACTTCACCCATTGTCCCGCCTGCACTAGCACCGACACCCATAGCGTCTCGGAGATAATTACATTATTCCGTTTTTTATCCGCTTCTTATTCTCTTTAATCCTTTTCTTAAAATATTTTTTACATTATTCACAATTTTTAAACCACTTCTGATTCCTCTGCTATTTTTTATTTATTTCCGGCACTTTTACCGATTTCAGAAACGAAAAACTTCAATCCTATAAAATGAAAACGTTACGAACTGGATATCACCTACATAATGGAAAAGTAATTTATTCAAAACGGCATCAAATAATGCTCATAGTGTGCAATATATGATTGAATATACCCCCAATAGGCCTGACCTACGACCCAACCTATGTGACTTTTTAATACGGGCTAAGTACAAATTTTTAAGTAAAGCTCGAATGCGTAATTTTTACTTTTGAGTTAGTCTCATTACAGTCATTAACAAAACGTCACATGAAATTGCATAAAAATGCCATACGAAAAACTCTTACGCTTTTTATATATTAAACAGCGAATGTACCGTTTCAAAATGAGCTTGCTCAGTAAAATTTTTCTAAGAAGAGCTCTCATTGACACCCCATGGTTTTTTATTGAATCCCATTTAAACCAATAACAAGATACATTGGAGAATGCACCAAAATTCAATCATTTAAAAATAACTCTTACTGGCCATGCGCTTCTTTTTATGTTTGGCTGAATCTCATTTTGGTCAGTAACAGGACATCGCAGAGGTTGCAACTAAATGCCACCATAGAGAAGTTATTCCTATGTTCATCAATCCATTTTGGTGCACATGTTAAATTCCTAATGATTTCCCTGGAAAATCACAAGAAGCCGCGAAGAGAGTTTTGCTCTGTGATGTCTTGTAACATTATAACATTCACACAAAAAGACTTGATGAGAGTTTTACCTAAAAAACTCTAGACCAAATTTTTGAGGTCTCTCTCTGAGATGTTGTGATATAGGCTTAAATCAAATTCGATCAAAAACAAAAGAAGCCGATTACAATTTTATTCAAGAAAAATCGTATGGACCAAGTCGCCAATAGAAGAAAACATTTTTTGTTTGATAGGTCAATACCGTAAGAGTTATTCCTATATGGTACCTTTTCTGTGAAATTTCTGTAGTGTTTTGTTATTGGCCGTATGTAATGAGATTCACTCCAAAAAAAAATGAAAAGTCCATATTGAAACAGTTCATATGCCGTTCGATAAGTCAGATCCTAATGAGGTATTTCATATGATGAAAATAGTGAATATGAATTTTGGGTGCAATCTCGATGGTTTCTTGTTATTCGCTTAAATCACATTCACTCAAAAGCTAGAGGGATTCAATAAGAGCTTTATTACAAAAATTGTACTGAGAAAGTTGACATTGGAACGAAACATGTTTCGTCTAATAGGTTAAATCATAAAGAACTATTTCTGTATGGTGGCATTTTAGTGCAATATAATCGACATCTTGTCACGATTAGATTTACTCAAAAATAAAAAAGCTTATGGGATTTTTAATTAAAATATCGTACTGAGAATCCCATATTGTCTCTAAGATGTTACGATTGCATGACTGCCTTTTGGTGCAACCTCTGAGATGTCTCGTTGTTCGCATAATTAACTTTCACTTAAAAATTATTAGGAGCTGATTAGAGGTCAGCTGTAGAAACCGTACCGGGGTAGTCCACATTGGAACCAAACACGATTCGCTTTACAGGTCCAATTCGTATAGAAGTTATTTCTATATGGTGGTATTTTGGTGTAATCTTTGTAATTTCTTGTTATAATCAGATTCACTCTTAAAAGAGTAGATGAATGATTTTCTTAAAACAATCGTAGTGAGCAAGTATTTTGAGATGGTTCTTACGCTGTTTGATAGACTGGGTAGTGGGTAGACCATAAAAATATATTTCTAAATTTTTTAATTTTTCGCAATATAAGGAATGTCTTGTTATGGGTCTAAATGAAATTCACTTAAAAATCGGAGCCGATAACGAAAACGAACGAAATTTGCTTCGTAAGGAAAACTTTCCATCCTCGTAAATTATTATTCAAGAAATCGAAGTATTTATCCTCAGAGGCAGCAAACTTTTCATTAATTTCTACTAACAAATTTGATTTCCATTTTATCAGACACTGCAAAGTAATTTGAAGGTATTTTACAATTACAAAATATATGTTACGGTTGAACCAAAAAATCGGCAAATGTCCGAATAAAATTTGGGAAAACTGTTTCCCCATATTCTCGAAATAATTCACTCTTCACTCCACGGAAAATTTTTTATGGTGTTAGTGGAAATTTGAATGTGAAACTAGTGGTGCTCTCACGGGGTTAAATGTGCCCCTCATGACGATTAGCGCTCTGATAAGGAATAAATAAAGCTACAGTCATGTAAGGGGAAGGCCAATAAATATTACGCAGCCATCTCACCTCTCAACAACCGGTTTTTAATCGTGTAAACGAATTTCGGACATCAAGAAAAATCAATTTGGAAAATGTGATGTGGGAGGTAAAATTTCTAAATTTCTAAATTTCTAAATTTCTAAATTTCTAAATTTCTAAATTTCTAAATTTCTAAATTTCTAAATTTCTAAATTTCTAAATTTCTAAATTTCTAAATTTCTAAATTTCTAAATTTCTAAATTTCTAAATTTCTAAATTTCTAAATTTCTAAATTTCTAAATTTCTAAATTTCTAAATTTATAAATTTCTAAATTTCTAAATTTCTAAATTTCTAAATTTCTAAATTTCTAAATTTCTAAATTTCTAAATTTCTAAATTTCTAAATTTCTAAATTTCTAAATTTCTAAATTTCTAAATTTCTAAATTTCTAAATTTCTAAATTTCTAAATTTCTAAATTTCTAAATTTCTAAATTTCTAAATTTCTAAATTTCTAAATTTCTAAATTTCTAAATTTCTAAATTTCTAAATTTCTAAATTTCTAAATTTCTAAATTTCTAAATTTCTAAATTTCTAAATTTCTAAATTTCTAAATTTCTAAATTTCTAAATTTCTAAATTTCTAAATTTCTAAATTTCTAAATTTCTAAATTTCTAAATTTCTAAATTTCTAAATTTCTAAATTTCTAAATTTCTAAATTTCTAAATTTCTAAATTTCTAAATTTCTAAATTTCTAAATTTCTAAATTTCTAAATTTCTAAATTTCTAAATTTCTAAATTTCTAAATTTCTAAATTTCTAAATTTCTAAATTTCTAAATTTCTAAATTTCTAAATTTCTAAATTTCTAAATTTCTAAATTTCTAAATTTCTAAATTTCTAAATTTCTAAATTTCTAAATTTCTAAATTTCTAAATTTCTAAATTTCTAAATTTCTAAATTTCTAAATTTCTAAATTTCTAAATTTCTAAATTTCTAAATTTCTAAATTTCTAAATTTCTAAATTTCTAAATTTCTAAATTTCTAAATTTCTAAATTTCTAAATTTCTAAATTTCTAAATTTCTAAATTTCTAAATTTCTAAATTTCTAAATTTCTAAATTTCTAAATTTCTAAATTTCTAAATTTCTAAATTTCTAAATTTCTAAATTTCTAAATTTCTAAATTTCTAAATTTCTAAATTTCTAAATTTCTAAATTTCTAAATTTCTAAATTTCTAAATTTCTAAATTTCTAAATTTCTAAATTTCTAAATTTCTAAATTTCTAAATTTCTAAATTTCTAAATTTCTAAATTTCTAAATTTCTAAATTTCTAAATTTCTAAATTTCTAAATTTCTAAATTTCAAAATTTCAAAATTTCTAAATTTCTTAATTTCTTAATTTCTAAATTTCTAAATTTCTAAATTTCTAAATTTCTAAATTTCTAAATTTCTAAATTTCTAAATTTCTAAATTTCTAAATTTTTAAATTTCTAAATTTCTAAATTTCTAAATTTCTAAATTTCTAAATTTATAAATTTCTAAATTTCTAAATTTCTAAATTTCTAAATTTCTAAATTTCTAAATTTCTAAATTTCTAAATTTCTAAATTTCTAAATTTCTAAATTTCTAAATTTCTAAATTTCTAAATTTCTAAATTTCTAAATTTCTAAATTTCTAAATTTCTAAATTTCTAAATTTCTAAATTTCTAAATTTCTAAATTTCTAAATTTCTAAATTTCTAAATTTCTAAATTTCTAAATTTCTAAATTTCTAAATTTCTAAATTTCTAAATTTCTAAATTTCTAAATTTCTAAATTTCTAAATTTCTAAATTTCTAAATTTCTAAATTTCTAAATTTCTAAATTTCTAAATTTCTAAATTTCTAAATTTCTTAATTTCTAAATTTCTAAATTTCTAAATTTCTAAATTTCTAAATTTCTAAATTTCTAAATTTCTAAATTTCTAAATTTCTAAATTTCTAAATTTCTAAATTTCAAAATTTTCTAATTTGTCTAAATTTACTAGCACTACTCTTTCGCAGTTCGCTTTTTACGCCCTACAAACAAAGTACGCTTTTTGCTGCTTGTATCGGGAATCGACCCAGGATTCCCGATAAAAGCAGCAAAAAGCGTACCTTGTTTGTAGGGCGTAAAAAACGAACTGCGAAAGAGTGATGCTAGTAAATTTAGACAAACTAGAAAATTTAGAAATTTAGAAATTTAGAAATTTAGAAATTTAGAAATTTAGAAATTTAGAAATTTAGAAATTTAGAAATTTAGAAATTTAGAAATTTAGAAATTTAGAAATTTAGAAATTTAGAAATTTAGAAATTTAGAAATTTAGAAATTTAGAAATTTAGAAATTTAGAAATTTAGAAATTTAGAAATTTAGAAATTTAGAAATTTAGAAATTTAGAAATTTAGAAATTTAGAAATTTAGAAATTTAGAAATTTAGAAATTTAGAAATTTAGAAATTTAGAAATTTAGAAATTTAGAAATTTAGAAATTTAGAAATTTAGAAATTTAGAAATTTAGAAATTTAGAAATTTAGAAATTTAGAAATTTAGAAATTTAGAAATTTAGAAATTTAGAAATTTA